>CM035093.1:7625480-8215442 GCA_020205505.1 Panax japonicus | reverse complement strand
ATGTAGACTTGCCTTCAAACCGAGGCAACATGTGTGAAATGAGGATGGACACCGATCGCACAAGACTAATTCACCCCCAAAATGACAGACTGAGCATATGTAGTCGTTCTTGTTGTGATGCTGGTTACTCTTCATCTCACGTGACTCTCTTGCAGAGCTTCTAGCATTAATGTCGCGTTTCAATTGCAACTGACAATCTAGCAGGGACCTACCATCCTCCAAAAATATATTGGCTGAAGGTCGATGGTAAGTACTGCCAGCATGACCTTCAAAGTTACTTAGAGTAAAAATATCTTGGCAGCAACTGCACCTGATCCCATCACGAGTCACTCGACCTTCTGCTAATGTACCATCGTCCCCTTCTGTCACGGTATTGTACTTTTGCCCTGGGCAAAACGACATTATTGTCTATCAACCAAGACAAGACAGTTCGAGGGTTGCTGTGTGAGGAAGATGGAACCACCACCTGACGAGCTCTTTTGCTTGAGCGCAACACACGGGTAGAAACAGCAACATTCAAATTATCTCTTGATTTGATAGTTTGACCTTCCTTTAAATCCTTTTCCTTCTTCAGAGATTTTGAGGACCGAGATGTAAGATGTAGAGAACTACTCCTTCTTTTTCTTCCATGTTTTCTGATTCTTTGGACTTTGACTTTACCTAGGTCAGCAACCTCAATTGACAATGATAAACCAGAAGGCCCTACTGGCCACTTTTCGGACAATGGTCTTTGTGATATTAATGCTCCATGAACCTCTAAACTGGCCTCACTAGTTAACTGGCCTTCAGCTTCCTTCCAAAAATTTCTTTCTTCAACTATATAGCTCTTGCAAGCTGCTAGAAGCGTAGTATATACCTTTCCACTCGGTGAACTGTATTTTAATTCTCTTGAGCCCTTTTTGTCTGTTCTGTAAGTGTAATAAAATCTCCACCCAACAGCAGACAGGTGCTTCTTTGCTTTCAATTGCATATCCTTAAGCTTATCATCTCTCTTCCATTTCCGAGGGTCATCTTTACTTTTTACTCCAAGAAAATAATAGTCTGTTACAGCTTGCGGACAGTATTCAGATTCAACAATAAAATTAGGAGAAAGTTTTATGAGTTTGTCCTGGTATCCTTGTGTCTGCTCAGTTAATGGAGATAAATGCTCATCGTGGGGAAACACAGAAACAATTCCAGAAGCAGATTTTCTCAAATACTTGCAGACCTTGATAAGTGATTTGAAAAACTTCCCAACACAACCAGGCCGGGAGTAGCGCCACCTCCGAAAACTTTTCTCTTGCAGATACTCAATTTTCCAGCCCAAAAATGTAAGATGTTTCCTGACATTTATTGTTAAGTCCTTCGGTGGCAAATTCCCAGCCTTAAATATATTGTAATACTCAATAATTGCATCTTCACAAAACTCAGCTTCAGGAACAACGTCAAGACCAGCAGGAAGCCAATTTCGCTGTGTGATTTGTATAGGCATTTTAGAATTTGTAATCAAAGATAATTCATCGGGTTTTGAATTAGATTCTCTCAAATACTTGCACGCCATAGCAAGTGATGGGAAACACTTCCCATTAGAACCGGGCCGTACGTAACGTACTCGCTGCACACCTTTTTCTCTACTAATCTCAATTTTCCAGCCCAAAAATGCAAGATGCTTCCTGGCATTTAATTTGATGTCAACTGATCGCTTATTCCCAGCCTTGGACATAGAGTAGAATTGGCAGTATTCATTAATTGCATCAGCGCAATACTCAGCTTCAGGAACAATATCAGGACCAGCAGGAATCCAAGCATGACGTTTTCTTTGCTTGAGCACTTTAAAATTGGAACTGTCTTTAGATAATTCATCAGGATTAGAAGGTAAAATTGCCCCTGCTGCAGAGCTCACACATGGTGCTTCATGGCTGGGCTTGATTGAGCTGGCTAATGGTATCTTATCCAACCTATCACTCTCCATGACAGATGCCAAATCATCCCGACCAATCTCCTCTTCAAATTGGTGACAACATGCTCTATTCAACTGAACAGTAGTTTCAACTGGTACAATAGCACGAGAGTCACCAAAATATGTTTTCTGCTTTAATAAAGCATCAAGAGCAAATTCATTTAGTTCCAGCAATTGATAGCCTTCCTGTAATAGGTTCACCGAGGAGTTCAAACGGTGAAAGAATTCCTTCACAGTAATCTTAAAATTATCCACAATAACCTGCAACGCCAACTCTTTCCAAATATCACACAGAGAAGAAGTCCACTCCTTCAGGTTCTCAAAACTTTTCTTTACCCGCACATCATACCAAATTTGCCTAACAGAAACAAGAAGGGGCCAGTCTTTCTCAATTTCCTCTATTACTTCAAGAAATAACCAGTTCCCACGGGGCTTCCAGACTTCAGTATTTTCATCCCAGTCCTGAGTAATTCGCAAATCATCTATATGGACCTTCATTTCATCACCCATATCTGGAAAGAAAATGACCCTCTCTAGGGAACCATCTTGATGATCAAAAATCACACCTTCCCACCATGCATCCTGGTAAAACACGTCAACACATTGTCCATAGTGGAGAAACCATATATCACAATCAAGTGGAGGCGGCAACGGCCGTATCCATCCACGATAGTTAGATGGTGATGAGTTGATACTAATGACGCCATCAACAATAGCAGGAACTTCAACAAAGTCAATAAGCCTACTAGAACTGTTATCATCAAATAGAAGATGATCATACTCAACCTTTCTAATTGCTTTTTTGCAGGCAACCACAGTTCCAGAGTGCCATGAACCTTGAAACCCCTCTTCAAAACTCCTTACCTGCACAAAATTTCACGATGTAATGCAAAATCTTTGGATCCCAAACTCAAACCAGCTAAAAATCAAAATAAAGATAAAAAGAAAGGACTTTGATTCAACCAATACACTTGCCAACTTCAATTAGACAATGCATGTAACCATAGACCAAAAAGAGAAAGAATTGATGAAATCCAGTAACTTAACTACCCAATTTAATCACAAAATTAAGCAGTTCGCCGTCAGAAAAATAGAAAGTAATTATTAAAACCCATGAACTGCCTCAATCAATAGAACCCCCAAATTCATCAATAAAATCGAACAAAACTACATGCAAACATAGAAACATCACAATCAACAGATATACACAACAAAAATAGTATAATTCAGGAATATGCATGTAAAATCGAAGCAAGATTACTCAAGGAAGCCAAAACACTGAAACACATTATGAACATAAAAAAGTCATAGAACTCAAATTAAAGGGAATTTTACAGAGGATCAAGAAAAGAAAAAGAAGAACACCCATATACGACTGCTTATTTATACATCAAATTTTAATTTTTTTAAAAAAAACAAAAGTAATGGGCTTGAATTAAACGACATTACTTCTACTCTGTGATCAACGAGAAGCTTTTTTAGTCGATTTCCAGCATTTTTCCGCATTGTTTTCCTCTCTGTAAATGCCTCGTCTTCTATGTCTGCCGCCATTGGAGAGAGTGTAGAGGTTTTTTATTTTGGTTATAGAGTCCTAAGGTTTATGAGCTTCCTTTCTACAAGTATATTAGGAAATCGTTATTTCCATATTTTCAAACTCACATTAAATTTTATAAAATATTTAAAAAAAAATTGTAAAGATACTCCCTCCGTCCCAAATTAATTGCTCAGTTTTGACTTTTTAAAGTCAAATTGACCATTTTTAAAACTAATCTTTTTACTATTTTTGCTAAAATACTGGTGAAGAGATTATAACCAAAAGAAAGTATATAAAATTTATTATTAATCCTAATTTTTATAATTTTAGAAATATATTTATATATGCTTAATTATTAATTCTAAAAATAGTCAATTTGACTAAAAAAGGTCAAAATTGAACAGTTAATTTGGGACAGATGGAGTATTAATTTTATAAATTTTATGTTAAACAAATAGTACAAAATTAGGATACTCGTTATTGTAAATTAAATAAAAGATAATATTATGGTCTTAAATTATTTATCTCGAATAATATATCGTTAATATTTTGATTGGTTAAATTTTATTATAATTAATTATGTATTTTGTGCTACTTGAGACACATTTAAAACAAAAAATTTAAGGCTCTTAGTAAATATTATTGGTTAATTAAGAATATAATTTTATTTCTTGATGAAACAAAATTAACTTGATTTAAAGTTTATTATTATTAAAATAAATTTAATTAACAAATTCCACTTTCTTAACCAACTATCTATGTATATATCATCTATTATACAAAGTACAAGGGAGGATTGGAGATTACATTTGGTATAGTTTCTAAAATTATTCGATGCAACACATAAAATAAGTGTAATTGTATTTGTATAAAACATCCCACATTTCATAATTTTTCTTCAATTATTTAAAATTTTATTTTTCAAAAATAAAACACATTCAAATGTGTCACTGATTTAAATAATCAAAAGGTGACACAATTGTCGTTCCTCGTTTTTTAAAAAGGAAAAAAAACATAATAAAAACTCAAAGTTAAACATTGACAAATTAAAATTATGAATTTTTTTATTGTAAACTAAAAAGATGAAACGTTCATTGAATTTATACTTATAAAAATAAGAACATAAGGAAATTAATATTAATTTTGACTGTGTTAAAAATTATTTATTTAAATTAAGAGGAGTGGGTGAATTGAGCTCGTTTGATTAGGAAAAAAAATATTTTAAAAATATTGATTGCGGAAATTCTCACATTATAAAGTTTGTAATAAATGTTTCAATTTTAGAAAAATTTATAAATATCAATTTTTTTTATTAAGAATATAAGATTAAGTTTTATTTTTCAATATTTATTTGAGTTAATCTCAAGTTCAAAATTGATGTATACTTATTTACTTTTCAAGAACAGTTAGTTTATAAATTGATAATATTATTTAGATAGATTGTGTGTTTTTTTTTATTTATTAATTTATGTTTTAAAGCTAAACTAATTTATACCAATATTGGAAATAGAAATAGTTTAAATTGATTTTAAATTTAATAGTATTAATTTTATACTATTTTCAAAACGAACGGAGTATATGTATTTCCGGCACTCGATTTGCTAAGAGAGATTTAGGAGAGAGATTATTTTCTCCGTGATCAAGAAACATCGCGAAAATTGAGCAGAAAATAAATAAAAGGAGAAGCATCTAAAGAAAAAGTGATTCAGTAAAAATATGAAATTCCCATGCAAATTTTACTAGTACTACACATAAAACATGCATGCGAATATCTAACCTATCTTGGCCGTCCTTGGACACACGTACGTTTCTACCACTTGTAATTAGATTATATACTACTCCCTCCGTCCCAAATTAACTGCTCAATTTTGACTTTTTAAAGTCAAATTGACTATTTTTAGAATTAATAATTAGGCATATATAAATATATTTTTAAAATTATAAAAATTAGGATTAGTAATAAATTGTATATACTTTCTTTTGGTTATAATCTCTTCACCTATATTTTAGCAAAAATAGTAAAAAGATTAGTTTTAAAAATGGTCAATTTGACTTTAAAAAGTCAAAACTGAGCAATTAATTTGGGACGGAGGGAGTATATAACAAAAATTATTAATCATAAAATTTATTTTATTCTAAAGTTATATCAATTTTAAAATTTAATATAATCGATTTATTTTAAAAGTCAAATTGCACATCTAACTTTGTAATAAATGAAATAATAAATAGTAATACGCTAATTGTACACGGGATGTGACATATCTTCTATATTTATTTTCTGATTGTTTTATTTTTGAGTTTATATTATGAAAGTTTGTAACCTCCGTTTTGAATAAGATAGATATCCCCTCAACTCTATTATACATTTTGTTAACGTCAAGATCTTTCTTCACGTCCCAATCACGAAAGACGTCCTGATCCTGCACAGTAAACACGACAACACCACAAGCTTGACGGCCGGACCGCCGGGGGATAGCTCAGGCGTGAGAGTAAGTATGTCTGTTTACAAGGTTAACTCAAGAGGAAAAAGTCTAGTGCAATGTGAGTATGAATTGTGTTAATCTATGGTTGTGTGTGTAATACATACCTTTCACCATGAAGACTTACTCGGTGGGAAATAATATCTTTGCATGGAATATTGTGCCACCTACTACCATCTGACATATCCCCATGATCTGATGGGTTCTACCGGCTGCATGAAACCTGTACATTGCTTTTTGATGCTGTTCACCTCGCCGGCCGGCTATAATCCCATCCACATTAATGTATGGCAGGTATCTTGGTCAACTGTCATACTATATCATCATTACAAGTCAAAGTAATAGATATTAAATGACCCAATGGGCTGACCCATTGACCCAGCCCGGTTTCTATAGGATTAAATGAAGTCAATATAATGATTGGGCCCAATGAGCCCAATATCTTAATTAATAAGTGAATCCAATGTACCCGGCCCAATATAGGAGAAATATCATGACCCAACATTACCCCCTAGTTTTTTAGTTAAACATGATGTTTAATAGAAAACTATAAATGGTTCATGATAACAGAATTTAATAAAGGCCCAAAAGTGAGAGATAGTTGAAGCATACCTACTTTGATGTGTAAAATAGGCTAAGAGATGGCAGGATGCCCAGGATAATAGGCCCATTCTGATAAAGGATTTTAATTTGAACAAGATGGACCGATACAGGAAACTCGATGGTTAGGCCCAATCGGGTGAAATATCCAAAGGTCATCCAAACACGCCTCATTCGAATTCTCATCATTACTGATAATTAATGCGCCGGCCTTGATTCCTGTGTAACCGTCAGTATAAAAAAGTAAACCTTAACAATTTGACGGTTTTACCTGCTAATTTGAAATTCAAACCTTTGAGCTTTCTCTTGCTTCTCAGAAAATTCTCTCTAGCTCTCCAGATCTCAACAATGGTGAACCCACACCAGAACCCTTCAAGCTCCTCTCAATCAAAACCTAACCCAGAAAGTTCGAGTGCCAACCCCATCCATCCTGTTAACTTCTTCAAGGATGAGGAACAATTTCCTCATGCCAACACTAAATCCATCATCACTGAATCGGAGGTATGCTTCCTCCGAACTCACTATCGGATCCCAGAGACGTACGATGTAAGGGCTCCCGCTTCTGAAGAGCGCATGTACCAGCGACCGGATGGTTGGGTCGCCATGCCTGCTACCCTTCTTGAAAAGGGGATTCGCCTACCCCTCCACGCCTTCATCGTTACCCTCCTAGGGTTCATAGGAGTGGGCTTCGCACAACTCGTGCCCAATTCCTACATCCACATTCTGGCATTTATTGCCTTCTGCCACGAGTTAGAGATTACTCCCTCCGTGGACATGTTTTTCACCCTCTTCTCCGCCGGCAAATCCCGAGAACCAGGGTTTAAAATGATAAGCAAACAGTCTCCACGTCCGAACTCCAAATTTGAGAGGAGGCCTCTGATGAGCACTCCCTCAAGCAACAAAGGATGGCACAAAGAGTGGTTCTTCATCAATGGACCAGAAATCTCTTCTCTTCCAGATTGGACTACTTCAGATCGAATTTCTGCCGACTTCGGAGATATTCCCGGAGCACGCATAAAGGAAATGGGAGATTTCTTGATGAAGATTCCTCCAAAAGAGTGGAGCTTCACTCTTCTGACCAAACAAGCCTGGCTGTATGATCATAAATGTAAGTTCGACAGACTTTGTGGCATAATTTCTTGAGATATTTATGTGATGTGGACTTTAACACATAGTTTTTTGCAGTGTCTCTGATCAAGCCAACTTCTTCGGAAGTAAAAGGTTTAGAAGACTTTCTGGCGGGAAAGACTTCGGAGACCCATGAGGAGCTTCCTGTTGAAGGCCCTTCTCAAACAAATCCATCCGCCTCCGATCCACCAATCATCCTCCTTCAAAACGACGAGCCCGAAGCTGAGGAGCCTACCCATCCTGAAGAAGCTCTCAGACCTCGTCGAAAAAAGAAAGCTGTCAAAAAGGTCAGGACTACCCCGCGCGAGGTTGATCCTGAAAGTGACGAGGACATTCTTCCCGAAGCAAATCCACAAACGATCCTTCCTGAAGAAATCCCTCAACCAACTCCTTCAACCGGGCCCATTATTATTGCACCTTCCAACCCAAACCCGAAGAAGAGGAGCTTATTGGATATACCTCCCCAAGACAGGGCAAAGGTTCTTCGTGCAAAGAAGATAAGATCAAAAATAACTCCTCTGACGGCAGAAGAACTTCGTGTCCCTCCTCCTTCAACATCAACTAACCCTTCATCTACAACACAAACAGCCGAGGCCCATCCTGTCCCCTCCTCGGTTCCCGAGCCCCCAACTACAACAGAAACACTCGAGGCCCCTTCTTCTGCCCCTTCCTTGAATCCTGAGCCTCCAACTGCTAGATCTTCTCCCCCAGAGGCGATACCTGCGAACCCATCTCCGGTTCGCAGTCAGCCTGTGCCTTCCCCTCCAAGACAAACGACGACCGAATTTCAGCAGGATGCTATGGGTTCGCCTACCATATGGCCTCAATTCAATGCCAACTTCCCCTTCCAACTGTTCGAGGCCTTCGTTCGCGAGACCGATGACCATCGATTCGGCAACAGTTCGAACGGGGATCTGCTTAATGAAGGCATGAGCTATTTGGCAAAGGTAATTGACTCTTTCCTTCCTTTTCGTACTTATGATTGTATTTCGTGTACCTGGAACTGACTGAATAACATTGAACGTGTGTAGGCAAATGCTATATTCGGGCGTCTGCGTCCAAGATCTCTCGAGGCTGAATCCGAGGAGGAAAGGCTGAGGAAAGAGAACGCCATATTAAAATCAACCTTGGCTCGGGAAAGGACTCAACGTGAAGGTATCCTTCATACAAATGAAGGTCTTCATAAAGATTTGGCCCGAGCTAAGGAAGATTTGAAAACCTCCAATGAAGAACTGAAGTTGACTAAGGTTCAACATGCTGAGATCACCAAGATGAACGTTGATTTGGTTCTGAGGAGTGAAATAAGAATGAATGAGATCAGTAATTTGAAATCTGACGCTAAGGTTCTGACCAAGACAATCCATGATCTGGAAAATGAAGGAACCCGTCAGATGAACATTCGGCAGCAGCTTGAGCAAGAAAACCGAGAACTTAAAGCTCTCCGGGACCTAGGGCCTCCTTTGACCGATGCTCTTCGCAAAGAAATTTGTGAAGAGTATCGGAATTCGGATGAAATAAGTGGAGAGATAATGAGGATCTTTTCGGAAAGCTACGCACTCTGCCGAAGTCGTGGTAAGGATAAGTTGTTCAAAGCCAACTTAGATCCACACTTGCTCGACTCTTCGGATGACGAGGGGGCTGCCTGAGATAACATCTTTTGTAATTTCCTTATTTTTGTAAGTAAGTCGAATATTAATGAAAAATGATCTTCTTCCTTATGACTTCAGTGTACTTTTGTTCTGTCAATATTTCAATAAGGATTAATACGGACAAATGTATGTAAAAGAAACCCTTCCGAGGGTTGAAACCAAACTGTCAATTAACAATTGAGCAAGTCATATAACAGATAAAATGAGGTTATATATAACAATGCATTCTGAACTCAACACTTAGAGAAAATTTAGGTGATAAAGTAAAGGGATACTTATTCAGTTACCGAAGTGTGAGACGGGTTTGCTTTACTGAAGGTTTGTTTACCCCGAAAGGCCTAACAGAACCAAAAGATGACACTTGCCTACCACAAAGGGCCTGACAAGGTCTAAGTGGCGACAAATGCCTACCCCGAAGGGCCTGACACTGCCAAATAGTGGCGACAAATGCCTACCCCGAAGGGCCTGACACTGCCAAATAGTGGCGACAAATGCCTACCCCGAAAGGCCTGACACTGCCAAATAGTGGCGACAAATGCCTACCCCGAAAGGCCTGACACTGCCAAATAGTGGCGACAAATGCCTACCCCGAAAGGCCTGACACTGCCAAATAGTGGCGACAAATGCCTACCCCGAAAGGCCTGACACTGCCAAATAGTGGCGACAAATGCCTACCCCGAAAGGCCTGACACTGCCAAATAGTGACCACCTGCCGAATAGGCTACCATCGAATGGTCAGCAAGTCCTCCCGAACCTCCTAACTCCCATGAACTACGCAGCAACAAAGACAAAACTTTTTGAGGGAAAAGATGATCTTTTATTGATGATGATGTAGATATTTACAGACTTTTGATGTATTTGACAATAAATCTACTGAAAATATTTTCTGAGCCTGCCAGCGTGCCAAGTGTTTTTGATTACTGAGCCATCTAATGCTTTCAAACGATAAGTCCCTGGCTTCGGAACCTCTGTGACTTCATAGGGTCCTTCCCAATTTGGCATTAGCTTTCCCAAATTCTGAGGTGTAGACGCTTCGACTTCTCTGAGAACAAAATCTCCTACTTCAAATCTGCGAAGTTTTACCCCCTTATTGTAATGCCTGGCCACTCTTCGCTGATATGCTGCCAATCTGATTAAGGCTATTTCCCTGACTTCTTCCAATAGATCAAGATTGGTCTTTAGTCCTTCCTCGTTGTAAATCTCGTTGAAATGACTGACTCGAAGACTGGGGGATCCGATTTCAATTGGGACTAAGGCATCAGTACCATAGGCCAATCTGAAAGGGGAATCTCCTGTTGTAGTCCTCGGAGTAGTTCGATATGCCCATAAAACACTTAATAGCTCTTCTGGCCATCTGCCTTTAGCTTCGTCCAGTCTGCGCTTGATCCCGTTCAATAACGTTCTGTTGGTCACTTCAACTTGTCCGTTTGATTGAGGATGAGCCACTGAAGTCTTCCTGTGTTGGATCCCCAACTCTGTTAAGAAAGCTTCAAATTTTGATCCAACAAATTGACGGCCATTATCTGATATTACCACCTTAGGAATTCCGAAACGGAATACAACTGACTCTTTCATGAATTTCAAACATTCCTGTTCCGTTATTGACCTAAGTGGCTTTGCTTCAACCCATTTGGTCATATAGTCTATGGCAACTATAACAAAACTGACCTGACCTTTTGCTTTCGGTAGCGGCCCCAATATATCAACCCCCCAGACAGCGAAGGGTATAGGAGATAGGATCGAGTATAGCTCTTCTGGTGGCTGATGCGGTATTGGACTGTTGAGCTGGCACTTCTCGCACTTCTTCACATATTCGGTTGCTTCCTTGAAGATTGTAGGCCAGTAGTATCCCTGACGAAGTACTTTATAGGCTAATGACTTAGCAGCCATATGGTCGCCACAAATGCCTTCATGCACTTCTCGGAGAGCGTATTCGGCTTCTGATGGAGTCAGGCATTTCAATAACGGAGACGAGAAGGCCCTTCGGAAAAGATCCCCATCAATCAGAACAAAATTAGCACTTTTATACTTGACTTTCTTAGCGAGCATCCGATCCGAAGGTAAGACGCCATCAGCCAAATATTCTATGTAGGGAGTCAACCAACAGTTGGTTCGGTCAATGCACGTCACCATTTCGTGATGAACACTAGGATGTTGTAGAATTTCCAAGTATACTGATCCTTCAAAAACATTAACATCCGTAGTAGCCAGCTTGGCAAGTGCATCAGCAATGGAATTGTTGCTTCGTTCGACCCCCTGAAATTCATATGATGAGAAGTATTGAAGCCGATCCTTTAATTCTTTCAAATATTTGATCATCCGGGGACCTCGAGCTTCGTATTCCCCAGTAAATTGTTTCACGACTAACTGAGAATCACTGAAAATGATTATTCTCTGTACTTCTAGACTCTTCGCTAGTCGCAAACCAGCCAATACTGCCTCGTACTCAGCTTCATTATTCGTCGCTTTAAACTGAAAACGGATAGCCTGTTGCACTCTGAATCCCTCTGGACTTGTCAAAATAACCCCCGCTCCACTGACGTCCGAAGTTGAAGACCCATCCGCAAACAGCGTCCACGAACTCTCTTTCTGTTGAAGGACGACAACTGCCCTATCAGACCCTTCAGCTTCGGCCACGGATTCATCAGCTTCAGAAAACGAACATTCGATCATAAAATCAGCTAAAGCTTGCCCCTTGATGGCGGTTCGGGGATGATATTCAATGAAGAATTGAGATAATTCCATCGTCCATGCAGCCAATCTCCCTGATACCTCTGGTCTGCTCATAATTTTCTTCAAAGGTTGATCCGTGTATACTATTACCAGTCTACCCTGGAAGTATTGCCTAAGCTTTCGACTAGCAGTTATTAAAGCGAAAGCAAACTTTTCAATGTTTGGGTACCTGGTTTCAGCATCTCGAAGGACATGGCTCACATAATAAACCGGATGTTGATTACCCCCAACTTGGCGTACCAAAACAGCTCCTATTGCCATCGGACTAGCTGCGAGGTATAAATATAGAGGCTCGGCAGGGACGGGTTTCACCAGCAAAGGCGCCGAAGATAAATAGGACTTAATGCCTTGAAAGGCGTCTTCACATTCTGAAGTCCATTGGAAAGTTTTTGAATTCTTCGGCCCCTTCAATGTGTTGAAGAACGGTAAACACCTTTCTGCTGACTTGGACATAAACCTCCGCAAAGCTGCAATCCTTCCAGTCAGACGTTGAACATCTTTAAATGACTGAGGAGTCTTCATGTCCAGGATCGCTTGAATCTTCTCCGGATTGGCTTCGATTCCTCTTCGGCTGACAAGATAACCCAGAAATTTACCAGAACCCAG
Source organism: Panax japonicus (assembly GCA_020205505.1). NCBI lineage: Eukaryota > Viridiplantae > Streptophyta > Magnoliopsida > Apiales > Araliaceae > Panax > Panax japonicus. The sequence goes on along the minus strand of CM035093.1, from coordinate 8,202,773 downwards.
ACCGAAAGTGCACTTAGTCGGATTCAGCCTTAAGTTGTGTTGACGAATGGTCTGGAAGCATTCTTCTAAATCGTCCAAATGTTTATGTACCAACATGCTCTTGACAATCATATCATCTACATAAACCTCAATATTCCTGCCCAACTGATGTCTGAAAATATGGTTCATCATTCTCTGGTATGTTGCTCCGGCATTAATGAGGCCAAAAGTCATTTTCTTATAGGCATATACCGAACGATGCGTAATGAACGCCGTCTTCGGTATATCCTCTTTGCACATGGAGATTTGATGATACCCAGAAAATGCGTCCATAAAACTTAATAGAGCATACCCCGAAGTGGCATCAATGAGCTGATCAATGTGGGGCAGCGGGTAGAAATCCTTCGGACAGGCCTTGTTCAGATCGCTATAATCAATGCAGACTCGCCATTTGCCATTATGCTTCTGGACTAGAACCACATTAGCCATCCATTGCGGGTAGTCGATTTCAAAGATGAAATCAGCTGCCAACAATTTTGCAATCTCCTCATCAATGATCCGTTGACGCTCCGGTGCAAAGATCCTCCTCTTCTGCCGTACTGGCTTCTTCAACGGGTCCACCTCCAATCTATGCTCCGCAATATTCCTGCTTACTCCCGGCATGTCCTGAGGTTCCCACGCGAAAATATCAACAAAACACCTCAGGAGTTCCATGAGGTTCGTCCGGAGAGGTTCCGGCAAGCCCGAACCTATTTTCACCGTTCTGTCCTTTTTGCCAGGAATGAGCTCTATTTCTTCTGTTTCTTCAGCTGGTGTGACCAACGGTTCTGAACTGCTTTCGGTGAAGGGTTCGACCTCAATCGCCATGGTCTGCTGCTGCTTTGATACCCCCACTCCCGAAGTGATAACGGCATTTCTATAACACCTTCTGGCCAGGTCTAGATCTCCTTTCACCTCACCGACCCCATGAGCAGTGGGAAATTTGATTTTGAAATGGGGTATTGATGTTATAGCTTGCAAAGCAATTAAGGTAGGCCTCCCCAAAATAGCATTATAAGCAGAATCAACATGCACAACATAAAATTTGCAGATAATTTTTACCTGTTGGGGGGCGGTTCCAAATATTACCGGTAACTCAATAGTTCCGGCCACCTTAACCGGATCATTGCTGAAACCATACAGAGGAGCCTCCTGGCCTATCTCCATCTTCTGTCCCTCCAGATTCATTCTTTGGTAAGCATGAGCATATAGGATGTCTACAGAAGACCCGTTATCCACCATCATTCTTTTCATATCCACCGAACCCACCTGTGCAGTTAGTACCAATGATCCTTCGTGTGGTTCGATGGCTTCCGAAGGGTAATCTTCATCAGTAAAAGAGATTACCGTGTTCGGATAAGGTCTATCGGTCTTCGGGAAGGTACCCGCCACCGACATGACCGAATCCAAATGGCTTCGGCGCTTCCTCCCAACTAGCTTTCCAGAAGTCCCCCCGGTGATGACATCGATCACATGCCTGGCTGGTTGTCCCGTAGCCGGTAACGTCAGCTGAACTGGTTGAGCCGCCTGGATGGGTGTCTGACCTTGCTGTTGATTATCTCTGGCAGCTATGTACTGAACTAAAGATCCCCCCTGTATCTTTCTTTCGATAAACTCTTTTAAACTGGCACAATCGTTCGTATCGTGACCTGAGGCTTGATGATAATCACAATACTTGCGAGGGTTACCTTTTCCGGGCTTGATGTTATCTCGAGGCGGTTCAAAGATAGGTTGGTTTTTGATTTGGTCCAAGATAACAGCCCTATCTGTATTAAGTGCTGTGTAAACTCTGTTTACCCTTTGAGGTGGAGCGGACGAACGTCCTCCACCCTGCCTCCAGTTGTTGTATCTCTTCGATCCGCCTTCGTGGCGGTCTTTATTCCCTTCATGTCTCTTCTGATCCGCATCGGCCTTATCCCCATCTGTCTCTTTGAACCGATCCGAAGGACGTTTGAGACTGTTCATGGCTTCTTCTACCACGATATAACCTTCGGCTTTGTCAAAGGCTTCGGCGAGACTCTTCGGATGGTTAAACATAAGTTTTTTCACCAACTTTTCCGACTTGACCAGATCTAAACCATTCTGAAACAGTCCTACAGCCTGTAGATCATTCAGATCTGCCACTTGGCCGACTGCTTCACGGAATCGTTTCACGTACTGGCCTAAAGACTCGTTAGAGGACTGTCGGACTTGAGCCAATGAACCAGTTGGCTTTCCTCTTCTTCTGTTGCTCCCAAAACGAGCATGAAATTTGCTGCACATATCTTCCCAGGAAGAGATAGAATCCGAGGGTAGGGTCCCCATCCACTGTCGGGCATCTTTTCTGAGCGTTGTGACAAACGTATGACATTTAGCTGCATCGCTAAAGTCATAATAGTCCATAAGTCGGTCGAATGCCTGACTATGGTCGTAAGGGTCCCCCGATCCATCATAACTTTCGATGTGGGGCAACTTCTTGGTGGGGTCAGCCTTTTCACTAAGAATTTCCGCAGAAAAAGGGGATGCCTTCTTTCCCGGAGTGTCTTTGGTTTTCTGAACTTCGGCAAGTTGCTTCCGAAGCTCCTTCAATTCCTTAACCAGATATTCCACGCCTTCTGGTTGTGACGATGCCTCTTTCTCTAGCAATTCTTTCTTTCTGTGAGCAGATCGGATTTTCTCAACAGATCCTTCCATTCTAGAGGGACTTCTCCTATGACGAGTATCTACAGGGCGGGGTACCCTCAGTAGACTCTCGGGAGTATGTCCTCTGGATATACTTCGTCTTTGACTTCGGGCACTATGACGAGAATGTGCGATGACAAGTGCTCTCTTTGCATGCTCCGGAGTGCGATCTCTGGATCGACCTTTTCGTTGACTTCGTCCCTGTTCTCTGGACTCGACAGGAAGATATACTCTCTTTGATCTCTGAGGAGTAGGGCTACGAGACCTTCTTCTTTCCCTAGTTCGACCTAGAGACTCTCGTACTGAGTGAGCAGGTTCTTTTCCGCTTCGATGCCCTTGCTCTTCGGATTGGACATAACTGAGCTCCTCGTCTCTTAATTCTGCCACTCGAGCCATTTGCTCGGCTATGTCCTGACGTTGTTTCATAAGTGCTTCCATGGCTTTATCTGCTTCGTCTGCCATCTTTGCCAAACGGGAGGCTTTTGCGTTTTGGTCATCTCGGTTTCGAGTTCTAGGCGAGGTGCCTTCTACTCGTCTCCGACCATGACCAGGCTCTCTCTCTGTGGGGAATATAAGCTTACGCTTTGCTTTGCCTACCGCCCTTGGTCGAAAATCTTCATGCGAACGTTTGGATGCTGTGCTAGCATGGACACTTATAGTTGGTCCCAAACGATCTTTGGCAGATATTCGCGGTGCTGAATCACTGACAGCCATCGGCTGTCCTTCGGGTGTAGATGTTCTACTCTTCCCCATGAAAACCGGATAGAATAAAACAAGATGAGTGATTGAAAAATACTCAGGACACTAGAACTCAGCCCTCCTTCTAGCGCCAATGTTAACGCCAAGATCTTTCTTCACGTCCCAATCACGAAAGACGTCCTGATCCTGCACAGTAAACACAACAACACCACAAGCTTGACGGCCGGACCGCCGGGGGATAGCTCAGGCGTGAGAGTAAGTATGTCTGTTTACAAGGTTAACTCAAAAGGCAAAAGTCTAGTGTAATGTGAGTATGAATTGTGTTAATCTATGGTTGTGTGTGTAATACATACCTTTCACCATGAAGACTTACTCGGTGGGAAATAATATCTTTGCATGGAATATTGTGCCACCTACTACCATCTGACATATCCCCATGATCTGATGGGTTCTACCGGCTGCATGAAACCTGTACATTGCTTTTTGATGCTGTTCACCTCGCCGGCCGGCTATAATCCCATCCACATTAATGTATGGCAGGTATCTTGGTCAACTGTCATACTATATCATCATTACAAGTCAAAGTAATAGATATTAAATGACCCAATGGGCTGACCCATTGACCCAGCCCGGTTTCTATAGGATTAAATGAAGTCAATATAATGATTGGGCCCAATGAGCCCAATATCTTAATTAATAAGTGAATCCAATGTACCCGGCCCAATATAGGAGAAATATCATGACCCAACAATATCTAACATGCATATTATATATATTATTACCCCACTTGAGTTTGCAGCTAATTATAATTAAACTTGATTCAAATATTTAAGTTAATTAATAGATGCCTCAAGTACTGCATATATATATATATATATATATATAATTATTTTTCTTATACTTAATTTTCAACGTAAACTATATAGCATCCTATTTTTTACCACTCACGAAGGAAATATTTTATATTTACTAAAAATTAAGAAAATAAGAAAGCAAATTTATGATAACACCAACTAAACACGCTGTCAAGCATTAAACACCAACTAAACACGCTGTCAAGCATTAAACAGAACACCGATGCATATTTTCATATTTTGTTTAGGGGAATGAAGTTTAGAGTATATATTGATCAAAGGCAAATTTTTTACGATGGGATTTTATATAACACCAACTAAACACGCTGTCAAGCATTAAACAGAAGGCATCTGAATCAACCAAGAAAGTAAAAGAAGAAAATAAAAATCACCTTTAAAAGTCATTTATGAACTCGGTTCTAACCAAAAAAGTATGGTCACAACATGCAGCATAAAAGGTAAATTAAAAAACTAATCACAAATACAAAAACTGCATCCCCATAAAGGGCCTTTTTATCTCAAGAAGCTGCATATGGCACATGATTAGCCACACTCAATATTACCAAAATTCATGGCATTATAGGTTTTGTCTGAATCTTTCGATGAACACAAACTCCACTATAACCTCGAGAAAATACAGCTCACTTGAAAACACCTGTTCTTCGCAGCACCAACTCATCATAAATATAATATGGTTGCCCAGATTCAGTGTCTACGGATAGAAACTTGCAAGGAAAAGTGAAAATGAGCGCCTTCCATCACGAGGTTACATGATCATGAAAGTAAGGAAGGGGAAGACTCGCTAGAAAAGAATCTTGCAAGCCTCAATGTCAGTTGCATGTGAATCTAACACAACTTTCCCAGAAGGGCTTGAAGTGACAATCCTCAGTGCAGCAGAAAATACTGCTTTCTGGAACATGTCATCCTCCATCTTCTTCAGGACCTCCTCTACCACCTTGAAATTCAATTCCCCAGCCAAAACCAACTTACCAATAACCTCGCCAAAATTGTTTGGTGCTTTTGGTAAATCAATACCAACATCATCCAAGTTTGAGCCATAGAGAAGGCATCCACTTTGTATGTCACTTGATGTGAGAACCTTCTTGGCATACAAGTAATCCAGGAGTTTTGCAACTGGTTCTACACATGGTGGACTTTTCTCCAGGGAAAGGGCAATAGCTTGCTTGACAAATTCAGGATGGTAATCAGGGGACTTTAATTCTTCCACACACTGTAACGCTTCATCCAGCATACGCACACTGAAATATTCCTCCAAAAGAGAGATTGTTTTTCTCCCAAGTTCTTCCGGACTCAGCCTTACAGCAGGAGCCATTTGTTTGGCAACAACTGGAAGCACAGATGCAGTTGGAACCGGTCTAGAAGGGGAACGGACTTGAGATGCAGGTTCAGCACTAAACCCAAAGTTAGGGGGGCGGAGAGGGGGAGCACCACTGCCCTGCAGTAGGGCACTAGACCTACCACTTATAAGTCCACTACTACCCTGAGGTAGAAGTCTTTGGTTCAGCGCTGGTGACTTGCCAATCAATGGTGGCTGAACATATCCAGACAGTTGATTGGGATCATTCCTTGGCATTGATCGCGACCTAGTAACCTCCCAATTATCATTATCAATTCCAGGCATCCCAGGCATCTTTCTGGTTCCTGGCATTCCAGGCATCATTCCCCCAGTGCCGGGCCGGTTAATGGGAAATCCCCCCGGGCTGATACTGCCTTGAGCTGCAGAAGTCATAGCACGACTATTTCTAATACTTGCAGTAGTACCTGGACGCAATTTCATATTCTTCTCAGCTTCGTTATGAATCTCTGTGATGGTTTTGGCTTTGACCTATAAAGAAAGAGTATGACAGCAATAAGTAAAATCAATAAACACAATCAGATAACAATGATTGGGACAATGAATTAGTCACCTCTTCTCGCCTGGGAACCCAGCTGTTTGAACGCAGATCAATAACATCACGAACCAAAAATCTCATCCGCGGGGCTAGTTGTGCGTTCGTTGACAGTTCCTTCAGTCGGGTGAAGTAAACATCATTAATACGTCGTGATTTTTGGCTCTCATCAAGTTGTTTCCCAATTGTGTTGAAGAACTGACATATGGCCTCAACATTTTCCTCATCAGGACAAGTCCTATTATCAGGCCCTAAAAGCTCCTGTTATACAAACACAGCCAACAAATGAAAAAAGTTTAAATGAGACCACCTCCAAAATAATCGAGTTATTTTGAGGAGAGAGATAGATCCAACAAAGACCTGAACAATGTGGTGAACAATCTTTTCAGGTACCATCTTCTGCTTTAAAAGCTCTCCAATTAGACGGATGTTTCCAAGAGTACGAAGCTTGATCATTCTATCTTTATCTCTACGTTCCAAATCTTGCTCAGGAGCAGTCATCTGCCTGATTTCTGCCCTAAGATTGTCAGCACCTTCAAAAGCCTCCTGGCAGTTATTCAAGAGAACTCGCTTGAATGTGATCTCTCTCCCATCAGGTTCATCAGATGGGAACGGAGGGAGCTTCTCATTGAGATCAGAGCACAACTCTGCATACATGGGGCAAAATGTTGGTTCCAACACTGCCTTGTCAAATATTAATGATATAACTCCCTGCACAGCATGTAGAAACAACATTAGCATCTACATCGAAAGACAATATGACCTTACTTGACAGGAACTAAGATGAATGAGATGTTCACAAGGCATAACATCTAAACAGAGAGGAGATCAACCTTTAAAATGTCAGCAGTTGTGATCCCAGAATCGATTAGTTGACCTTTCAATATATCAAACTTTTCGGGTGTTAGCTTATTCAAAATGCTGCAAGGCAAACACATTAATCAACATCTATCATTGCATATGTTGCGGTCAACACTTTACACTGACAAAGCAATGAACAGCAAGTCCAAAAGTGATTTTCAAAAATACCATAAAAAAATCATAAATGAAGAGCACCAAAAATCTCAAATTTCATTATATCTGAAATCTGAATATCATTTCAAAATCTGGGAATTAGAGAAACACCGAGAAATTTTGTGATGGTCAACATTTTTTTGGCTAAGTTGAAGGCCAGCATTGAAATTCGGAACTACAAAAATGCCCCGTCAGAAAATCAACAGAATTATCACACTGATCAAATGAAAGGTAATGACGATAAGTAGTAGCCATAGGGATGTGTCCACAATAATCTGAGCCTCTTTACTAGGATAGGCAAGACAGATAGCTTGAAACTCGGGCAAAGCAAATATAGAAGAGGTCAAAAAAGTAAACAATAAGGGAAAAGCAAGCAGGTACATCAACTACATGCAATATGTAAAGCAGTTGGTCTAAAAGATTCAAAGCAGTAGGGAAAGTCAAGCAAAACAAGCAGGCCACAAAATACATGCACAAGTAGAGCAGTAGTCTGAAAGATTCAAAACAGATTACCCTTTCACTGTTTTCAAGACTCGTTCCTTCTCAGAAAGGTTCCCCCTTTGAACTGACCATGGCACCTCAGCCTTTATGAGAGCAGGAGCAGGGCCTCCCTGTTGAAAGAAAAAAAGGAAAAGAAGGGAGTTCATAGCAGCTCAGTACAGTAACCAACCATGAGAAAGACCTTTACACAGCAAACACAGGGAAACATAACAAATAAGCTACATCACTTTAAGAAAAAATTGGGTGAACTCTACCGTAAATAAACATCTTGCTCACTCTCTCTCTCATGCACCCCGCACCCCCCAAAAAAAAATCCTTTACAGCTACTTGTGTTGGCTTGAAAATCTTATTTCCTCATCCAGCTTGACCTTGATCAATATCCATTAAAATACAAAATTTCAATGCCTTCATCATTTTTACTCGCATTAATTTTGGACTTCTCAAAACCATAGCCCTAGAGTTACGTAGATGGAAACCATGTTGCCAGTTCTCATTAGTTTTTGCTTCCCAAACACCATGTAGATAAATACATGCATAAATGTACTATCTCTTCCTGCCATGTAAAACTCCTCTACAGCCCAGCACCCATGCACATCCCCATATATACATGTATTGATAATCTGATTCTTCGAGAAAAAGCACAAAACAAATCTATACAAACATATCAATTTAAAGCATGTACATACATTATATCTGAAAGGATGGGAAAAGAAAAACAAAATCAATGGAACAACAAAATGAGAACTTTACCCTAATAAACTTAGCACAAGTATCATCAAAATACCATGCTTATCGACAACAAAACTTCAACGTCATCATACAGAAAAAATTAAATAAACTAAAAAGAGAAGCTTGAAAAAAAGGTCAATTAAGCTTGAACCCATGTATAGATGTCCAATCTAAATACAATGCACTTTGCCTACAAACAAATAAAAAAAAACCAACTCCATAAGTAATTCTATCAATGAAAGAGGCGAGGGGACGAGGGATGGTGAGCGGTTGATATAAGGAGGGAAGATGGAAAAACATGATACAGGTCAAACTAATAGATCAATGGTTCCATTCACGATACAACATAACCACTCCACATTTAATTTGATGGCTTGATGTGAACACATATGCCAACCTTTAACGAATTTAAGAAAAAGTTAATATATCTCACAACCAGGGTTATTTCAATTAGTTTGGATACAAAAAGAACATTGCTGACCAGATTATCTTTGTCCTACGATTTGTTTAAAGACAACTCTTTCCTTCAATAATAAGTTGACCCTACCAGCCCAAAACCTAGCGAAAACCATAATTTATAACATAGAAGACATGTTCGTGGTGTACAGAGCCCTACATCATAGCCCTTTTTTCAACCATGGTGAATCAGTATCCTATACTCTTTAGGGTGTGAACTGAGTACTGACCTAGCTATTTTACCCTTCAAATTCTAAAAATGTAAATTTCATTCTGTTCCAAGAAATCCCATAACCTGTTTCCGTTAATTCCACACCATATTTGGCTCAAAATTCAAACCAACTCCTGCTCGAACTTCTCATCACCAACCATAAGAACCTAGCCTGCTATATCAATATGCACCTTAATTCCCTTAATTCAAATTGTTTCCTCTATATCCATAGTTTGGCATATTCATTAGTTAAGAGATATGTTGGCCAAATTTAGTATTAGTATCCAAATACATACATCAAATACCAAAACATCCATTTATTCAAGAACCAGGAGCAATCTTCTAAAATATATACTTTCAAACATGGTTTTCACAAAAGTTATTCCGGAGATGGCTGCAATTTAAATAACTAGTACCATATTGAATCTTATAAAGGTTGTCCTACATCTTCAGATTTTTTGTTGCTGAAGTCATCATATACGGCTGAAAGTAAAGAGTTCTTAACTGAAAGTTTGATTTTATTATGGTTAATGATCTCAAGTTCCTATAGATATATATGCTTGGCAACAGTAAAAATGTATCCACTATAAACAAATGTTTATCGTTGAGGATCTCTTTAGACAATCCTTTTTGATTGGTTATGCCAGTTGAACTTCTTCCTTTGTTTCTTCTACAGTAGTTTTACAAGTATGGACAGTCACACCTCTCCCAATGGCATGATAAATTTATTTATTTTCTCTGGATATATCAGGGTATACATCTTTTTATCCTAGGTCAACTATCGGTAATGGTTCTTCGATACCAGCTCTCTATTCCATCTGAACATCTTTTTACAATATATACTAAATTAAAAGAAAGACCTTGGTCTAGTGTTCAGACAATGGAATAACCATAGATGCAACTCTTTGATATTATCTACACTAGGAAAATATGTATTACTTCTTATCTTTTATGTAAGGTATGCATGCACTATACGCTTGAATCCTAGAAAAACTTAACAGTAAACAAAACTTAAGATCACGCGTGAGTTCATAACTAGAAATGAAACTCAAAAACTAGTGACCACTGGTGAGTATTGACGATGTGAGACCTACAAGAAAAAAACAACAATACCACTGACACAATTTCTTAATTAATAAGGAAAATTTAACATTGAAAAAAATGTCAGAAAACATGTTTAACAGTTTTCTATAATTGACAAGTAATGAAATATGCAAAATATATAATTGTTGTTTCATGACTATCGCGTATGAAGTATATAAATTAGTTGGACCGTCTGAATTTGGATTATTTACCCCTTGGTTGAAAGAGAATTGTCCTCTACCAAACTGTGAGCTCTGCTGGTCTTGGCGATTATATTGATTCCCTTCCTGCTGCCTTGAGTCAAATCGCCCACCAAACTCTCTATTCTCCCAAACAGATTCCCAGGATCTTTCATCAACAGCAGTTGGAAATTGTGCAGATCGACCACGCCAATCACGGCTATCCGGCTCAGAATGACGATTCTGAGTCTGATTCGGTTGAATTTGCAGCTATAAAAATATAAACTCAAAAAACTTATAGAGAGAGAGAGGCGGAGAATGTAGTTCCATAAAGGGTAAAATATCTCAAAACAATGTTCATTAACTAAATAATAATGTCTAGGATGACTATAACTTACGTTGCTTTCTCCACGACCCCAGTTTTGATCGTCACTAAAAAACTCAGCTTCAACTTCTTGTTTGACTTTTAGAATATCATCGGGGGCGTTAACAACCTACGAGAAAATAAACAGCATTCATAAACCAGTCAAGATGTAAATGTCAATTCACATATAAATATAATTACCAGCGTCTGGTAAAGTTGATGAAATCTGCAGGCATTAACATAACCCTTCTGGAATTAAAGTAGACCCACCATAACTATTCAAGCTGACAACTTTTACTTCTAAAAAATAAAATAAGTTTATATGCAGAATTCAGACACAAAACAAGATGTAAATGTCAATGCACGTGAAGTTGATCAAATTTGCAAGCATTAACATAACCCGTCTGGCATTAAAGTAGACCCAACATGATTTAATCAATTCGACAACTTTTACTTCTAAAATATAAAAGTAAACTTTCTGCATACCATGAAGAGGACAGTGGAATAAATTATAAATACTTCCACAGCAAGAGAAGAATCATGTGTTTGTAACACAGACAAATAAAAATCAAGAGAACTAAAGCACAGAATGAAATAAATGGAAGGGGAAAATAAAAAATGAACAAGGAAAGGTGGGAGAGGCAGAAGCATACATTCTTATCCTACATTGGAAGAATAGAGCGAATCTAATGCAACATGCTGATTGCATTAGAACAAGCAAAAGGAAATAACAAAACAAGAAAGATCGTCGAACTCCAAATTAGAATTATACTTCTGCAAGAATCCATGGGCATATATGGCAAATATAAGATCCAAGAGAAAATTTAGCATGATCTTTAACAAATCAACATCACCAAATAGAAACAGAAACGAGACAAATCAAAGAGCATTACCTCCCTAAGCTGTAAGAGCTGGTCTCGAGCAAACCGAATACGCTCACGGCCCTCGAATCGAGAGTCTCCAGTCTATAACAACAAAAAACATGAGTAATTACTACGAAACCATCCTAACAAGAAAAGTACTTCATAAATATTCTACCAATAAAAATATTTGAGACGATCATCTTTATATGATAAGATTAGTTCAGGTAACCACAACTTCTAACACACCACTAAATCCAAGAGAACATGTAACAATCATTAAAGAACAGCTACCAACAGTGCACATGTTCAAAGAAAGTACAACGATCTGGCGAAACAAGTAACCAATATGTATTAGCAATTTAGCACTCAAAGTAATACTTGGACAGGAGAATTTATCTTAAAATATCGTGCAGAAAATTTTGCACCATACGTCGCACAGTCTGGTGTTGAAGTTGCATCCTAGCATAATCACACCTTTTTTATACGGAAAAATAATAACTAGAGCTGCATACAAATATGTTCCTTTATGGGCAGCCAAAACAACTACATGCATTCCCACCTTAAGCCTATATGTAACTTTATGTCCATTTTTACAGCAGAAACCACTTAAATCTTAATAGCCTAAGAATTTGGAGAGTAACAACCCTTTATCCTACTCCAAAAATCATTTAACTGAATCTACACAGTCTGGTGTTGAAGTTGCATCCTAGCATAATCACACCTTTTTTGTACGGAAAAATAATAACTAGAGCTGCATACAAGTATGTTCCTTTATGGGCAGCCAAAACAACTACATGCATTCCCACCTTAAGCCTATATGTAACTTTATGTCCATTTTTATAGCAGAAACCACTTAAATCTTAATCGCCTAAGAATTTGGAGAGTAACAACCCTTTATCCTACTCCAAAAATCATTTAACTGAATCTACATAAAATACAATTAAAATGAACATAACCATACTAAAAAGTCAGTTTTCATCTGTCAGGAAAATGAATTATTAGAGTTTACTTGTAAGTATGTTTCTTTATCTGCAGTCAAGTCACGACTTGCATATGCCCACCTTAAGACTACCATGCTAAGAATTAGGACATTTAACATAAGTATCAACAACCCTATATCAAAATCCCAGCTTCATTTAACGGAATACACAATATAAAAGACTTGAACATAAACATACTAAGAAACTGTTTTATGCCAGCATGCTCACACAAAAGCTAAACAGAACAAACACCCCACCCCCTGTAAAGAAAAAAGTAGTTTAAAAAATGATAAAAATCATTCTTTTATGCACGAATTGAATCAATATCATACCAATATTTTAAAAACAGAAACTTAAACAAATTATATGAAACTCAACGACCCTAGCTTATCCAAATAATTACATAAAACACAGTCCAATGGCATCAAATTAACATTCAAATCAATGAAACCGACCAACCAAAATTATATATACAGAAGTAGCATTAGAAGAAAAAAAATAAGAACATGCAAGTAAAATTGAGTAAAAGACAAAATAAAATTTTTAAATATTGGGTAAAAACCAGTGTAAGAAATCCCTAGATCCGGGGAAAGTGAGAGAAAGATTCGACCTTGATAAAGAAAGAGGCACCATGAGGACGAAGACCCGGAAGATCAGAAGCAGCGAAAGCGGATGAAGAATCGAATCGAGAGCCAATGATTCTAACACCTCGGTTTCCACCACCTGGTCTCAAACTCAACACCGCCTGATCAGTCTGCTGCATACCTCTCAATTCTTTCTCACTCAAATCTCCGCCGTCCGATCAAACAACTCAACACAAAATCAGCGATTTAGATACGCCGAATCTAAAGACCTAAAGTCTATATATATATATAGATGCAGCGGGTATGAATTTTAGAGAGATAATATTAGGGATGAAGGGGGCAAAAGGAGTGTTTAGAGCTTTCTCTCTCCTCTGAAGAAGAGGAAAGAAAGGGGTAAGATGGATAGAGGAAGAGGTTTGTGAGAGGCGGAAGGAGAGAGAAAAACCCTTTTTATTTATAAGTATTAAGTGGTGTGTTACACTGGACTATTTTCTACCCTTTAATGTTTTCTTACTGTTGTTCTAGGTCTACCTTTAAATTACGTCATTGTCCTTTTTGTCTCGGTTGGATACCTGATGTCCTCAACAAGATAATTAAATGTATAATTTTTTTATACATAAATAAAAAATAATAATGTCATTTATTATAGTTTATTAATATAAAATAAATAAATTACTTATCATTTAATAAATATTGTGAGATCATAAAAGAAAATTTTAAAATTTTATTTACCCTTTTTTATTTATTTTTATATTTTTTAATATATGTGAAATCTATAATTTGCTCGTCATTTTAAGGACGGATATAATATTTTTTTTTCTTTTAATTGACAACTTTGCCCATGCACTTTGTTAATCCTTGTAGTATTTGGTTTTAACCTATAAAAATTCTTTTACATGGAAACATATACATACATGGAAACATAATTAATATGTAAACTTGAACAAGTTGTATGAAAAATGTAAGAGACTTATTGACAAAAAAGAATATAACCAACTTAGCTGGTGTTTGTTTAGAACGGAATGAAGCTGAATTTGCGGTCAGTACATTTGTTTTAGTCTGAATGATTGAATTAGTAAGATGAACGAGCTGAATGATTAAGTCAGATTTTTTTAGCTGAATGAAGTAAAAAAAAAATTAACTATTATATAAAGTAATATTAAATAAATTTACAATAATTTTGAATTTTTTTAGAGGGATAAAATAATAATTTTTTATCATTCAGATGTTTCAGATATGTAAATTATCAAATAATTTTTTTCATTCAGCTTCAGATTCAACTCATTCAGATTCAGATTCATTCAATTTTTATCAAACACCCTTATATGATTAAGTCAAGGTATTTTTGTTTATAATTTTAACATTCACTATACCATATTAAATACGAGACAAAAATATAAATTGGTAAGTCTTTTATAATTTAAATAATCACTACTTTATCTCGCACATATAATTATAAATATTAATTTAATTTTTTAAACTTTGATAAGCACGACATTAATTCAACAAATTAAAACCATGCAATGGTGTAAAATTATTTATTATTGACTTTTAAATACAACAATCCTAATTTATTTTTACCAAAAAAAGTAGATGGGGACAAGATGGTAACTTTAGAAAATAGATTATTCTTTCCCATTATACTACTTTCCTAAAAGGTCTTACCGGTTACCGGTGGTGGTCCCTACATGTAGGTGTCAGCTAACTCCAAAGTAGTCGCGTACACGTGCCAGTAAGTTATGTTCTGGTTCTCTATTTCTAACCGCGACTTTTTACTACTTCCTACTCCCTAGATTGACATTTTAATCACCACGCCACCTGTTTGCTTTCTGTGCCGTGTTTGGATTGTTTAAAGATTGTTTTCACGAGTTTATTAATATTTTTGAAAAAAGTTATGTTTACAAAAATAAAAATTAGTTAATCCCTCTATTCCTCAATGTAGGTCGTTTTAGAGTTATATATAAATATTAAAAAAATAATTGTATAACATTAATTATAATATTAATTATCTATATTACCCTTGTATTGGAAGAAGATATTATTATTTATTCGACAAAAAATAGTGAGAGAACCAAAGTTACATTTAATACTTGGGATAATATTGAAAACTAAACAATTAATGCTTACCTGAAATTCTCAAACGACTTATATTAAGGAATAAAAATATTTTTCTAAAACGATTTATATTAAAAAATGGAGGGAGTATACAGGTTCAAACTTCAATATATATTAAAAAATATTACCATCAATATTCGTTCACCAAACAACTAATCAAATTATGTACAAAAACGACGAACACTCTGAGAAGGCCGACGGACTGAGCCCGTCGAGAAATAACTCTGGTGTCTATTTATATCTTTCCCGATGGCTTTCTAAGCCTATCCCCGAATAGAAACAAGACTTCATCACGTCAATTACCATGTATGACTAAAACTCAAATTCCTTAAAAATAAGAAATTGTAGGAAGTTAAATAAAATCAGAACGGTAAATTCTTTAAAAGATAAATCATCTAAAAAAACATACCGCCACGTGGAAAGATTCAGCCACGTAAGATAATTCACACCAAATTAACTGGGTACACAAAATATTTCTAAAATATTCTTTGTAAGTAGTAATTTTGGTGTGATACCATTCAATTTACCATATAGTATTTTGATCACATATAGTAGTTTGATCACAAGTGAAACATAACAACACACAAAAGAAAAGGTTAAAACTTTTAATAGAGAATTAAATTTTAATTTTTGTGTTTTTTATGGTGTTTATGTAAAAAGTAAGCTCTTGAAATTTGCTACTCCCTTCAGTTGACAAATTACTTGGAAAATGTTCGGGAATTATGTATAACTTGATTAAGCCAATTTATAAATATATATTTTTATTGTTTGAGTGTTTGTATTTGATTATTTTTAACTTATAAATTGATTTTTAAACAATTTTTAAAAGTATTATTTTTTTGCTTCTCAAATATAACTTAAAAGTAATTTTGATTAAATGCAAAAATAATCTTTTTTAGTAATCAGTGTAACTTATCTTAATTAAAGTTATTTTTACTACACTTACACAACTTATTTTTATTTAATTTATATTGAGTCCTACTATATATATTGAAAAAAATTTCAACCGAATTATAATTTTAATGTATGTGTATATATGAAATAGGTAAGAATTTAAAAAAAGTCACATTTTAATTTATTTTATCTTATCTTATCACACATACTTTGATTGTAATCTAACTTTATGAAATATTTATTAATATTTATATTATTTTTTATTTATATTTTATAAGTCAAGGCGTGACAAATAATTTTATTTATAACCCACAATATAAAATAATTTATAAATTATTTAAATTTAACTTAATAACCACAACAAGGCTGATACGTTTGCCGCCCACAAACACACTCATTAAGGTAAGGGGGGACCGATAAGTAGACCTGTCAAATATAGACCAAGCTCGCGAGTCGGCCAGTTCGTTACGAGTCGTGCAGCCCGGACTTTAGGTTGTAAAATTTTAGCTTAGTAAAATTCGAACGTTTTTATCCGCCTGTTTTTTACTCGGTTCGTTACCTGCTCGGTCCGTTTGGGCCAAACAAAAAAAAAGGGGGTCTTTAACATTAATATACAACAATTAAAAAGTATTTACAAAAATAAAATACACACAAAATAATTATAAAAATAACAAAACACAATATATTAGGATTCCTAAAATCACGTATCATTAACTCCTACACGTCAGTTATTTTTCTTTCATGTTTGTAACCAACCGCACCTTAATTCAAGCAACTGAGGAAACATGCAACAGCAACGACAGATCAACGATAGAACAACGACAGATCGGAGGAAGACGAGATACAACTATAAGATCGGATAATAGAGGAGAAGATCAACAACAACTTCAAGAACAACAACAACTTCAAGATCAGTAACCAACCTCTGTAACAACTTTGATTGTTGATTGATTCATTATAGATTTGTATATTGAGATATTTGAGTTTAAAGTTTATATGCATATAGTTACCCCGTGGTTACTATATACTCGTATATTGGTTACCTTTCTTAAGTTTTTCGCTCTTTAATTGGTAACAAAGTCAGTATACTGACTGCTTTGATTTCAAAATGCATGTAAAAATATGTTTTATATTCTGGTTACTAAGTACATATAAATTGGTTACTGTTTATTATTGATTTGGTTACTGTATAATATTTATTTGGTTGCTGTATACTTTAAATGTTTATTTGGTTACCCCGTGGTTACTATATACTCGTATATTGGTTACCTTTCTTAAGTTTTTCGCTCTTTAATTGGTAACAAAGTCAGTATACTGACTGTTTTGATTTCAAAATGCATGTAAAAATATGTTTTATATTCTGGTTACTAAGTACATATAAATTAGTTACTATTTATTATTGATTTGGTTATTGTATAATGTTTATTTGGTTACTGTATAATGTTTATTTGGTTACTGTATAATGTTTATTTGATTAGTGTATACTATTAGTCTTTAGTTGGTGACAAATTGATGCGGTTGAAGAGAAGGCGTGACAGTTTATGTAAAGATTTGATCACGTTTTATGGAAAGATTTGATAGATTATGGAAAGATTTGATCCAGTGACCATTTGACATTTTTTTCAAGTTTGGAGTGTCGGATACCTTTCTTAAGTTTTTCACACTTAAAATGGTTACTACGAATTTCTATAACGATTGCTTGATTCACTGATATGTTTTATTTATATTATGGTTACTAAATAGATATAAATTAGTTACTATTTATTGTGTATTTGTTTGCTAAATAATGTTTATTTGATTACTTTATAAATTTTAAATGAGTTTTACTGATTTTTTTATATTAATGGTTACTAATCAAATACATTGGTTACCTTCCTGCAACTGTTGGTTACAGTCTAATGTTGTATTGGTTACTGAATTATATTATACTGCCTAATGTTTTTTTGGTTACTGTATAACAATATATTGGTTACTAACTAATGCTGACTCGGTTACTGTATAACATTATAATGGTTACTGTGTAAAATTATAGTGCTGACTTGGTTACTGTGTAAAATTATTTACTGACTATTGCTGACTTGGTTACTGACTAATGCTGACTTGATTACTGACTGATGTAAACTTACTTACTGCAGATATTAATTGGTTACTGTAATATTGGTTGCTGAAGCATATTAATGTACACTTCTACTTATGTTTTTTATATTAATAGTTACTTGTTATCTACATTGGTTACATTCTTACAAAAGCTTGCCTTTAGTTGGTAACAAACAAATTATACTGGTTGTTTTTTACTATAAAAATGCAATGCAGAATGTATTTATCTTGTGGTTACTAAATAAATATGTGTTGGTTACAATCTAAAATGGGATTTGGTTACTGTATAATGTTGTCGTAATTAATGTATAATGTTGTCATTATTTTGGTTTGTTTTAATATGGTGGTTACTTATTGGCTACATTGGTTACTTGTATACAACTGTTATAATTTAATTGGTAACAAATATCAATATACTGATTATTTCTATTGTAAAATAAATGTACAAATGTGTTTTATGTTCTGGATACCAACATCATGTAGTTTGGTTACTAGCTAACATTGATTTGGTTACTTTACAATACTTATTCTGTTGTCAGATAATGGAGATGATTCCAGTTGTACTTTATTTCAACGGTACATGGACTGATAGTAACGAATACACCAAATTTAAAGTTACCGGCATACTAGTTCAATCAACTTGTTCGTTCAGAGAGATGCAAAACATAATATACAGTGCAAAACATGATAATCCAGTGACCATTTGGCAATTTCTGTCAAATTTGGAGTGTCAAATTTTAGCATTTTCGGAGCCTAATTTCATTAAAAATGGGTCAACAATCAAAAATCACCAATTTTGTTGGTGAACTGTATGGTTTTTTGGTCAAATTCCATCATTTAGGCCTTCAAATTTGCATGTAAAAAATTTGGTTTATTTTTTGGTTACTAAGATTATGTAATTTGTTTACTGTCTAATATTGATTTGGTTACTTTACAATGTTTATTCAGTTGTTAGACAATGGAGACTGACAGTAACCACTAACCACATGGTTGGTAACATTTTTGATGATGTACAGTAACTAAAATTGATATTGATTAATATTTTAATTTTTGATTCCATCATGAATATCAATATAAAGTAAACAAATATATTGGACAATTGGTAACTGTTCTGAAATATTTTTATGTAAATTTGGTTACCCATCTAAAATAAAATGGTTACCTCTATATTCATATTTAGTTACCAACTGACATGGACTATTTTCAAATAACTTTTATAACTACGTAATTTAAAAGTATTCATCAGCTAGATAAATTGGAACCCTCACATGTACATTAAGCACTTGATTATTGTTCTGATATAAGTTTTTAATTATTTGGTTACTAACAAAAACTAAAATGGTTACCCTTATATGCAAATTTGGTTACTAACTGCACCTCTTAAACTATTTTTATTTTAATATGAGATCTATAAGTGACCATCATATATATAAATGAGAACTCTTAATTGGAGTTGTAAGACCCCAACTTATTATAAATAAATTAAATTTTCCTTTATTCATTATTCTAAAATAATAAGGTGTTAATTTGATATAATACTTTGGTTATGGGTGAAATGTGAAAATTTTTACAAAATAATCAAGTGATTATAAAATAATCATTGTTGTCGGGGAATATTCGTTTGGTCGTGGAATATTTTTTTTGTCGGGAATATTCGTACGACGGCGCAGATAATTGTGGGCCCCATAACAGAATAACGGTCGGATGAAAAAAACGATAAATTTGGGTTTTTATAAATAACGGCATAATTTTTACCGTTAACACTGTTGGATAATTGGTGGTTAAAATATAGTAATACGCGTGGTTGTACAGTAGCACACGGTATTACACAGTGTGATTGAATTATTGATTCGTACGTAAGAAGGCATTACTCAATAATTATTACAGTAGTTACTGTTCATTATTTTATTATATTGATTCAATAATTGCTGCATTGTTAGTTTATATTATTATTGTTTCAATAATTGTCACTGCACAATATTTCTTATTATCAGATCAATAATTCATATTATTTGAATAATATTATTAAATAGCATTATTGGCAATGTCTAGAAAGTTCTGTCAAGGAGAGGTTTGGTCATCTAATTGCGCGCCAGTAAGGAGAAATCCTTATTGGAAAGTCCCCTTTTTCTTGGGAACGACCTGGTTGTCATAATTGTGATTCTGTAATATTATTTAAGAATAATTAATTATTGATTCATATGATAAAGAAATATTTATTTGATGTGGATATAATTGATGAATATATTATTTTATGTGGATATAATTGAAGGAATTAATGATGATGATGTTTTATCAGTATTTTGTCGGACTTGAAGAATTAAAAATCATCCGTTTGTGAATTTCGGATAATTTTTGTTTGGAATTTGAAAAAAAATCTTTTCTGTAAAGTTGTAGAGAATTAAAATTCCTATAAAATATAGCGAGATTTGAATTTTCTGACAAAGTGGCTATTTATTGTGAATTATTGAAGTTCCGGGGTTCCAAAATAATTAATTTTTGAAAGTTTAATTATTTTTTATTTCAAAAATGTTTTTTTATTTTTTTCTATAAGGTGGGCATGTGGGAAATGCTAAAATCAGATTCCTTGGTGGTAGGCTTGAATATTTGGTAAATATTAATATTTTATTAATTTAGTCTCATTTGGCGTTCTAGCATTTTTCTATAAATAGAGGGCTAAGTTAGAATTAAAAATCACACCAGAAATAAGTTTTTTTTTTCTCTCTCTATATTATCGAGCGTATTCTTGTGAGTATACTTTGAGTGTTGCTATACGGTGCGAGTTTCTGTCAGCACTATACCCGAAATTCAGTCAGAAATACGGTTATTTTGAGGTAAGGGATATTATCTTCTTCTTAAATGATATTTTCTTCAATATCATTATGCCAAAATATTGGTATGAACTTTTTATCAAATTTGAAACTTTTTGTGTTGGAGTTACTATTCACGTATACGAAACTATTCACGTATACGACATTATTCACGAATACGGCACTATTCACCGAAAAATGAAAATTTTCCTTTTTGTCCAAGATGTCTATTTTGGCTACTATATTTGATTGTATCCATGTTTTGATCGTTATTTTTGAATTCTGCTTCAAAATTGGTTAGTATGGAGTATTATTGATCTTGGATAAAACTGTTATACGAATCCCTAATATTTATCCTTCTATCTCACTGGATTCATTCTTAAAAATATTTTTCATCATTCTCAGTCCTTAATGATGATATTATTGAATATCTTTGGCCTTTAGTGCAAAGATAAATGATTATTGATGAATATCTTTGGCCCGTAGTGCAAAGATGAACAAGTGTTGAGATGAACATGACCAACCGGTGATATAAATGAATATCTTTGGCATGTAGTGCAAAGATGATTAAAGATGTATATTGATTGTTGTTACAGGAATAAAATATTGATGATGGACTCTTAAATATTAGAAGATAGTAGAATTCATCCTCTACGTGACTCTTCCAATGGATTGTTGTTTCCGCTGTATTTGTTGATCTAAAACTTGTTGTCTATTATATTTTATCAGATTTTTTTCCCTGTTAAAGACTAACGATAATTTGTTGTATATTATCTTAGTTATAATATTCTTTATTGGGCTAGTTGAGCTCACCCTTTTCTTTTTTGTTCTATTTTTCTTCTCAGGAGGTGAGAACATAGCAGGATCGAGTCTGGGTATTGAGTGAAATTTCTAGAAAGATGTTTTAGCAGTCCTCACTATTTCTGTAAAATAGTGTTTGAATAATTGTAATGATGACTTATTTACGTGTGGATATTGTCTAGAAGATAATATTTGTATTTAAACTCACAGTATGTATTGTCGTATTTCACACGACATTTGTATTATTGAAGTTGTAGTTTGCTTTATGTACCACGTATTTGGTGACTCAGAATAGGTGTTGTATACCTGTTTTGGGGGCGTCACAAGAGTTTCTTATTCTATCATGATGACATGGTATAAATAAACATATACATTTAACACTTGATAACAGTCTTGATACAAGCTTATAATTATCTGGTTACTAACAAACTTTCTATGATAATTGGTTACTAACAAGCTTGTAGATAAGTAGGACACTTTTATATGTACATTTAACAATTGATGTTTGTCCTGATACAAGCTTGAAACTATCTGGTTAATAATAACAGCAACCATAATGTAACATAATAAAACAGTAACCACATAATTATATGATAGTAACCAGAATAGGTTTTAATGATAACTAAAATAGAAACATCATGTAATGAAACCCAATTTAGGCAATCCATGTATATTAAACAATTACATATTAACCAGAATAAAAAATAAAAGTATCCAAAATCCCACATTGATGACACAATAATAGTAGTCAGACCATAAGGTAACAATAATCAAAACATAATAAAGAAGTAACCAAATAATTATATGAAAAGTAACCAGAACATGTTTTAATGGTAACCAAAACAGAAACAACCTGTATATCCAACCAAGTTTAGGCAACCCATGTATACTCACACATCTACATTTAACCGTAACTTTTCCAATGAATTTTCTAGAAGAGCATAACCCTTGTAGAAGATATTTGAAGGAATTTACAAAAATAATACATCAATGTACATTAAGCAAATACATGATTTATTATGACTTGGGTTTATTATTTACAAAAATAATACATCCATAAACTAATGATGCCTTAAACTTCATCAACTGTCTTGGGTTCAATTTAATTTTTTGGTAATAATGTCGGGGACTTTCATGTCACACCAATATATAACTTTTTCAATGAATTTTCTATTGCATTTCTCATAGTAAAGATTCCATAACTGCAAATAAATAAAATTAGATTTACACAATCATTAGTAATCAGATATAGATAATATTTATATCATAAACAGTTTACCAAGCAAATACATTGTAACCAAAACAACATATAAAAGTAACCAAAATCTCAATTGAGGAAAAAAGAATGGTGACTAAATCATAAGCAAATAGTAATAAAAAATATACTAATGAAGTAATCAAACAGTTATATGTTAGTAACAAAAATATATATTAATGGTAATCAATACATAAATAACATATAGACCAAACAAAGTTTAATCAACCCATATATACTAAGCAAATATATGGTAACCAAAACAACAAAAAACAGTAACCAAAATCTCAACTCAAGGAAACAAAAATAGAATCCAAATCAAAAACTAACAGTAACAAAAAATATACTAAAGAAGTAACCAAATATTTATATGATAGTAACCAAAACATATTTTAATAGTAACCAATACATAAACAGCATGTACACCAAAATTAGTTTAGTCAACCATGTATACTAAGCAAATACATGGTAACCATAACAACATAAAAAAGTAACCAAAATACCAAATCAAGGTAACAAAAATGGTATCCAAATCTCAAGCTAACAATAACCAAAACATAATGCAAAAGTAACCAAATAGTTATATGATAGTATCTATTTTTATTGCTTGACGTAGCTACAACGTAAGCATTACATCAAGCCCCCAAAAATTAGTCTTGTGTCAATATATGATGCAGAAGTAAAATGACAAAATAAAGATGAAACAATCATGATCATTCAAAAGCATACTAGATATGTTAAGAGCCTAAATAATTTGAAAATAATTATCCACTTTAACAAATATTATGATGTTAAATAATGTCTATCGCAAATAACCCAGTCATAGAGATAAAAAAAATATAGACGTTCAGGCCATGATCACCATATAGACGTTCAATGCACCTTAAATTAAGGGCTAGAAGAAACAAGTGGGAAAGAAAATATATCAGCAGAAGAATGATGGAAAAGTCAGTAAATGAAAACACACAAAATGAAATAGTAGTAGCACTACAAACCGGTGAAGTGGTCTTCAACGTGGATGGGGCTATCTAAATCGATAGTGTTCTCATTAATGCTGTGAAATAACAGAAGATGAAGAAATACCAATAGATTTTAGAAATATCAATAGATGAAGAAGAAGAAGATTTTAGAGAGAGAAATACCAGCACAAAAGTTACGGGAGTCGGGAGAAAAAGAAGGTTCACGCATTTCAAAAAAAAAAAACCCCCCACCAGATTTGTTATATCATCCCCTAAATTAAGAAATTCTAATTGCACTAATATTATAAATAAATATGAAAAAGTGTATTATTTTTATAATTATTTTATATATGCACCATTATTGTAATTATTTCTAAAAATGTACTACAATATATAATTAATCCAAAAAAGTAGCATAAAATAAGTATGAATTGGTCTCGGCCCACGGGCCAGCCCGGCTCGGCCGCCACGGGTCAAAAGAATTTTAGCCCAACAAAACCTGAACCTTTTTAGTTTGGGCCGCCACTCGCGTTTGGGCTTGATTAGTCTATCGACAAGGATCTTCTCTATTTTAAATTAATAGATTTTTTTTAGGATATACATTTAAAATATGTTAAAATGTAATATTTGTTGAGAGAAATAATTTTAAAATAAAGAATGACCATTTATTTAAAACGGGGAAAATCCTATTTTAGTCCAGGGTGACTGGGGGGAAAGAGAATGGGATAAGGTGCAGTCTCTGGGGTTAAAATTATTTGGTACAGCGGAAAACCATGGCTGGGCTTAGCAGCACCACTTTCCCCTTCAAACCACTCCCCTCCAGACTCAATTCACTCTCTGTCTCTTCTTTTCACTCTAATAAACTTTTCGGACTCCGCTTTAATTTCCCCACTTCCTCATCCCATCTAGAATTTGCTATATCCGTCTCCCACAACTCCATCGCCGCCCGCTACGGTGGCAGTGGCGGGGGCTTTTCCCGTCCAGGATCCGGCGACTTCAGTCGGTCTCGGCAGGGAAACTCTGATGACGATCAAGCTCTGGATATCTCCAGTATTAGGTAATTTTACAAAACTCTTGAGCTAAACTTCCAAGTTGAATTTCATGTCTTTGCTGTTTTGATGGTTTAAAATAGGTCAGAAAATGTCCGGCTGATAGATGACAAACAAAATATGGTAAGTATTTGATGCATTTAGATATATGACAGAGTGGGTGAATTACTCCATTTGATTCACTTTGTTATGTGCAGATTGGAATAGTGTCCAAGGGTGAGGCTCTTCAAAGGGCTGACGATGCTGAACTTGACCTGGTACCTACTTACATTGGATTTTTTTCCCTTTCTATTTTCTATTGCTTCAATGAATTACCACATGCTTTAATTTATATTAGTATTACTTGGACCAAAGTGGAATTGGCTCTCTGTTGACAATTTTTTTATTTTAAAAATGTAATATTTGTCTATTAAAGTGGCAAATATATTGAGTGGCCTTGCGAGTAGCAAGGATGTTCTGCCAGACTATGTTGTTGATGTGAAACTTAAGCACAGTTATGAGCGAGATTATGCTTGCTTTAATATGAGTTTTTTTTTTGGGGGGAGTGGGTTTGGGGATTTTTTTTGGGGTTTTATTTTCTTTGGATAAGAACATAAACTTGTATGAAGAAGACCTCAATAAAATTCCAACGTGGGTGAATTCCTTGTTCATTTTTGGATTATTAGAGATAGGAGTGAGCAAAAAACGGATAAAATCGAATTACCGAACATAACCGAATTTTTTTAACCGATTATTTCGGTTTTTCGTTTTTTTTTTCCAATTTTATGCTTGGTATTTGGTTTCGGATTCGGTTTTAAAAAACAGGTTATTCGGACCGAACTTATTAATAACTGCACAAGATAAAGGGGCTTTGCATTTATTCTGTAAATGCCCATTTGCTGGTGCAATATGGTTTAGTAGTAATCTGGGTCTGCAACCTTCCCAAGTTCAAAATCTATCTACCCGACAATGGTTGCATTAGAGGACAGTCCTGTGGCTTACCTGGAAGCAGTGGTGTGATGTTGTGTTTAAGGGGGTTTTCAAGATCCTGGGGCTATTTTGAATAAGGTGCAGGAGATTACCCAGCAATGGAATCAGGCCTCAATTATTAAAAATGTCAAGCCGAATCCCAGTCCTCTTTCTCATAATGTTAGTAACAGTCGTCGGTTTGGGCGAGGTAGTAGTATAGTATTACATTGAGCAGGATAACATCAGTTTCTGAAGTCGAGGGAGGAGAATGTTAAACATTTGTGGTCCGATGGCGGCTGGGTTCCAAGCGGCACTAGGATGGACATGGCATGGAATAGAAACAGGTCTTGTCTGGTATGACACTTCCTATTGTGGCCATGTGATCTGCACTGCATGCAGAAGCCTTGGCTCTTCATCATGCCCCGTATTAAATTCGGTTTTTAACCGAATAACCAATTCGGTTATCGTATATTTCGGTTAGTAATTCGGATACTTAAAACAGTTGAATTTCGAAAATATAACCGAAAAGCTTATTCGGCTCGGGTAATAACCGAATGCTCACTCCTAATTAGAGAGAGGAAGGATCAGATAAAATTGGTAACTCAACAATAGTAAGTAGAATTTCTTATTTAAATGGATGTTCCCTTTGGCGATTCACTTCATAAAATTACTTTGCTAGATCTGATGATGACATTTAGTAGGTAGTTATGGTCAAGTATCCTTGATAGCCTCTTTGATATAGCACGTGTGAAGTATTTGACCATACTGTTTGTGAGAGGGATAAAAAACATGGAAGAGCACAAGTTGATCAAGTGGAAGAAGCAATAAAAGAATGTGGGCAAAATTGACGGGAAGAATTAGAGATAAGAAGAAAGGAAAAAAGTAAAATGACAGTTGAAATCATCTCAAGGAAAGGCATGATAAGAAGAATGAAGCCTAGTCTGTATCAGAAGCGTGAAGATATAGACTCAAAACTTTATATGCATCTGATTTTAGTAGGAAATCTAAATAAGCTAACTTGAATCAAGAGGATTAGCATGAGGAAGAATGCCAAAAAGCTTTCTACTTCAAACAAATTCATAAGCTATTTTTTCATCTAGTAATTTCAGAATGCCTCAAGTGTGCGAAATTGGGTATGGGGTCTTGGTCTCTTTTTTCTGTTTGATTTAGCTAGTTCCATTAGGTTTGGGACGCAGGAGGCATGGATCATCAATGTTCTTGTTGTGCTGGCTTAATTTAATTTGCAGTTATGTTTGGTGTGTGTGTGTGTGTATATATATATATATATATATATTCTCATTTTGTGTGTGTGTGTGTTTGTCTAAGTGTGTTCAAAATAAAATTGTATAATTTCCAACTCAATGTATCAACTAAAAGTAAAGAGCAAAAAGAAATATATCTTTCCTACTTGAGAGAAATAGAAGTATAAGTGGGAAGAACTGAAGACCTAATGCCTAGAAAAACATCAATCTACAAACAATTGCTATTGGGACCTATTCTATGTCAAAAGGATATGGACCAATTTCTTCTCATTCACGGGTCTATGCGGATTGAAGTTTCTACCAAGATCTTGATTCTTTAGATCTCTTAGTTTTTTACGCGTTGAATGTGATTTTTGATGAATGGTAGGTCAGAAAGGCAACGCTGGTTTGTACAAAGTCTACTGCTCTGAACAACTGAACCCAATGTTAATTTTTAAAAGCTGTAACTTGTGTTTCAGTTGCTAGTTTCTTTTTAAAAAGGCTTCACATACTTCTAAATAGGGCAGATTTCCTTTAGAGAATAAAGTTGCATGTTTGATTGGAAATTATTTTTCTGCTGCCATTTTGTAGGTAATATTGTCTCCAGATGCTGATCCTCCAGTTGTCAGGTTGATGGATTACAAGTAAGATTGCATTATCCTTCTTAGTTTTTTTTTCATAAGTGATGGATGCTTTCTTTAGCTGGTACAATGGTAATGGTTACCGTAATTCTAACTGATACATGGGGACAGACTTGGCCATATCAGCTACTTCTTGTGTATTATCTTCCAGTTTGAGAGTTCACAAGGACACCAAAATTAAAAAAAAAAAATCACAGGAACATTGATTAACATTTTTTTCTTTCAGAAAAGCTATTAACTGATAAACTGAATACCTGCATGGTGTGTGAGGAACTGACAGTTTAAGTCACAAGTACAGGAGTAGTGTATTGCTTTTATCCTCATTTTCAGTCACAAGGGACGGTTTCAGTCGCTCTAAACGCGCGAAGGCGTGCATGATCTTATGTTGACTGTTTGCCTGTCTGCATATGATAGTCATCATGACTTCTGTATTCAAATGCTACAACTCTTTTAGAACTCATAATAGTTGAGACAAATTAAGTTAAGTCCATCGAGAAACAAAAGTTTGAATTTATCACATGGGACTGGACAGTGGTGTAAATAATGACATTCAAACTTGTGCTCATTGCTCAATTACTCTTCTTTCTTATTTATTTGTCTTTAAATTGTTTGAGCCAACATATACTAATTAGCAGTCTCAACTTTCTCAGTAAATTCAAATATGAGCAGCAAAAGAAGAAAAGAGATCAGCAGAAAAAAAGTGCCGGTAAACAACTCTCCTGCTTCATGTTCCCTTTCAGTGCTTAAAGTCTTCAGTTTTGAGAAATATTCTGACCAAGTGTGCTTTTGAAATGTAGCCCATCGCATGGATTTGAAGGAGCTGAAAATGGGGTAAGGAACTAAGCATATCACAATCTTACTTACGATCTTCTCTTCTTACTGGTATTTTGTCTTTTAATGTTAATATTACTGATAGCTGTTAAATAGAACTTTAGATTGTAGCTTTGATACTGGGTGTTGTTTTTAACTTGTTTTTCCACTTGAAAGCAAAGTTTTCTCCTGTGTAAAGTTATGTTCTTTAGGAAAATAATAATATAACAGTGAAAACGGGAAATACACCCCTGCTGAAGCTGGGAGTATTACACCGTTTCCTTAAACACCGTCATTTTGTCAAACTTGAGCCATATCTCTCACGAAAGCGGTAGACTCTTATAGCCCACTCCTCTCCCTCTCTCTACAAATTGATACTCATCTCTCACAAATCTTATCATTAGAAGCTCTCTCCATCACTCCGATGACAATAAATTATTGACACCTTGTCCCTCCTATGAGAATACATCAAAGGTAAGATTCCCAATTTCAATTCCAACTAAGCCCAAATCAGGCATGGTGGTTGACGGTGGTGCGTTTGAATTCGTTTGCTTTTCCTCTTTCTTTGATTTATTTGATCAGCGGTTCTAATGCAGATCTAAGTTGGGTTTACGAGTTTTGTTTTTGGGTTTGAAATTTGTTGTTACTTTTACCATCACTTTCCTTTTTTTTTTCTTTTATCTATAAGCTACTATTTCTCTCTCTCTCTCTCTCACACACACACACACTCACACTACACTCACACTCACACTCACACTCACACTCACACTCACACTCACGGTCACGCGCTCACACACACTCACACTCACACTCACACACATATTATATGCTACTTCCTTGGTTTGGAAATTTACAGAAAACAAAATATTCTATTGCTACTAGTTTTAATTATATTATTTCATTTTTTCTATTGCTCCCGTTGACAGTTACAACATTGACGTGCATGACTATTCTGTGCGTTTGAAAGCTGCTCAGAAATTTTTGAAAGATGGCGACAAGGTTGCTTCAAATGTTATTATTGCAGTATATATAACTTCATTATCCCCTTATTTCTTACCCCTCAATATTTTTATATTGATATCTTCTGGTTTTTACCTGCAGGTCAAGGTTATAGTGAATTTAAAGGGCCGTGAAAGTGACTTCAGGAATAATGCTATCGAGCTTATCCGTCGTTTTCAGAATGACATCGGGGAGGTAATCGCTATATTTGTAGCGAACTGTTATTTCCACAAGTAAAATTGATATTATCACAATGTCTCTCACATGATGTTGATGTGGGATCCACTTACTATTGAGGAAGATCTTGTGGGGATATCATTTTACTTGTGAAATATCTGTATTTATAATTTCAAAGGAAAATATACACATTCCAGTTTTATCAAAAAGGGAAAAAGTAGATGCATTTTCCAATTTTTGTCATGCTTGTTTCGTAGTAAGATAAAATTTGATACTCCCTCAGTTCCTCTATTCCACAAAAGAGTCCCGTTTGTTTTATTTCCCTGATCAATTTGGAAATCCTAAAATTTCAAAATTGATTTGAGTTTATTTGTTTTGCAATTGTTAATATTCTAAACTACTTCAAAAGTATTACCTAGTACAAAATTCTTATTTTGAAAATTAAAAAAAAAAATCACACCACAATTTGCATTTTAAGATTTCAAAAATTAACTAGGATCAAAGTTAAATAAGATTCTTTTTGTGGCGGAGGGAGTAAGCCTAACTTGTTTCACCTAAAAGGCAGATACTACAATGCATATAGTTCTCCTACTATTGCATAAAAAACAGATATTATGCAAATATACATAAACCAGTTAAGACCATTCATGAATGTCTGTACAAAAAGTATCTTCGATAATTTTAGTATGGAATACGAGTCTGAAAGAATAAATTCTTAGTTACATCTTGATGGATAACAATTTTCAGAGCAATTTTTCTTGTAACCCTAAGGTAGAGCAGAGCTACCTCTGCTTGTTTTTCTTTGTCCCAATTTGAGTGAGCTGATTTGACCATCACATAAGGAGAAGTACATATGAATACTTTTTACTATTTCTTACTTCCATTGTATACAGAGATTACTAGTATATGCTTGTAATACTTGTTGTTGCCTTATGGATCATACTTGCAATATAATATCGAATTTGGTAAGCACATAATTGTGCAATATAGAGATTCTTTCTTCCCCCTATTGGCTTTGGGTATTTCATATATTTTGGATCAAAATGCTCTTCATTTAGATAAATTCAACATCCTCTAACCCTTTAGATTCTTTCATCTTATGAGCTTCTATTTCCTTTCCTGTTTTTCACAATTTGTTCAACATATCCATTGGTGTTACATTGCAGCTTGCAGTTGAGGAGAGCAAAAGCTTCAGAGAGAGGAGCATGACTTTAGTATTGGTTCCAAATAAGGCTGTTGTTGTACAGAAAGCTCCAGAATCACCAAAGAAAAAAGAGAAGACGGGGTCTGAAGTCTCAGCTGGTGTTTGATTGCGCCAAACACTTTATGATGGCTTTTTTTCTAAATCAGGACAATCTTATTCAACTACCAGAATAGATATCTCAGTCTTGTATAGAATGCAGTGTATTAAGGTTTTTTTCTTCTTCTTTATCTTAATACAATAGCAGCAGCCATTTTTGGTTCCCATGGTAGCAATAATTAGTTAAATAACCAAATCAATTTCATAGAAAAGAATTTTGTCTCAAGTTTATTAGTTGATCCCAATTATTAGCATCTTAGATACTAAAATGGTGTTAATTAGTAATGATATATGGAAAACTTTGGGGTGGTTACCACAAGGAAAATTGTATAATTTTTGGATTATATATATATATATTATTTTTTTTTGTAAAATTATAAAACTGTCCATAATTTGGTCGCTAACCTTGAAATAGTTTCGGCTTGCTCAGTCTACTCATGCAAGCCCCCCTTGTGCTGCCTATACCATGCACAATTAATAAGAGTGCTGCCCATACCATGCACAATTAATAAGGGATATAATAATATATTTTTATATTTCCGTAATTCAAATAAACGAAAATGGTGTGGACAATGATTTATTTGATCATTCATCACGCCATGCAGTTGATACAGCCATGCAGCATTAAATTTATAAGGAGATGTAATCAGAACCTTATGGTCTGAATTCAATAATTTTGAGCACAAACAATTAATTCTTATCCTATTATTGAAATCTATCCATACGCGTCAATAATAATAATAATAATAATAATAATAATAATAATAATAATAATAATGATAATCAGATGGACTAATTAATATCTTGCCCCAACGCCCATCCTACTACATTATGGAAGTAGCCTACGTACTAGTACTAGTACTAGTAGTATAAAATAAAACTATCCCTATATATATATATAAAGAAGAGAAGTTAACTTAAAATGATGAATACTAGTAAAGTTGTGGTACAATCCTCCTCCTCCTCCGCCAAAAGGCAGCTTCGTGCAATATTATCCAAGCCATCGGAGACCATCAAACCTTCCTCCCCAACCCCTCCCAACTTAAAACGTTACAATCTTTCCACCAGAGATATCTTCACTCCCCATATTTACATCCCTCTAGTTCTCTTCTTTCCCAATTCAATTACTGCCACCAACATTAAAGCCCAACACCATCATTTGAAGCATTCCTTATCAAAAACCCTAACTCAATTCTACCCTTTTGCCGGGAGGTTCACGTCCGGATTCTATGTCCATTGTAATGACGAAGGTGCACAATTTTTCCAAGCTCAAATCGAATGCAACATGTCCGACATCCTTGAAAAACGCCAAGAAGATGACGCCGCTAATCTAAGCATACTCTTTCCACCCGGTTCAGTCTGGGGTGAATTAAACAAAAATACTACTTCTACTATCCCCATCCTACAACTACAGTCCACTACTCCTTTGGTAGTTGTGCAGCTTAATCATTTTGACTGCGGAGGCATAGCAATGGCGGTGTCCATATCACACAGGATCACCGACGGATGTGGCGTCTGCACTTTCCTCGCTCACTGGGCAGCCGTCTCCAGGGGCCACCTGCTACCATCGCACCGCCCTCATTTCATTTCCTGGCCATCCTACGATTCAATGGAGGTTCCACAATTTCACTTCCCTAATTTTAAAAACTGGGTAACTAGAAAGTTTGTGTTTCGTAACTCAACTCTAGCCAATCTCAAGACAAATATTGCAAACAAGGGGATAGAGAATCCGACCCGAGTTCAAGTTTTGACTGCGCTCCTATACAAATCCGCCATAGCAGCTGCTGCTGACGACTCAGCAGCATTCACACCATCCGTGTTGATCCAACCGACCAACATGCGTTCGATATTAAAGAACGTTCCACAAACTTGCGTGGGGAACTTTTACTGGCCGTATTTTGTACGAGTGAGGAAAGAGAGTGAGGCAACTTTATATGGATTGAACGCTCAAATAAAGAAAGGGAAGATGGAGCTGAAGGGAATGGAGCTGAAAGATATGGAGGGGAAAGTTTTGGGGGGGTCGAAAGCGGTAGTACTTGAGGATATTGGAAAGAATTACAAGATGTATGTATGTAGCAGTTTGTGTAATTTTGCACTAAATAAGGTGGATTTTGGGTGGGGAACGCCTATTACGATGAGTTTTGGTGATGGTGGAATTAGCTCTAATGTTTTTTATTTGATGGATACACCAAGTGGTGATGGTATTGAAGCCACGGTTAGTTTGGATGAACAAGAAATGGCCAGGTTTCAACCTCATGAACACATCCTTGCTGCTGCTGATGATGATTCTTAGATAATCGATGGATGACATACAGGGGCGGCTTGAAATTTCAGTGGGGTCAAATTTGAAAAAAAATATTATGAAGAATAAAAATTAATTTAATAAAACGAATATAGTAGTAACATACACTAATATTATGTTACTGAAAAAAAAATATGCTACTATCTTGTTAATATGATAGATAAACATTTTAATATATTTTAAAATGTTTAATTTTGATTAAGTGATTGATAGATTGCTCAACAACAACCGACAACATTATTGGGAGAAAATAAATATAATGTTGATCTATAATTTTATGCTACTACTACTAATGAAATAACACTTGTCTACAAAATATAGGAAAATTTACTAGGCACTGTTTTTTTTATAGAAAATTTGGATAAATTATAGAAACTCTAAATGAAATCTTTCACAATTTTTAGCAACTCTAACTCCTCTGTTTTTTACCTTCTTTGTATTCAGGAGAAGTAAATTGATCAAGACAATAAAATACTTAAGTTCTTATAGTAATATTTTATTTTAACAATATATATAGTAGTATATTATTTTTTTCAATAACATAATAGTAGTGTACTAATATAATTGTAGTACTCTATTTATTTTGTTCCGCCATACTTTATATACAATATGAGGAGGTGAAAATTCAGTGGGGGCAGGTGCCCCCCTTCCCTTGCCTTGGATCCGCCCTTGATAACACACACAGTGGCGGAACCAGAAGATTTTCATAGGGGGGGCAAAATACACCAGTAAAAAAAATTTATTTATTGACGCTTGAAGTGCTTTTTTCGGTTTTACGATTAAGAGGAGATAACTGTATCATGCAAGTCTGTATAGTTTAAAAACGTCTCAAAATTTGCTCGTTTCAATTGTTGGAAAAATATAATAATTCAATGTGTTTGTAAAAATTGTAGGAATATAGAAATGAACATATTTGATTGAATCTCTTCACAAAGATTTCTTGATTACATATTAACTAAAGGTTAATTTGGAGTTTTTCCGGAGAAGAATGCATTTAAAAATTGAGATGCTTATTATATCACCCATTAATTAAATTAAAGGCTACTTTGGAGTTTCTAATGCATCAAATAAGAAATAAATTGTGTTTTCATGCAACTTTTAATAGATTTTGACTATTGAGAGCATGTGCCTCAGAATTTTTAAAATTAAAAAAATTATATTAATTTAGAGTTTAAAAATATCTTAATTTGATTTTAAAAAGTTCATAATAATTTTATATTGAACAAAACAAAATGGTCTCTTTATGTTTTTTATTTGCAAACATTTTGTCATTATTTAGACAATTCAAATTTACGTTTCTCACTCACATTGAGTTGCAGGACCTATAAAAAAAAATACAGAAAAGATATAAAATATATGTAAATATCATTTTTTTCTCTCCAAACCTTAACCTTAGTACCAACCTACCGGGGGCAGGTGCCCCCCCTGGCCCCCCCTTGGTTCCGCCAGTGAACACACACATATATATATATATATATAATTAATTAATTTGTTTGCTGATGATGATGATAATTCTTAGTTTATACATACATATTGTTTTCAAGAAGGTAATATATTAACATAAAGAATGATGCGAGGAGTCACCTGAATATATCTTCCTCGGCCGAAGCAGACCCCCATTATATATATATATTAGGCGTACTATCGGTGCCTTCGACACTACGTACAAAGGGGAGGAGAGATTGTCGACGCTAGAGAATTGAGGAGGCAGAGGGCGAGTTCGGGAGGAGGATCTTAGAGTGAAAGAGAGCAATATTTTATTTTTTGAAGTTAAAAAGAATATAATGAACGGTGAGATTTATCCCAAACTTTGGACGGTTCGATCGTTTATTAGGGTGAGCGGAAAATTCAAAATCAGTTGTATTTTGTTAATTAGATATATATATATGGGCTATATGTATATACAGCTGTGTACTACACAGTCGTCGCCTATGACGACAGTTTTTTTAGAATATAATCGTCGCCATAGTCCAGAATTGCTATGGCGACGGGTGAAACCGTCTCTATAGCTCAAAAAATCGTCGTCATAGCTTACTGTGTATTACACAGCTGTGTACATACATATATCTCATAGCTATATATATGTATGTGGGCAAGGAAATCGTACCTCGCTAGGGTTAGGGTTTCGTGTTGGCTGAGGAGCAGAGAAATCCACGAAGAGTACGGAATTGATTGGTTGATTGAAGAGGGGAGAACGACAGGTGGGCGATTATTCCAACGACGCGTGACAAAACTCTTAAAATCTGGGAACCATGTTAAGGTAGCAGGGATTCTAAAAGCCTTCTTGAGTCCTTCGAGTTGAGAGAATGTCCAAACCCCTTTTAGTGCTTTTAGGTGGAATCTCCAAGCCTTTAAGTCACCAAAAAGGGTCCCTTTGATCTTCCAAGAGTCCAAGTCTTCAGTCTGAAGAGAAGTCCCCTTCCAAATGGAATGGAAGGGGTATTTATAGGGTTTTCTGAAAAGTAGTCACATGCAAGGCACATGCCTTCAGCAAAATTTTAGAAATACCCTTTAGTCATTAGAATAATGCCCATATTGCCCTGTCCTTCTAGCCACCAATCCAATCTCTCAATCAATTCCCAAAATGATCCGCCTCCATGAATCTTCTGCCTTGGGACACGTGGAGGCTTCTCCCGGGTCTAGCACATTTATTTCTGACTTTTTTGTCTTCATTCCATTAGGTTATGCGAACCCTAATTTGCACATTTAATGAGGTCATGGGACCCTAATTGCGCATTTAATTCAATTAGGTTTTGTGAACCCTAATTTTACAGTTGGGCCCATATTTGCCCCCTGCGCGAGAGTCGCATTTCCAAATAGACGATCGTGCAAGAAAAAAACTGCAAGCCTTTGAACGATTTTGCGGGACTTCACTTTACAAGTCTTGAAGACAATGGTCCTAGAAGAGGGAACCTCTAGGGAGCCAAACCCTTAGAGTTAAACCCTAGGAAGGCAAGACTTAGCAAGGCTCAGATTTTTGACATCCCTATTGATGAAAGGAGTTCCATTATCCGACAAAATGATCTTCGGGATCCCGAAACTGTAAATGATGTGCTCCTTGATAAAATTTTCCACTGCTGGTCCCGTGGCCTTCTTCAAGGGTATTGCTTCCACCCACTTTGTGTACATCTTAGTGGCAGTTAAAATCCATATGTTACCCTTAAAATTAGGGTAAACAGGACCTATAAGATCCATTTCCCATGTATGAAATGGCCATGGTGTTGCCAAAGTTCGCAAATCCACGGCGGGAACATGGATCAAGTTTCCATGTATTTGACAAATGTGACACTTTTTAACAAATTCTAGACAATCTCCCTCCATCTTTGGCCAATAGTAACCATGATCAATAAGTTGTTTATACAACTTGGCTCCCCCTTGGTGTTCATCCTTGTGTATTTGGTAAACCAAATCTTTGGCTTCACCTAGTTCCAGACACCGTAGGGGCTTGCCATTGAATCCTCTTCTAAAAAATTCTCTATTTTGCAAGAAAAAACGTTGTGACTTCCTCTTGATTATAATTGCGTCCCTATTTTCGGTCGACAGAGTCCCGCTTTGTAAGAACTCTACATAAGGGATTCGCCAATCCACTATGTCTTCAATGAAGGCGCATTCATCCTCCCCAGGGTATTCTTTGCATGAAACACATTGGCGATGTAGGGCATCTGCTTCCTTTTTCATTTCAGGCTAATAATACCCTTGACGTTGCAGCCTACGATACAGGCCTATGTCTGCCAATCCGCAGTTCTTGTCATGCACCTGATGCAAGACTCTATTTGCTTCCTGCCTTCCCAAGCATCGTGT
Source organism: Panax japonicus (assembly GCA_020205505.1). Classification (NCBI taxonomy): domain Eukaryota; kingdom Viridiplantae; phylum Streptophyta; class Magnoliopsida; order Apiales; family Araliaceae; genus Panax; species Panax japonicus. The sequence continues at coordinate 8,165,468 of CM035093.1, read as the reverse complement.
CAATATACCGTTTGCTTCTTTGTGATACAAGACACCTTTGATGATGTTGTACTTCTGTAACTTCACAATAGGTATTGTTCCCTCCTTTGTTTGTAATTGATGGGAGATGTCATGTCGCCAATCATCTATCATGTCTTTGGGGAACAAGTTTAGCACCGTGATTGGGAGGGTTCTCTTCATTACCTTTACATCCAAATCTTCTCATTGGACATAGACTCGAGACGCTACTGTTGCTAGTGCATCAAGTTGTTTATTCTATCCTCTTGACACATATTCAATCACCACCTTCTTGAAAGCCTCCATCACCTTTTGTGCTGCAGTTCGATATGGCGCCAAGATAGGTTCCTTTACTCTGAATTAGCCTCTTATCTGTTACACTATGAGGATTGAATCTCCCTTTACTTTAAGATATTTGGCTCCCAATTCTTGAGCCGCCAATAATCCTAGTATGAACGCCTCATATTCTGCTTCATTGTTTGTGCAAGGAAAATCCAATTTGTATGACAAGGCCACTTCATTTCCTTCTTTGGTGGTCAACACCACTCCTGCTCCGCCTTTACCTTCTGCGGATGATCCATCAAATGCCAAACTCTACCATTCTGGGTCCTCATCCATCAACTCGATTGATTCTACTTCTCCACACGGAAGATCCTCTGAAGGGGGTTCATATTCTCCATTTGGAAATTGAGCCAGCAGGTCATCCAAGGCTTGACATCGGATCGCCTTTGGTGTTACACACTTGATGTCGTATTCTGAAAGAATCATCATCCATCTGGCAGGTCTTCTTACTAATGCTGGCTTAGTTAATAGGTATCTGATTGGATCAGTTCTTGTTGCAAGCTTTACTTCGTGTGTTAAAAAATAATGCCGCATTTTCTGCGCAATGAACACCAATGCTAGGCGATGCCTCTCCACTTGTGAATACCTAGATTCCGGTTCTCTGATTATCAGGCTAATGTAATACACATGTTTCTCTTCTCCATCTACCTCCTGCGTGATCAGTCCACCTATAGGCTTCTTGGTAGATGTAATGTACAACTGCAACGACATTCCTCTTTGTGGCACTACCATCGTTTGTGATGAAGCCAAAATTCTTTTCACCTTCTCAAAGGCCAGTTGTTGGTCTTGCCCCAGTCCCATTATGCCTTTCTTTTTAGCAATTTGTCGAAAGGTTCTGTGACTTCGGCTAATGCTGGCATGAATCATCTCATGTATGAAACTTTCCCTAGAAATCTCTTCAACCGTGTTTGCGTTTTTGGTGGGGGCATCTCTGTGATTGCTTTCGCTTTGCTTGGGTCCACCTCTAAGCCTCTGTTGTGCACCAAGAAGCCCAAGAATTTTCCTGCCATCATTCCAAAGGCGCACTTCTTCGGATTCATCCTTAATTTGTACCTTCGACATCGCTCAAACACCTTCCTCAGGTCCTCTACATGAGTTATCACTTTCTTGGATTTCACTACTATATCGTCCACGTAGTCCTCCACTATATCATGAATCATGTCATGAAATATGACGTGCATTACCCTTTGATAAGTTGCCCCCACATTCTTCAACCCGAATGGCATTACTATATAGTAAAAATTCCCAAACGAGGTACGAAAGGCTGTTAACTCTGCATCTTCTACGGACATCTTTATCTGGTTGTAACCCACAAACCCGTCCATGAATGACATCATTTCATGATTAGCCGTCGCATCTACCAAAGTGTCTATGTTGGGTAATGGGTACATGTCCTTCGGGCATGCCTTGTTCAAGTCTCTGAAATCCACACATATTCGTAGCTGTCCATTTGATTTCTTTACCGGTACAATGCTAGATAGCCATGTTGGATGTTGAATTAGCTTGATGAACCCTACTTCCAGCAACTTCTTGATCTCTTCTTTTATTTGAGTTTCGACTTCGGGTGCATAGTTGCGAGGTGCTTGCTGCACTGGCTTCATTCCCGGGCTTATGTTTAAATTGTGTTCCACAAGATCATTGTCAATTCCGGGCATCCCGTCATAATTCCAAGCAAAGACATCCCTATACTCTCATAATAATTGTACAAGTTTCTCCTTCTGGGTAGCATCCAACTCCTTGTTGACATAAGTCGGTCTTGGCGTTCCTCCCTCCGTTGCCAAATCAACTTTCACTAATTCATTTTGTTGAGGTTTTGACCTATCCTTCAAGAATTCTGGAGCTGGTTCTACCTTCTGTTGTACAACTCCTCCTTCTTCATTACTGCTGGAGTGGGGGACAACTCCTGAGCCCTTGGGTTCACACGCTTCCTTGGGCTCTTCCCCCTTGTACCGTCTTAATCGAAACACCACCTTTCCGTCGGTTTTAACAACCCTCTCCCATTTTGTCTTCTGGCCATCGTCAGATTGTGCCATCCACTTGGCATTTATTATATTTCTGGCATCTTCTATTCCTTCTTTCTCTAGGTCTACTACCACTGGCTTCTTATTTTTGGAACATTCTCTATGTTCCGAGGTTTTTTTTCTCTTTTTCTGCAGGCATGAACCTATCTTCCTGCACTTCCTCCCAGCTTGCTACTCTTAGGGAATCAGGTCTTGCAATCTGGTTCTCTCCCTCTTCAGCAACATCATCAAAGAAAGTTGCTTCAGTGATGTGTGCTTCCTCTGGTCCAAAGGGATTTCAAGTTGCTGGTACTTTCACTTCTCTCCCTTTCCAGATAGCCTTCAAGCATTGATGAAATACTGAGGGTACCACCCCGTAGTTGTTCTGCCAAGCCCTTCCTAGCAAGACATGATATGATGCATCCACCTCGGCAACAAAGAACATTACAGGTCCTCGAATCTTCCCAACTTGCATGTCCACCTTGATGTGCCCTAAGGTTCTTGTGCTTTGGTTGGCGAATCCTGTAATGTTTGTTTGTTCCTTCACAATCTTCTTCTCTGGTAGGCCTAACCGTTTAAACACGGTGTAGGGCATAATATTTACAGACGCTTCATTGTCAATGAACGCCCTCCGCACCTCGATGCCATTGATTACTGCTGTCACATACAGCGACCTGTTGTGCGGGTATCTTATCTCTCTATCAGCTTTAGAGAAAGATATCTTATTTTTTTCTTCCTCCATCGTCTTCATAAATCCTTTACTTATGGCCATGCAAGTCTCCTACGTCTCGGCAGCCTTGATTATTGCCCTGGTTGCTTCAATCCTTGCTTCCTTGGCCAATCCTATCTGATCGAATTTTTTTTTGAACTTGGCTCCGTTCATCAATGCCGTCACCTGTAGGTCTGGATCACACTCATCCTTTTCTTCCATCATCATCTCCACTTCTGGGCTTGTGTTGTGAATAACAGTGTTGCACGTTTCATTCCCCTTGTGGTTTGGCAGCGGCTTGTCATGAACGCTACTTTCCTTTCCAAGTTCAATCTCCCCATTTGCCAGCTTCTCGTGGAATATCCTCCGCAGGCTATAACAGTCCATAGTTTAGTGTCCCGCGTTTTAGTGGAATACACAGAAGTCTGGTCTTCTCTTCATTTCTTCCGTCACTGCAAATCTAGGCCTTGGGGGTTTCACCATCCCATGTTCAACTCATTGTTCAAATAGACCCCTGAATGCTTTCTCGCTTTATGTGATGGCTTATAGGACTGGCTTTCTTGTATATTTGTCTCCAGACTTTCCTCTGCTTCGGTCAAAATTCTTCTCATGCTTCTCCCTCTTGCCCCCTTAATTGTGGTTTTGACTGAGAGTCCGCCAAAGCCACAGTTGTTGTCCTCTTGCCCTTCCATGTAACCGTCACATGGTTAGTGGACAATGTCATGATTCCTTCCAAGTCTTGTGCAAAAGATGAGAGGGTTGCGAAGGAATCACAAGCCTTGGGATGAGATGGGGCTTTAATGCATCTAAGGCACTATTGTTACAAATGCTGACTAAGTTCTTTTCTTCAATCGGCTCTGCGCACTTCTGTGCCTGGGCCCTGAACCTATCAACGTAATCTGACAACTCCTCATTCGCCTTCTGCTTAAACCGCATGAGCTCTACAATGGTTACCTGTTTCTGCACATAGAAAAATTTCTTAAAAAATTATAATTTTAGGTCATCCCAATCATGGACTGACCCCTTTCTCCAAATTATAGTACCAACTAAAGGCACTATCCGTCAAAGTCTTGTTGAATTCTCGCATCAACAAGTTGTGGTTGTTCACTTCATCATATCCGAGCAACGGAGACATTGACTCTACAAACCTTGCAATATGTTCCCTGTCATTTCCTTTCTCTCCGTTGTATTTTGGAAATTGCGGGGGATGCTCAATATACCCTATTGGGTAAGGTTGCCTCCGAATGTATGCCGGGTAAGGAGGAGTAAAGTCCAACTCCGAGGGTCGAGATGTCTGTCTGCGAAGTTGATTGATCACGTCGATCATATCATTCTTCGTCACGTACGGGCTTGTGGCGTGAACTCTCTGGGGTGTTGTGATATACTGCTGCATCGGCAGTGTGTATAGCAGAGAGATTGGTTGATGCACACTTGCATCATGCAAAACCGGCACTGGTGGCGGTTGCTGACTCACTCGCTGGACATTTCCTGGAATGGTTGGCACTTGCATCTGTGAAATTGATGGGAGAGCAGTTGGGATGCTGTTTGTCTAAGGTTGGCTTACTTCCAACCTAGGTTGGGGCACGTCACCACTATTCTGGGCCTCCAAGTTGATTATTGGAATCAATTTACTTTCCGTCGATAGAGGTACAACCTGGTTCTCTTTGTTGTTGCTGTCATTGTTGTTGTCCTCCACTCCTGCTTGTTCTCCCTGCTAACTTCCTGGGAACATGGCCTTGAAGGTAGGGATCTGCATCAACTGCTGGCGGAAGTTCCCCATCTCCTCTTGCTTCTTCTGCATTTCCAGCATCATGGCCATCATCATCCCTTGTCCTTCTCGTGCTTCTTTCAATGCCTTGAGCTTCTCCAGTTGTACAACATTCGTCTAGTCTCCACCTGCATCCTCGCTTTGCCTTCCTGCATTGCTTTATTGTTGATTGGCCATATGTGGTAATGTCGAACTCCCTTCTGAAGCATCTTCAATAAGTGGTTGGTCAAAATTCAGGTTTGCGCCTTGGAATGCTTGAGTTACTTGCGTTGGAACTGGCTCCGGTGAGGTAATGCTATTTGTTGGTGAAATAGCTCTTCCTATAATTCTCCTACTTCGAGTTGCGCGCATACCCTTCACGAATTCTACACCTCCCCAGCAGAGTCGCAAAATAAATGTGGGCAAGGAAATCGTACCTTGCTAGGGTTAGGATTTTGTGTTAGCTGAGGAGGAGAGAAATCCACGAAGAGTACAGAATTGATTGGTTGATTGAAGAGGGGAGAACGACAGGTGGACGATTATTCCAACGACGCGTGGCAGAACTCCTAGAATCCGGGAACCGTGTTAAGGTAGGAGGGATTCCAAGAGCCTTCTTGAGTCCTTCGAGTTAAGAGAATGTCCAAACCCCTTTTAGTGCTTTTAGGTGGAATCTCCAAGCCTTTAAGTCACCAAAAAGGGTCCCTTTGATCTTCCAAGAGTCCAAGTCTTCAGTCTGAAGAGAAGTCCCCTTCCAAACGGAATGGAAAGGGTATTTATAGGGTTTTCTGGAAAGTAGTCATGTGCAAGGCACATGCCTTCAGGAAAATTTTAGAAATACCCTTCAGTCATTAGAATAATGCCCATATTGCCCTGTCCTTCTAGCCACCAATCCAATCCCTCAATCAATTCCCAAAATGAGCCGCCTCCACGAATCTTTTGCCTTGGGACACATGGAGGCTTCTCCCGGGTCTAGCACATTTATTTCTGACTTTTTCGTCTTTATTTCATTAGGTTATGCGAACCCTAATTTGCACATTTAATGAGGTCGTGGAACCCTAATTGCACATTTAATTCAATTAGGTTTTGTGAACCCTAATTTTACAGTTGGGCCCATAAACCCCAAAAATCCGTCGTCATAACCCGACTATATAATACACAGTTGTGTATATACATATATATAGCCCTATATATATATATATCATGTTTTATCTTATACCTATGAAACAATAGGTGAACATATATAGTATCTTTTCGATTAAATTTTGGTTATAATATTTAATTGAAAAATTGATCATCAAATGTATTGTTATATTCCCCCCTATATTTTATAGTCTTATGTGTAGTTTTTTTACCATTGAGCTATGAGGAACTTGGTAATATATGTTCTATTTGTTCTCTCTCTCTATATATATATATATATAACTGATATTTCCACAATAGAAAATAATATTTTCACATGAAAAATGTCGCTATAGATCTTATAACGACGGGTTTTTTCGTCGCTATATATCTATAGTGACACTTTCATGTAAAAATATCAAAAAGTGTTGTGAATTTATTCTAATTAAGAAACAAACTGAGCATAGCTTTTAAAGTGGATCTGGATAGCATGAAGTGAACTTCATGGTAAGTTCACTTCATGCTTAATACAATAACTTTAATCTCTTTAATATTATTTATTTTAAAGCAATCCAAATAGCTACAAATAAGTCCCAAACTTAATAGGGTTCTTTTTTTCTCATACTAATTTATACATTTGGGTCTTCCAACCCTAAAACACATTATAATATATTATAATGACCTAAAATCATAATATTTAGGTTTAAATATAATTTACTACCCTAAACTATAGGTCATATTTCATTTCGGTGATCCACCTTTCAATTTTGTCAATTAGATGATTGAACTATTAATTTTTTTCAATTCCAACAAATTGAATCTACCACGTCAGTAATTACTGACGTGGCTATCTGGGTGGGCCATTAGTCAGCTGATGTGTATAAAAAACAACTTTTTAAATTACTTTTTTTTTATTTTTATTCAAGGGTAAAATCGTCACACAACAATCAAAAGCATCAAACCATCATAATCGATCAAAGTGCAAGTCCCAAAATCGAGCAAGCAGCCCAAATCTGATCATTCCATAGATATGTTTACTCTTAAATTTATCTGATGCAATGATTTTGATCAGAGGAAGAAGAAAGAAAGAATATTCAGTTGTTGAGGTAGGAGATTTCGAGAAATTTCATGATAAATTAGATAGGTCAAGTTTTGGTTTGTGGGTGATTGGTTCACTACTTTCTGAGCTTGTAATCTCACCATCTGCTTTCTTTGAAGCTATAAACCAGGTCCCATTTGAGGAAGCTTCTAATTCGAGTGGTGCTGATGAACAATTCTGCAGAAACAATTCGTTCCTAATGAAAGTTCTTGCCTTCTGCATTGCTATATTGCATCTAACAAAAGAGAAGAGGAATCTGCTTGCCTTAAGAATGCTTTTTGTTGGGGCTTGGTTTGCCCCAACACCCATTTTAGTAAATTTACTAGCAACTGCAACTAAGAACATACCGACTTCAACAAATAGATTCAAGACGTGGACTGAATTTATGACAGAATAAAGTAATAATAGAACATGAAATCCAATTTAGACTAGCAAACACCGTCCCAGACCACCGGAAACAAGGACTCATAACCCATGTTCCGACAAGAGCAAATCAAGATCTGAAAAGAGACGAAAAAGACAACTATCACAACCAGATCCGAATAGATCCATCTTCCAAACCCCAAACACCATTAACCAACAAGATCTGTAACCCAAACCATCATAAATCCCAACACTACACCAAAAATGGCCTCTAGTGAAGGACAAATCTTACACACTATATCACTCACAAGTGATTTATTGCGAAGAAATATTTCCTTCACACGATTGCTCGCATTAGACCTCCTCGTAATTGGGTATCCTTCGCTAAGTAGTAACTAAATATTTTTAGTGAAGGATATATTGTGAATAACTTTTTTATTCACAAATTGTATTTAGTAATGGAATATTTTTATTTAGTGAAAGATTAGTTTCCTTCACAAATAATATTTTAAGAAGGACTATTTGAAATTAGTGAATAACTTTATTCTCTCACAAATAATATATTATGAAGAAAAAATTTATTTAACGAGAGAAAATTTTCCTTCACTAATTGTAAATTGAGAATGTATCTTCAAATTAGTAAGGGAAATACTCCTTCATTAATTACTAACTAATTAACTAAAAAATATTTTTGTGAGAGAAATAATCCTTCATTAATGTCCATTTCTCAAGTAAAATCCTTCACAATTTATAAATTTGTAAATAAAAATTAATCGGTAAATAATCAAAATTCATTGCAAATTATAATTATTTTTCAAATCAGTGATTTCGTATTTATTATTATTACTATTATTTTTATTAGTTGCTACAATAAATATTAAATTTAATATTTCAAGTTAATATAAATGTCATAGTTGTTTCAAACTAATTGATAAACTAATGCATAAAGAGCCAATAATTAAAACTAATACTGCATATATAAATAGATAATGCTCAAGTCAGAATAAGTACAGAATTTGTTATTGTATCTTGATCTCCCGAGGATAGTACTTACAATATTTATTAACTAACATAAGAAAACTGAAAGAATAACAATGAACTAGAATGAATGGAGTGTACGCCATGTTAAATCCACTTCATCATCATTTTCTTCAAGGAAATCAAGGTTTTTATTTTAAACTTCAAGCTGCACAAGCAACAATAAGATGCGGAATAAGAAAAGATGAACTTGGTGAACTGAAATTAAGAGACCTATTACGTGCCCACATAGTTGACAAAAAAAACTACCAGGAACTTAATATTTCATATCTTGGACAAAGAAATAAAAGTCTCACACCAATTTCACTTAATCAAAGTCTTAAAATTCTTGATTCACTCTAGTTATGTTTATTGAACACAACTGTAGCATGCGTAGACATATGGATAGATAAGATACTTGAACAAATGATGCAATAATAATCCAACTCCGTTTCACTTGCGTAGCTTCATAAAACTTTAATTATAAGATATATATACTTGAACAAAAGACATTATGATCATCAATAAGCATCACCCAAGTTTGTGGTTCTGGGTAGTCTTTACAACAAAACACAAGATATACAAATAATTAAAATATCTATTACTTAATTAGATATCAAATTAAGTAATAGAATAAAAAAAATCATCAACTTGGAAGACATTTAATCATCAACAGCAGACATATTTTCAATAACATTCATCTACACTCCGGAAATAAAAGGAAAAATCTACACAGGGTACAGTAAATGCATACATATACAACAATTAACATAAATACATAATTATAGTAATGTTTCACCTTTCATAGACCTTCATCCTTGTCAACAATTGTTGATGGCTTTCCTCTTCCCCTAGAAACTTCAACCCGTGTGGCACCAAGATTACGATTTATACTCTGACCTGCAATAAATTGCACAAGTCTCATATAGTAAACTAAGTGCTTACTGATACTATTTCCCATACAAAATCACCACTATTTTGAGCAGTGATACCACACTCAAAGCTTTGAATAACATAGTTATCCCGAATTTTTTTGTCATCAAAAGTAAATGAAGTATGGACTGACTAGAAGTGCACAAATCCCACATGCCAAGAGGAAATATAACATTTGTTCCTATAAAAATAACTTACAGAGAACAAATTTTCTTTTTCTCTATTGGTAAAATCTTCTTCTTTTATCTAAATTAAATAAATTATCATCAACTGCAATAAATTTCTAAAGGTTCATCATTATATATATAATATATATTTATATAAAATATTTTTTATATGTATTCATCAAAATACTATGATATTTAACATAAGAATATACAGATCTAACAAAAAACACCGACTTATGTTTGTAAATCTATCAAGAAATGAAATTAACAGAAACAACGTGTAATCAATGAGCAAGTTAGTGTGACCCTACATTATCGGTACTATTTATGGTTGACAATAAAAATCTTGCTTCCTTGCTCAGATCCAGCTTGAGCTAGGTAAAACCGTAAAAGTCTTTTCAAGATAATAATATTTTAATTTCCAAAATGTGAGTATTATAAATTGCCCAACACAGAGGAAATTACATAACATTGTATATAATGCATTTAGCCTTCAGATTAGAACATGACCCCTTAGACGTGATTCTATAGGTTTTAAGTCAGGATACAATAATGCTCTACATCTTCATCAGTCTTGGGAGATCACCGAAAAAATGTATATTTGATATCATTCCTTTGACCTATCTTCTTCATTATTCGAAAGACCACATGTAATAAAAGTAGCAGACTATTTGGTAAGAATGCATAGAGGTTTGCTGTAATAAGACTTAGTTATGACAATTACAACTTGTAATAAAACTCAAAGGAGCAGCATGCTGCTTGTAATGCTAAATATTGAAAATATTACAAACCTCGCCTCTGAGCTTAGCATAGTAAACAGCACCAAAGCCACCTTGACCTATCTTATAAGAAATATTGAAGTCATTAGTAGCCTTTGCTAGCTCTTTATATGAAAACTCCACAGATTTGTCCACAGTTATGCCAGTAAGGCATGGAGAAGCCATTACAGTGGACTCTGCAGCTTTAAGCAAAGTACCATCAGGACCTACACTCGGAAGAGAAGGGAAAAATCAGTCTGTAGCTACCTATAAAATAAGTTGCACTTGGGCCAAAAAAAAACAGAGAGATTTTTTATGACAATTTCTCCCATCATGTGCAAGAGGAAAATAAATGGGAATTTACACAGCTTGGTCTCTCCGATTAAACTAAATTCCTATCCTAAACAGATTTAAGAACTCAACAAAAACAAGTCAAAAAGATTGGTAAAAATCAATTAGATACATTATGGCATAGAGATAAGGAACAAATACACTCATTTATTTCTAAAGAATACAAATACACTCATGATAAGGAACAAATACACTATCGTTATTCTGTTTTTGTTGAAACCTAATCCTAGGGACAGGATTCTAATTTCAGTGAAGGCTTCTGAAATAAAGGATGAATAAAGGCTACTTCAACACCATCTATATCAAGCATAACAAGACATTCATTTTATGGTATGTGTGTGGATAGGGGGAAGGGATGGGTGGAGGGTTAGTAACATCATTGAGGATAACTTCAGTAAAATCAGAAGAAACAAAATATGGTTTAGATCATAATTCGGTATAATATAAAACAAACTGCTATACTCTAGTATAAGTAATAACTTGAAAGAGATGTTTGGGTGTTTAACAAATAATAAAATGGGAAAAAATACAATAAATGAGAACTATCGCGAATAGATTGATCTTCAGTTGTTGAGAGTGTAATCCTCTCAACCTTCTTCTTTCTGTAAAGTAAAACATATAAGCAACCTGCTATCAACAGCAACCCTGCTACTGCTTCTACAGATATGCCAGCTATGCCTCCACTTGATAATCCTGGTTTCATAAAAGCAAAACATAAGCTCAAGTAGCATGAAATCTCTGCCCTATTATCTCAAATATTCACTTGAGAATAGGGAATGGATAGTCAACATCAACCAATACAAAGAGAAGGCTAGACCACCTGTGCTGTAAAAAGGGAAAATAAATAAATCAAATCAGATGTTACATAATATAAAAAAGGTGCAATAATGAAGACAATAGCAATTACCATAGTTTAGTAGCATAAAACCTGGTTTTTAAGGGTGGAAAATTTCCATCTTTATCTGCACAAGAAGGGGACAACTTTAGTAAGACATTTCCTGGTAGTTCTTAACTCATGAGAATAAACATATCTAATATTCAATTGCACTCTTTGAGAATTCCATTAAATAATCACTAATTGGAATGGCTTTACTACCACATAAGTAAATTAGGAAAGAGATTGAAGCCCTAAAGACACAACATTTAAAGTTGTCATGCCAAAGATTGAGAAGCCAACGAATCAATTCTCTAGATAGATTGTACATATAAAGACCATTGCATTGTATAATGAGTGTACTAGATAGTGGGGCAAGATTTCCTTCATTCATATCCAACGATAACCCTACTTTAAATATGTTTTAAGGGAAAAAGTTGGACTCATGCACATGATGCGGAAAACAAGAAGCACAAGTTTCAGAAACTATGCTGATTGTACACTTTGAATCAACACTCTACTTATTCTCAGAGTTAATAACTTATAGATACTAATGCTTTTCATTTAAAAGATTAATACAGTTCATCAAAAACAGCAACCAACTTCCAAGAATATATTTTTTGGGCAGAAAGAACCTAAAAATAGAACATAATTCCCAACAAGCCAACCTCCTCGCTAAAACAATCATAACTAATTCGTTTGAAAACAATCATAACTAATACCTAGCCCAAGCTTTGCTTAAGTCTCACTTTTTAAGCATTAAACTTCTTTGAGGCAAATTTTCAAACATCTTACATGCAAGGTTTAAAACCCATAATTTCAAAGTTGTTTAGACATGGTTCTAGCCAAAATTTTCAACCTTATTACTCCACATAACAATTATAACACATCCTCCATACCAATTCACAACCAAATATAACATTTATATCAACATTTACATATATTTTCACTTAATTTGGCATGAACATAATGAAAATACATGGGTTACCTCTATGATTGCTATTCTTATTTGAATTCTTGTTGCAATCCTCCTATTGATAACCCTTTTGACTTTAACCTCTTTTAATTCAAGTTCCCGAATCCGATCATCAAGTTATTTTTTTTATTCAAGTGCTCTTTTAGCAAAACCCATTTTCCTCTCTTTAGCTTCAAGTTCCTTGAATCTCTATTCAAATAATGGATTCTTCACCTTCAAATCAACTATTTTCATCTCCTTATATCAAATCCGAATTTAAACTGAATCGAGTTCTTTTGCAAACTTTAGCGATCAACTAGGGCCTCAAACTGCTGCTTCAGCAATAAGAAAAACACAATAAAAAACCACGAATTTCATATAATTATTTATATACATAATTGCATGTATTGTGCAAAATTAAAGGAAAAAGAAGAAAAATAAGAAGCATACATGGGTAGAGAGAATTTGGCGATCGACCCAGAGATCTTTGTAGACGAAGTGGATAATTGTAGTTGCTGAGGATCCGAAGCCCAATGTGAACCATAACAATCTTGTTTTCATCATTCTCTTTTCTTTCTTTTGAATTTTTGTTTTAAGAGGATTCAATATGAAGAATTTTTGGCTCTTTCAGTGGAAACCCTTCTAATTGAGGGGAAAATTAGGAAGTGTATTGTGGTCAAAAGTTATTTATTTATAATTTATTAAAACAAATATGGGATATTATAAGTTATTTATAAAAAGTGTTATTAAAACTAAATTTATTATTATAAAAAATTTAATATATTTATATTTATCATATAATTAATTATATAAAAAAATTATTTAAAATAAAATAGCGATCAATTTTATCTCTTATAAAAAAATTTCTGAACAATAACATATATAGTAAATAATAATTCTTTCACTAATAAATTTTTTCCTCACAAATTTTCATCATAAATTGGAACCAAAAATACTTCTATCACCTCAATTTTGTCAGAGAAAAAATATAAATGGTGAAGGATATTTTCTTCGCTAATAAGTATATTATCACTATATTTTTTTTTTCATTGTTCCTTCGCTATAAAGCTCCTCATGTGAAAAAAGAAATTCCTTCATAAAACTTCCTTCGTTACATCGTTAATTTCTTTTAGTGCAATCCATCACACATAATCAATGCCCCCTACTAATCAAACAAGAAAGCTCACAATCTATTAACCCTCAGACTTGGCTCACAATAGATCAGAAAAGTAAAGATCGGGTATGTCCTCATTCATCAGCCGGAAAGACATGAACAACACCTAAACATGATCTAAGGCAGAAAAGAGGGAAAGATGGTGGGCCAAAGTAGAGGTGAAGGGGAGGAAGGAGAGACGGGTGGGTCGGGAGGGAAGGCATAGAGGAAAGAGGGATGAGACCCCCATAGATCAACCAGCAGACGGTAATTAAAGATTGTTGTGTGACAATTTTATCCTTGAATATATTAAAAATATTTAATAACAAAATAAAAAATTATTTTTTTATACACATCATTTGATTAATGGTCCACCCAGATAGCCACACGCGTCATTAATTTCTGACGTGACATGTTAAATTTATTGGAATCGGAAAAAAATAATAGTTCAATCATCTAATTGACAAAATTAAAAGGTGGATCATCGAAGTGGAATATGACATATAGTTTAGGGTAGTAAATTATATTTAAGCCTAAGATTTAATAATAAATTATGAAACAATAAAACTAAACTAAATTATATACAATTAGTAAATTATAAGTTGTGAAATTATTAACTACTAAAAATAACTAATAGTTAATTAATGATATAGAACCAAAATTCTTTTTATGGTCCTATCAATTTTAATGTCAACACATTATTCTATAAAAAAATCTATGAAAAAGTCCTTTAATTATTTAATCTACAAAAAAATCTACAATTTTAGTCCTTTAATTATTTAATTAGTCCTTTAATTATTTAATTATTTAATATACAAAAAATCTATGAAAAAGTTCTTTAATTATTTAATATATGAAAAAGTCGTTTAATCTATGTGGGCCCAAGTGTAAAATTAGGGTTCACATGACCTAATTGAATTAAATGTGCAATTAGTGTTCCACGACCTCATTAAATGTGCAAATTAGTGTTCGCATAACCTAATGAAATGAAGACGAAAAAATCGAAAATAAATAGGCGAGACCTCGGAGAAGCCTCCACGGGTGCCTGTAAATTAAGGTTCGTATAACCTAATGGAATGAAGACGAAAAAGCCGAAAATAAATAGGCGAGACCTGAGAGAAACCTCCACGGGTCCCGAGACAGAAGGCTCGTGGAGGCAGCTCGTTCTGAGAATTGATTGAGGGATTGGATTAGTGGCTAGAAGGACAGGACGATCTGGGCATTACTCTGACGATTAAAAAGGTATTTTTAGAATTTTTCTGAAAGCATGCATGTGCCTGGCACATGACTACTTTACAGAAAATCCTATAAATACCCCTTCCATTCCATTAGGAAGGGGACCTCTCTTGAGACTCAGAACTTGGACTCTTAGAAGATCAAAGGACTTGAACATTCTCTCTCAACACTCTTGGAAGATCAAAAGACTCTTTTGGTGACTTAAGGCTTGAATATTCCACCTAAAAGCACTAAAAGGGTTTGGACATATTCTCTCAACTCGAAGGATTCAAGAAGGCTCTTGGAATCCCTGCTACCCTAACACGGTTCCCGGATTCTAGGAGTTCTGCCACGCGTCGTTGGAGTAATCGTCCACCTGTCGTTCTCCCCTCTTCAATCAATCAATCAATTTCGTGCTCTTCGTAGATTTCTCTCCTCCCCAGCCAACACGAAACCCTAACTGGCAAGGCACGATTTTCTTGCCCACAATTTACAATAAATTTTTAACTTTAAAAATATACTTAGGATTTTACTTTACTCAATTTTAGACTTTAAATAACTAAATATATGACGTATAGAAAAAAAATTATGATTACATATGTAATAATTAGTATTAATTTTTTTATTAAATATTATGAAATATATTAATGATTAAACTTTAATTATCAATTTTATTTCATATAGGACACATTTTTAATTAATTATGTTAAAAACAAATGTGACTTATATATTAGTGATTAGAAATTAGTTAATTTTTAAAATTAAAAGTCATAATGGCAATATATTATTTTACAACATAAATAAATATATATTAACAATATAAGAAAATTATTATAATAAAATAATTTATAATTAATAATAAAAAGCATAATCTATGTTATAAAATATATTAATGATTAAACTTTACATAACAATTTTATTTCAGATAGGAGATTGTTAGTTAATTAATGTTAAAAAAGATCTCACCTATATATATATATATATATATATATATATATATATATATATATATATATATATATATATATATACTAATTAGTTATTAAAATTTAGTTACATGTAAAAATTAAAAACCATGATGGTAACTTATTATTTTTACAACAATTCTATATATTTTATATAGAATTTCTTAAACATCAACTTTAGACTGTTATGTTCTACTTATTTTTGAAGTCTAAAAAATCATATATAAATTAATTCAAAAGAATGAAATAAAATTAAATATTAAATTTAAAAAGAAACATATTGCTAACATTCAATTGTGAGTCTTTGATAATTGTTTGTTTGAGCAAAGTTTGTAATAATTTTAATAATAATAATAAGTTAATTTAAAATTCAAAAAATATTTTATAATTATCACTTATATAGAATAAATAAAAAATATTTTATTTAAAAATAAGCTCGTATTTCGCAAGAGTCACTTAACTAGACCTAACTAGTCCTTTATAAGTGGTTATATATATATATATATATATATATATATATATATATATATATATATACGTATTAATTATTGTACTCTAAGGTAGGCCTAATCAATCATGAGGGCGAAATTCCAGCTTATCAACAAAACAAAACGTTGGATATTAATTTTATTCTTTTCTTATTTCTTTTTTAAATTTTGTGTTGCTTATTTGTGGTAGCTAGAAATTTTTATGAATACTGAAGTACACATATATTACTAATACTCGATCGAAAAAGTTATTCTCTAGTTGGTTGAACACTTGATCATGGATCACATATACTACTACTATTATATATAATAGCTAGGCATCTTAAATAAATATACATCTTTCTTCACTTCCTGTTTTAACATAATTAATTAAGCGGAATATAAATGAACGAGTTCAAAGCCCTACTAAGGGAGTATAATTTTTGTGCCACAATTTCTCCCTTGGCGAGGCCTAATCGTCCTATGAGATGAAATATAGAATTTTTTTTTAAAAAATTATCATCACACACACATATATATGCATGGTTATAAACTTATAATCATCATTTACAACACACACACACACACACACACACACACACACACACACACATATATATATATATATATATATATATATATATATATATATATGCATCGTTATAAACTTATAAGCATCATTTACAACAAGTACTTACTTTTAGATAGGTTAATTATAACATGGAGTAATTATTAAGAAATAATATTCCAGCTAGTGTAAAGGCTATTTTGGGAAATCAATTAAGGGGTGTCGAAAAAGGATGGTTGTTGTTGAAACATACATAAGACGAAGCTTTACTTCAAGGCAATGGAGACTATGTAACCAACCAACAACAATACCAGCACCAGGAGCACACCCCATTACCCATGCATTAGGTGAGATGGAGAGAGAAAGTGATATTTCCCGCATCCTATATTCAATAACAACAAACCCTTCATGCATTAAATTTTCATAAGAATACTGGTGTATAAATAAATATATATATATATATATATATATATATATATATATATATCACAACTCCATCACCCTAGCTAGATAGCTACTACTCCTGTACTCACACCAACATGGAAGCCAGTGCCGGACTTGTAGCAGGATCTCATAACCGCAACGAGCTCGTCGTCATTCATGGTCATGAAGAGGTAATAAACAACTAATGTGTGTATAGTGTGTCTATATATATATATATATATATATATATATATATATATATATATATATATATATATATATATATACACATGCTGCTGATTTGGTTTTTGGTCAAATGATATTATTTGCAGCCAAAGGCTTTGAAGGATCTGAGCGGTCAAGATTGTGAGATATGTGGGGATGAGATCGGGGTGACAGTGGATGGAGATTTATTTGTGTCATGCAACGAGTGTGGTTTTCCGGTGTGCCGCCCCTGCTACGAATACGAGAGGAGAGAAGGGACTCAACTTTGCCCCCAGTGCAAGACTAGATACAAGCGTCTCAAAGGTAGGTACCGACTCCGTGATCAGTTTTAACAACATTTTTCATAACAAGTCAAGATATATATATTGTCTCATATATATTGAGCCTAGAATTGAAAGTCCTAGCGCTGTTTTTTAATTTATTATATATTTTTTCCCTTATAAATGATGTGAAGGGAGCCCAAGGGTGGAAGGAGATGAGGATGAAGAAGATGTGGATGACATTGAGCATGAATTCAACATCGATAATAACGAACACAACAATAACAAAAATATTGCAGAAGCAAAGCTTTTTGGGAAGATGAGCTATGGAAGAGGACCTGAAGACAACGGCGATAATATTAATGCTCAGTACCCTCCTGTCATAGCCGGTCAATCTCACCCGGTTCGTGAAAACTACTCTTATATAGTTATATATGATAAATTAAACTCCATACACTAATTGTACATATTCTATATATGTGTGATATAGCAACTGTTAGTACTTGCAAGTAATGTTAATTTATAAGCAAAAAGTACATGCATGCATGCAGGAGAGTGGCGAGTTCCCAATATCAAACCATCCTTATGGAGATCAGATGTTGCCTTCTTCTCTGCATAAACGAGTGCATCCATATCCGGTTTCTGAGCCTGGTAGATATATTTTTATAAATGAAACATTTTTCTCATAATGTTAGATTTTACATGACAGTTCATGAGCACAATTTTCATCAGAAAACGTATAAAGATGTATAAACTCATGCAGGAGGTGCAAAACAGGATGAAAAGAAAGATGGAGGGTGGAAAGAAAGGATGGATGATTGGAAAATGCAGCAGCACGGCAATCTGGGGCCTGAAGCCGACGACTTGGCTGACCCCGACATGGCAATGTATTCCTCCCTCTATTTATCTCAAATCCAAAGTCAAAACCAGTACTTTAGAAAGGAAGATTTTCCTAATAGTTGCTGTAAATTTGAGTAGAATTCCTACGTTGGTTGCTCTTTAAGTATATTCTAAACATCCATTTCTAAAGGTTGTTCAAGCAAATGAATCACTAACGAAAATTATTTGCAAAACTCCTACCAACTTCAGTACGATGAATCTGATAAAGAATCAGCAATTTAATTTAAAGCCGAAAACCCAAGGAAAGAGAAGCCATTAGATTTAGCAAACATCTAGTGATATGTGGATGTATATATTGCAGGCTGGATGAAGCTAGGCAACCACTCTCAAGGAAAGTACCAATTGCATCTAGCAAGATCAACCCTTACCGGATGGTGATAGTGACTCGGCTTCTTGTTCTAGCTTTCTTCCTTCGCTATAGAATCCTGAATCCAGTGCATGATGCTTTTGGACTCTGGCTAACATCCGTGATATGTGAGATCTGGTTTGCCTTCTCATGGATTCTTGATCAGTTCCCCAAGTGGTTTCCAATCGATCGTGAAACTTATCTGGATCGTCTTTCTCTCAGGTGCATACATTCTTGCATTCACAAATGAAATGTCTATCAGAATCAACACACATTAGTTCCCAATATATTCTCAATCTCAACAAAGAAGTTATAACTAATGTGTGATGCAGGTATGAGAGGGAAGGTGAACCAAATATGCTATCTCCAGTAGATATCTTTGTCAGTACAGTGGATCCCTTGAAGGAACCTCCTCTTGTTACAGCTAACACAATTCTATCAATCTTAGCAATGGATTATCCAGTTGACAAAATCTCATGCTACATATCTGATGATGGAGCTTCGATGCTTACCTTTGAAGCACTATCAGAAACAGCAGAATTTGCTCGAAAATGGGTTCCCTTCTGCAAGAAATTTTCTATAGAGCCTCGAGCACCGGAGATGTACTTTTCTCTCAAAATTGATTACCTCAAGGACAAAGTCCAGCCGACATTTGTTAAGGAGCGTAGAGCTATGAAGGTTCTAACCTGATTCTATTAATATCATTAAAGCTTGTAAAACTGGGTTTCTCAGTTGGAAACAACTAATTTTGTGATATGTATGACAGAGGGAGTATGAGGAATTCAAGGTGCGGATCAATGCACAAGTTGCAAAAGCATTGAAAGTTCCTGCAGAAGGTTGGATCATGCAAGATGGGACACCCTGGCCGGGAAACAATACTAAGGATCATCCAGGAATGATTCAAGTCTTTCTAGGTCAAAGTGGAGGCCTTGATGTGGAAGGAAATGAGCTTCCACGCCTTGTTTATGTTTCTCGTGAGAAGAGGCCTGGATTTCAACATCACAAGAAAGCTGGTGCCATGAATGCCCTGGTAATATATATATATATATATATATATATATATATATATATATATATATATACACATCAATCATCCATATGGCTCGTAAAATTACCTTCCATTTTCATCTGTTTGTCATCATCAGCATGCACCACAAAGTTTTATGCTTGGGGTGTCATGACCTTGTGCGCTACCTTCTCTTTTCAACCATCTAACACCTTCATTTGCGTCACAAAGTTGCAAGCTTAGGGCCAGTTTTTGGTTCTCTTCAAGGAATAGCAATCACGTTCTTTAATCATAATCTATCTCATTGCTGCATGAAAACCTGTAGGTACGCGTTTCTGGGGTTCTTACAAATGCTCCCTTCATGCTAAACTTGGACTGTGATCATTACCTAAACAACAGCAAGGCCGTTCGAGAGGCAATGTGTTTCTTGATGGATCCACAAATTGGAAGAAAGGTTTGCTATGTTCAATTCCCTCAGAGGTTTGATGGCATAGACAGAAGTGACAGATATGCAAACAGAAACACAGTCTTCTTTGATGTAAGTTCCTGCATTGAACAACAAAAGAAAAGCAAGTCTACTAAAAAAATGTCTGGCTCTTACTTTTCTAAAAATAATATTTAAAATTTTCCCTTCGTAGATTGTATTCTGTACGCTTCCCTATTAATCTGTTTTCTGACCTTTGGCAGATCAACATGAAAGGCCTAGATGGAATTCAAGGCCCTGTATATGTCGGCACAGGATGTGTCTTCAGACGGCAGGCTTTATACGGTTATGCGCCTCCCAAGGGTCCCAAGCGGCCAAAAATGGTGAGCTGTGACTGCTGCCCATGTTTTGGTCGCCACAAACAGCTTGAGAAATATTCTAAACACGGTGTAAATGGAGACGGTGAAAATGCTCAAGGTTTTTGACATCCATAACATTGAAATCAGATTTTCCTTATTATCTTTGGTCTCCTTCAACAATATGAAATATATATCTCTGCAACAGGATTTGACAATGATAAAGAGCTTTTGATGTCTCAAATGAATTTTGAAAAGAAGTTCGGACAGTCCGCAATTTTTGTGACTTCGACTTTGATGGTCGAAGGTGGCGTTCCACCTTCCTCAAGCCCAGCAGCGCTGCTAAAAGAAGCTATTCATGTGATCAGCTGTGGTTATGAAGACAAAACAGAATGGGGGTTGGAGGTAATTTCAAAATATTAATGATAGCTCTTAATCTCTTATATGCTTAGAGCTTCCAGTTTCAAAATTTTCAACACCAACTATAGCAACGTCCTAAGTACTTGTGAACCACCATGATCATGTACATGAAGTCGTAAATTATACACATCTAGGACAAACATCGAAAAAAACTAATCAGAACAAAAAGATGATTAGAATGTTAAGAGAATAATTATATTATCAGATTATTAAGCTCTGGAGTAAGATGCCTGCACATTCCCGAAAGATATAGAATTACATAACAAGCAAAAGAAACTCTCCACATTCGTAACCGAAGATTCCCCTTAATAGTAACATGCGTTGCATGCTTATAAGAAAGCATTACTTTATATTTCTAAAATACTTCTCACTTTGCAGTTGGGTTGGATATACGGTTCTATTACGGAGGATATCCTCACAGGTTTCAAGATGCATTGCCGTGGGTGGAGGTCCATATACTGTATGCCAACGAGGCCTGCATTTAAGGGATCTGCTCCTATCAATCTGTCAGATCGTCTTAATCAGGTGTTGCGTTGGGCTCTTGGCTCTGTTGAGATCTTTTTTAGTCGTCACAGCCCCGTCTGGTATGGTTACAAGGGAGGAAACCTTAAATGGCTCGAGCGTTTTGCTTATGTTAACACGACTGTCTATCCATTCACCTCCATACCGCTGCTTGCCTATTGTACCCTCCCTGCTATCTGCTTGCTCAACGGAAAATTCATTATGCCAGAGGTGAGGAACTATTTAGCTACTTACTTTCCTCACAATAAGACACTAACTGAGGGATGACTGCATAAGGAACTAATAAATAAAAAACACTATAAGCACTTGACATGATAGCTCGGTTAGTATCACAGCATAAATACGGATTCAGTTGACCAATTCTCCTTATCATACCAAATGAAGAAAATTCTTGCATGACTCCAAAACAGTCTTCTATTTCTTATTCTGTTGCGAACTTACTCTTTCGTTCTTTCTTAATCCAGATAAGCACCTTTGCAAGTCTCTTTTTCATTGCTTTGTTTCTCTCAATATTCACAACTGGCATCCTTGAGCTGAGGTGGAGCGGAGTGAGCATTGAGGAATGGTGGAGAAATGAACAATTTTGGGTGATAGGTGGGGTGTCTGCGCACCTCTTTGCCGTTGTACAGGGTCTTTTGAAGATTTTGGCCGGAATTGACACCAACTTCACCGTCACATCAAAGACATCGGACGACGAGGATTTTGGAGAGCTATACGCTTTTAAATGGACCACGCTTCTTATTCCTCCAACCACTATCTTAATCATTAATCTTGTTGGGGTTGTGGCAGGAATCTCTGATGCCATAAACAATGGTTACCAGTCATGGGGTCCTCTATTTGGAAAGCTCTTCTTTGCTTTTTGGGTGATAGTTCATCTCTACCCATTCCTCAAAGGTCTCATGGGAAAGCAGAACAGGACTCCAACCATTGTTATAATATGGTCTGTGCTTTTGGCTTCTATCTTCTCTTTGCTTTGGGTTCGAATCGACCCATTTGTGTTAAAAACCAAGGGGCCTGATGTTAAGCATTGTGGAATCAATTGCTGACATATTTGCTTTTCTATTCTTTCGGAGTTTGTGGAATCAGAAAAATGGAGTTGCAAAAGAAAGTACAAGTCCAGACTGAAAAGTTTTTTTCAGCTACATGATTTGTTCTCAGTTTTGTATGTAAATCAGAGAAAACTTCTGTTGAAAAATTATGAGACTATATGTATATGGCTTGCTAATCTACTCCACTCAACTCTTTGCACGTTACTAGATGCAGATTTTTCTTGGTACTGTAACTAGGGGTGTAAACGGTATTAAACGGATACGGATACAGGTATATCCGTATCCGTATCCGGAAAATTAATTCGCTATCCGTATCCGTATCCGGTATCCGGCGGATTTTAAAAATATTATCCGTATCCGGTATTCGGAAAAATATTCGAATACGGATAATATCCGTTACCGTTTATTTTATCCGAATAGACAAATTATTCGGATATCCGAATTCGTTTATCAGTAACCTAATATAAAATTCATTCAAAATATTTACGAAAAAAAAAATTAAAGTTTAAATCATACATATTAATTAAACACAATTTAATATTTAAACCATACATATTAATTAAACATCCTAATCATAAAGGGAGGAACATGCTAATTGACGTTTTGGGTGAAAATAAAAAGATTCAGGAATGTAACCGATACTTTGTTTGATTGATCAAATTGAAATTAAAATCTCAATATTATTCTTTCAAATTTTATTAAATAATAAAAAAGAGAAATAAATTAATATTTAATAAATGAATAGTAATATTTATGGGAGATTTATTTATTATTTATCCTCAATAAATAAATTACATGGTTATAAGAAATTATTTGATTTCATTATATTTGTGGAGAGTGCGAGTTATAATGTATGTGTGAGAACTAGTTAATTTAACTTGATTCAAAATTGATATTGAACTTATTTTATATATTTGGACTTCTAGTTTCTAAATAATTAGGCAAATGAAAGTGATAAATACTCTCTCCACCCAAAAATTCATAAACGTGAATTAATTTATTTAACTCTCCCTTCTAGATTAATTTTAAATTAATTCAGACCCAACACATTTTAACAATAAAATTATATTGTCCATTGCTCCCGTCTCTCGACCGTTGTCCTTAAACGTGTGTGTGTATATATATATATATATATATAAATATATATTAATAGCTTATATAAATGAATGTAAGTGATTAATTAATGAATGTAAGTTATTAATATATGTGTGTGTGTATATTGTGTATATATATATATATATATATATATATATATATATATATATATATATATATATATATATATATATATATATATGTAAGTTATTAATTAATTAATGCAAGTTATTAATATATATGTGTGTGTATATATAATAACTTATATATATAAATGTATATGTAAGTTATTAATTAATGAATATAAGTTAAAGTGATTAATTAATGAATCTAAGTTATGATTTATTAATATATATATATATATACACACACGTATATATTAATAATTTATATAAATAAATGTAAGTGATTAATCAATGAATGTAAGTTATTAATAAATACATATATTATATATATATATATATATTAAATTATTAACAACTTATATAGGTAAATTATTAATTAATAATTTACATTAATTAATAACTTAATTAATGTAAATATCAAGTGTGTGTGTGTGTGTGTATATATATATATATATATAAGTTATTCGGATACGGATTTCAGATATCGGAATCCGGATATCCGTATCCGCCGGATATATTTACGGACGGATGTTAATCGAATACGAATACGCATATATCCGTATTCGTATCCGTTTATTTACGGATACCTTTAAACCGAATACGGATATATCCGTTTTTTCCCGAATACGAATAATATCCGTTTTTTTTCGAATACGGATGCGGACGAATACGAATTTTTCGGTTACCATTTACAGCTCTAACTGTAACATTCAAATACTATGAAACATTTAGATCTTCTCAATTTATAAATCAAAGTGTAATGCTTTCTCTAGTCACAGGACCATAATGTTCAGCTCACAGCTCAATAAATCCTTTTAAATTAAATACATAGCTCATATATCAAGGAACTTACATCCACTGGCAATGATAACAATCAGGCAGTGAAGTCTATGAAGTACCAAGAAGAAAAAGGCAGAAGCACACAAGAGCAAACAATAATAGACAAGAACAAAAATATGGATATGACAACACTAACAACGATAACAATCAGGAGCAATGATAACAATCAGGCAGTGAAGTGTATAAAGTACCAAGAAGAAAAAAGCAGAAATACAGAAGAGACAATAATAGGCTAGAACAAAAAAATGGAAATGACAACATTACTGAGTATTGCTCAACAACTGTAAGTGAGAGCACATTTAAATGAGGCGATGTACCTTTTACATAGTCAACTGCAAGTGAAAGCCCCCATCTGACAGCAGGAAGAACCACAACCATTGTAGTTGAATCCAACCGAATCCCTCTCACAACCATATACCTAAAAGAGCCAAGTCTACTCATCTAAACAACCCTTCGTCACCAACCCAAAAATCATCCTATTTTACAAAACCGTGTCAGGTTCAGGAATTCCATCAAACATCTTGTGCGCATATCAAACCTTCAAAAAATTCAAATACACATACACAATAGAATAGCCAAGAAACAAATCTGAAGCATACCCGTCAATAATCGCATGCCCGTGAAATAAAACCCAAGTTTGGGACAAAAAGCGAGACGAGGAGTGTTTGGTTGAGTTGGGAAAGATTGCTGGACATGTTCATTAAGTTCAGAAAGAATTTACCTGATGCAGAGGTGTTATGGCTGCAAAATCATTGGTTTTGGAAAAAATTGATTTAAAAGGGCAGTTTGTTCTTTTTATCACATCCAAACTTGGCGGGAAAAATAGTATTCCTCTTGTATTTATTTATTTCATCATTTTTTAATAAAGATACGGGATGTTTGATTAGCATCGAATGTCAAAAACTCAACTTATTATAAATGAAATAAAATTATTTTTTTATTATTTTGAAATAGTAAGGATTGATTTGAATAATGTGATTAGTTATGAGTAAAATGCGCAAATATTTCAAATAAGTAAGTGGTTATAAAATATTCATTGTTGTCGGGAATATTCGTTTGGTCGTTGAATATTCTTGTTGTCAGGAAATATTCGTACGACAGCGCAGCTTTGTGTGGGTCCCATAACGGAAAGCGATTGGATGAAGAAAACGACAAGTATAAGTTGTTTATAAATAACGGCGTAGTTGTTACCGTTAATACTGTTGAAATACTCGGTGGTTAAAACGCAGTAGCACACGGTATTGCATCAATTATTGATTCTTATGTAAGAAGACACTACTCAGTAATTGTTACAGTAATTACTGTTCAATATTTTATTTTATTGATTCAATAATTGCTGCGTTGATATTTTATATTATTGTTGTTTCAATAATTGTCATTACACAGTATTTTTTTATTATCAGATCGATAATTCATATTATTTGAATAATATTGTTAGATAGCATTATTGACAATGTCTAGAAAATTCTGTCTAAAGAGAGATTTGGTCACCTAATTGTGCGCCAGTAAAGAGAATTTTTTATTGAAAAGCCTCATCTTTCTTGGGAACGGCCTGATTGTCAATATTGTGATTCTATAATATTATTTGTGAATAATTAATTATTAATTTATATGATCAGAAAAATATTCATTTTATCTGAATATAGATGGAGAAAGTTTTTAATGTGACAATTGTTGAAAATTGATATTTTATCTTTTTTGATAAAATAATTTATTTAAATATATTATTATATTATTATAATATAATAATGGTGATATTTTTACAATGAATGTGTGATATATGAATAAAGGAGTAAGAGTATTTTTGTTATAAAAAATATTTAACACATGTTTTGTGTGTTGATGGACCCTATTTTTGACTAAAATTTGATTATAGCCTGCAAAATCGTCCATATGTGAATTTTGGTCAATTTCTGTTTAAAATTTGGAAAAATTTTCTTCTACAAAGTTGTAGAGAATTGAATTTTCTATGGAATGGACATAAGATTTAAATTTTTCTGATAAAAGGCTATTTATTATAAATTATTGAAGTTCCAGAATATTGAGTCTGAATTGATTTTGTTACAAAAATTGTTTTAAACATGTTTTTCATTTTTTGTGTGGTAAATGTGTTTTTGATGTGGTGGGTTAAGGAAAATTTGATTATAAATATATTATTTTATTAAATTTTCTGCTTTGGTGTTCTAAGCATTTTTCTATAAATAGGGTGCTTAGGTTAGAATTGAAAATCACACCAGAAACTAAAGTTTTCTCTCTATTTCTCTCTCTATATTATTGAGCGTATTCTTGTGAGTATTTTGATACTTTGAGTGTTGCTATACGGTGCAAGTTTCCTTCAACACTATATTCAGTATTCCAGTTAGAAGTACTGTCTTTTCGAGGGTAAGGGATGTTAATTTTTTTTTAAATGATATTATTTCTTTCAATATCATTATGTCGGAATATTGGTAAGATTTTTCTTGTGAAATTTTTATCTTTTCATGTTGGGGTTACTATTCATGAGTTACTATTCACGAGTACTATTCACGAAGCATGATAATTTTTCTTGTGAAATTTCTATCTTTCAATGTCGAAGTTACTATTCACGTATACGGTACTATTCACGTATACGACACTATTCGCAGAAAAATTAAATTTTCTTTTATGTGTCCAAGATTGTCTATTATGGTTCCTATCTTTGATTGGATCTATGTTTTGATCTTCATTTTTGAATTCTACTCCACAATAGTTTACTATGGAGTATTTTTGAACTTGGATTGTCTAAAATACGAATTCTTAATATTTGTTCTTTTATCTCACTAGATTCGTTTTCTTTAAAATATATTTTTCATCATCCTCAGTCCTAAATGATGATATTACTGAATATCTTTGGCATGTAGTGCAAAGATGAATGATTTCTTGATGAATATCTTTGGCTCGTAGTGCAAAGATGAATAGGTGTTGAGATGAACATGACCGACTGATTAATATCTTTGGTCTGTAGTGCAAAGATGACTATTTAATTCAAGATGTATATTGATTGATGTTACAGGGACAAAATATCGATGATGGCCTTTTAAATTCATAAATGATAGTAGATTTCAATCTCTACTTAACTCTTCTAATGAATTGTTGTTTCCGCTGCAGTTGTTGATCTAAAACTTATTGTCTATTGTATTCTATCAGATTTTTCCCTGTTGAAGACTGATGTGATGCCCCTAAAATAGGTATACATCACCCATCTTGAGTCATCAATAACATGGTACAGAAATAACTATAACTTTATTAATACAACAAAAAAAATTATGAGTTTAAAAATAAATATTGTCTTCTAGACAATATCAACACTCAAATAAGTCCTCATTACATATATTGATACATTATTTTACAAAAAATAGTGAGGACTACTAAAACAACTCTCTAGAACCATCATTCCACACCCCGACTAGAACTCGCTACATTCGCGTCTCCTGAGAAGAAAAATGGAACAAAAAGAAAAAGGGTGAGCTCAACTAGCCCAGTAAAAAATATTATGACTAAGATAATATAGAACAAATTATCGTTAGTCTTCAACAGGAAAAAATCTGATAAAATACAATAGACAACAAGATTCTGGTCAATATTTGTATCAGAAATAATAATTCATAGATGAGTTACGTAGAGAATGAAATCTACTATAATCTATGAATTTAAAAGTCCACCATCAATATTTTATCCCTGTAACATCAATCAATATACATCTTGAATCAAATATTCATCTTTGCACTACATGCCAAAGATATTCATCAGTTAGTCATGTTCATCTCAACACCTGTTCATCTTTGCACTACGGACCAAAGATATTCATCAAAAATTTATTCATCTTTGCACTACAGGCCAAAGATATTCAGTAATACCATCATTTAGGACTGAGGATGATGAAAAATATTTTAAAGAAAACGAATCCAGTGAAACAAAAGAACAATTATTAAGGATTTGTACTTTAAACAATCCGAGTTCAAAAATACTTCATAAATAATCATAATGGAGTAAAATTCAAGAATGATCAAAATATGGATACAATCAAAGCTAGTATCCATAATAGATATTTTGGACAAAAACGAAAATTTAATTTTTCTGTGAATAGTGCCGTATTCGTGAATAAAACCGTATACATGAATAGTGTCGTATACGTGAATAGTAAACATGACACTAAAAGACAGAATTTCACAAGAAAAATACTATCAATATTTCGGTATAATGATATTGAAAGAAATAATATCATTTTTTAAAAAAATATCCCTTACATCGAAAGAATAATACTTCTGGCTGGAATACTGAATATAGTGCCGAAAGGAACTTGTACCGTATAACAACACTCAAAGTATCAAAATACTCACAAGAATACGCTCGATAATATAGAGAGAGAAAAAAAGAGAAAACTTTAATTTCTGGTGTGATTTTCAATTCTAACCTAAGCACCCTATTTATAAGAAATTACTTAAAACACCAAAGCAGAAAATTTAATAAAATAATATTATTAATAATAAAATTCATACGCCACCTTTGAAATCAGATTCTAGCATTTCCCACATGCACACTTTCTAGAAAAACATGTTTTAAATGTTTTTGTAATAAAATTTAATTCATACCCAATATTTCGGAACTTTAATAATTCATAACAAATAGCTCTTTTATCAAAAAAAATTCAAATCTTATGTCCATTCCATAGGAAATTCAATTCTCTACAACTTTGTAAGTTTAAGTTTTTCCAAATTTCAAGCAGAAATTGACCGAAATTCACATACGGACGATTTTACAAGCTATAATCAAATTTCATTCAAGAAATAGAGTCCACAAATATTAAAAAATATGTTTTAAATATTTTTAGTAACAAAAATAATATTCCACCTCATATACTCATATATCTCATATTCATTGTAAAAATATCATCATTATTATATTATTAAAATATAATAATATATTTAAATGAATTATTTATCAGAAAATATAAAATATAAATTTTTCAACAATTGTCACTTTAAAATTTTCTCTATCTATATCCACATAAAATAAATATTTTTCTTATCATATAAATCAATAATTAATTATTCACAAATAATATTATAAAATCACAATACTGGCAACCAGGCCGTTCCTAGGAAAGAGGGGGCTTTCCAATAAGGATTTCTCCTTACTGGCGTGCAATTAGGTTACCAAACCTCTCTTTAGACAGAACTTTCTAGACATTGCCAATAATGTTATCTAATAATATTATTCAAATAATATGAATTATTAATCTGATAATGAAAATAATGTGTAGTGATAATTATTGAAATAACAATAATATAAAATATCAACGTAGCAATTATTGAATCAATAAAATAAAATATTGAACAGTAATTACTGTAACAATTATTGAGTAGTGCCTTCTTACGTAAGAATCAATAATTGGTGCAATACCGTGTGCTACTGTGTTTTAACCACCGAGTTTTTCAACAGTATTAACGGTAACAACTACGCCGTTATTTATAAATAACTTATACTTGTCGTTTTCTTCATTCAATCGCTTTACGTTATGGGGCCCACACAAGGCTGCGTTGTCGTACGAATATTCCCCGACAGTAATAATTTTTCACGACCAAACGAATATTCCTCGACGACAATGAATATTTTATAGCCACTTACTTATTTGAAATATTTGCGCATTTATCCAAACTAACCACATTAATCAAATCAACCTTTACTATTTTAAAATAATAAATAGAGAAAATTTAATTTCATTTATAATAAGTTGGGGTCTTACATGACATGTATGGAATGAAATGACTTAAGGAATGGAATGATCATTCTCATTTTTATGTTTGGTTTGTCCATTCATTCATTCAGGAATAAAATCATCATTCTACTTTAGATGTTTAGTTTATATGAATTACATTATGAATGGAATATGAAATGATTTTTTTCGTTTTTTATATACTACAAACTTATAAAATGAATGAAAAATAATCTTACGAGGTCATTAAGTATAAATTTGAAATTCTTTTATTCTATTTTTTTACTTTTGTTTTTTTAATTTGTCTAAAAATTATACTTTATTCATTTTTATTTAATTTTTTAAAAACGGAGAGTGTATTATGTAAATAAGTATAAATATATATAAGCAATCAGTGAAAACATAAATCATAATATTTTTACTGCATCATATATTATTTCTCATATTTATTTATAATATTATTTTTTATATATATTTATTATTATTATAATTTTCATATAGCTTTTGATGCTTTTTATTTCTTTGTACTTTCACACAGGAAAATTTTAACATTAATTAATTTTTTTTAACGGAAGGGTGCAATTTTAATATTTCAGTTAGTTTAGTTAGTTGACTACTAGGTTTGTTTTAGTTTGTGGTCTATTGCACAAACCACAAAGTGGACCAACTCATTATTTAATGAGGTAAATGTTATTTTTTTCGTAAGTAGTTAATTAAACGGTAATTTACAAAAAAACGTTAATAGAAATATTTACAGTATGTATTTACGAAAAAAACTTTAATTTTTTTAAGTATATATTTATAAAAATAAAAATATATACATTAACCAAACATGTTTTTTATAGTATGTATTTAGTAAAAATTAATTAGTATATATTTAGTAAAAATTAATTATATGAATACTAATATTCATATTCTATTTTTATAAGAAAAAATACATACTATAATTTACAAAAACGTTAATTTTTACAAAATACAGTATGTATATTACAAAAATTACAAAAATGTTAATATTCATATTCTATTTTTGTAATTTTTTTATAGTATGTATATTTTTATAAATACCTAAAAACTTTAATTGTTTAGTATGTATTTAGTAAAAATTAAATACTAGATAAATATTTACAAAAATTACAAAAAACGTTAATATAATATATAATATTTTTTACAAAAATATTATTAAACGTTAATATTTATAGTATGTATTTTAGTAAAAAATAATTATATGAATACTAATATTCATATTCTATTTTTACAAGAAAAAAATACATATTGTTCAACATATTTTTTTAAAAATTTTGCAAATACAAACATATTTTTACTAATAAAATAAAATTAGTATGTATTTTTTTTTATAAAAATAGAGTATGAATATTTTTATAAACATATTTTTTTGACTCTAATATTAGTAAAAAAAAATATCTGTTTGAAAACAATACAAAAAAAAGTAGTTCAAAATAAACATAAACATAATATTTTTGTAAGGAAAATGAAGTAGCATAAACAAAGTAGGAAAAGAAAAGAAATGATGATAGCGAAGACAAGAGGGGAAGAATGTTGGCCTAGAAATGAAATAAATCCACCTATTTAGAAAGGGGTTAAATACACTTTTACCCATTATACTCGATCTCGGATTACAAATGCATTATTGAACTGAATTTATTTTCATGTGACTCACTGAACTACAATTATTTTACAAACCGTTATAAATTCTGTTAAATTGTTTGACTTTGAACGGAAAAATGACATAAGCTGCCACGTGAGAGAGAAAAAAAACCTACAAGTTAGCATTTTTCTTTGTGGCATGCCTAGATAAAAACTTGTATAAATTTAATGTTAAATTAATCAAAATCAAATAAATAAAATAATTCATTCAAAATATAAGTACAATAAAAATAATTTTTAAAAATTTATTTTAATCATTAACATTTATTTGGTATGGTAAAACTGGCATTATAGCATACAAATTTTTTTCCCAGTATGGTACAATTTTAAATAAATTATATAAATTACACATAAAAATATAATTTTCTTTTAATTTAAATAACTCATTAAATTCATTAATTTAATTAACATCTCTTCGGATAAAACTAAAATTAATAATATAACATATGAATGTATGACATGTAATATTATTAATTTTTTCATAATACCCTCAACATTAATAATGAAAAATTATTAATATTTTTTTCTTTGACAAATTTATCTTTTATTGTATACAGATATATTACATATATTATCAAAATAAGATAAATTTGGGTAAATTTTGAATTTGAGTAATGTATTTAACATTATTCATAAGTATTTTCATAATAAGCACAAATTAAAAATTAAAATTCATAAAAATAAATTCAAAATTCAAAAATATAACTAAAATTTTGAAAATTATTTTTATTTTTATTTTTATTTTTATTTTTGAAAATTAATATGATTATTATTTATATTATGAAAACCTTTAAAAGAACACGTAACAAAAAAAAAAGACCATTTATCCTCTGTTTCTTCCCCCTTTCTCTTCTCCATCACCGTCATTTATCCTCTCTGTTTCTTCCCTTTCTCTTTTCCTTCAGTGTCTATCCTCCCCTCCCAAAGATTGATAATGAATACTGCTCTAATTCAATGCTAAAACCAAAATATATGTTTAGCGCCACATAAATCCCAAATTATATTGAACAAATTTGTAAGCCATAGAAATTTCAATTTTATGCAGTTTGTAAGCTATATAAATCCTCAATCTCAAATCCCTAATTAATCAATTCTTATTTTCTTTCATGCACCTTCGATCTGATCCCTCTCACCATACCCACCTACTGTTTTGCTTTACTTTTTTCATCAGGTTAATGTCACCTACTGCTTTGTTTTTTTTCATCAGGTTTAAAAAAAGAATTTGTTGTGTAGATATTTGGGTTGTACGTTGATGGTGGTGGTTATGGATGATGGTGGGTGGCGGCCGATGGAGATATGTGAGGAAGATGAAGTTTTTCTTTCTTTCTTTTATCTGGAAAAAGGAAGATGGTAGTAGTAATAATAATAATAATAATAATAATAAAAATAATAATTTTATATTTTTAAAATGAAATTAAAATATTTAAAAATTAAAAAAATATGAATTTATTAATTTATATAAATACATTAGTAAAAATTATTCATTAATTTAATTTATTATTAATTAATTAATTAAATTTAATTATTTGATATGTATATTAATTTGATTTATATTTTGTTTAACTATTTGTTATAGAATTGAGTATAATTTAATTTAATTAGTTATTCAACTAAGTTTCTCTCTCTTATCTGTACTGCCATGTCATTTTTCTGTTACATGGTTAACATACATAAACGGCAAAATCACTTTTTTTGTAAATAATATATAGTTCAATGAGTTGACCGTAAAAAAAATCAGTTCGATGATGCATTTGTAAACCGACCTCCAGTAGAGTGGAAAAAAGTGTGTTTAACCCATTTAGAAAGAATGAAAAATAGCTTTTAGATTTAGAAAAAAATAACTAAAGGAATAGAATGATCATTCCAATTGACTAACCAAACATGTTTTAAGCCATTCCATTCCCAGCCCATTTCATTTCATTCTCACCAACCAAACACAACATAAGTAGTCAAACCTGTGTATAAGGGTGTAAATAAGTTTAGCCGAGTACTAAGTTGTTCAGATTTGGATCACAAAATTTATCAAATATAAAATAAGTTTTGATTGAAACTCGTTTAAATATCGAGTCGAACCCGATCTCGGGTTGAGCCTGAGCAGTTTAAAATTTTCGAACGAATATGATTCAAGTATCAATAGAAAATTACAATTTAAGAATGTTCGAATAATTTATCAAACTTTAAAATTTGCTCATATTTGAATCATTTATATTTCGAATCGAGCTTAAATCGAACTTTTAGTTGAGCCTGAACTGTTTGCTCATTTTACAGCCTTATCTACGTATAATCAATTTCAAGAAATAAAAAGTGTTTGGTAAAATAATATTAAAACGGCTTATAATCACTTTTTATAGAAAATTCAAAATATCCAAATTTGAATTTCTGACTATTTGTCAAATCTAATAATTAGGTTTTACTAAGTATATTACTATCGTATCACTATTTATTTTAGTAATTCCAACCATTACTTGTGTTTACTTTTCAAAACATTTCTTTTTAATAATTTACACTTGAAATAAGTGATTAATAATTTTTTTATACCAAACATTTTCACTTATTACTAATTTAAATGTTTTTATTTACCGAACATAAACTACTTTTTTAAAACTAATTATAATTAAAAACATTTTTAAACAATCACAAACATACTCGAAATATTGTATAAATAGATAATTTTTATAAATGACAATTTATTAAAGAAAAAATACACCACTAAAGTACATCGCAACTCAAATTTTACACCTTTACTCTTTTTCTTTTTTTGGTTAAAAAAAAAATTGAAAAATGAACACTCGATCGAGACACTGGACTGGGCAAAAGCGACCAGGGGTTCGAGGGACTCCACTTTTCTTCTAAAGGTAACAGAAGCAAAAAATTAAAAAATAATTTTCAATGTTTAAATGATATAAAAAACATATATTCCAAATTCAGAATCTTTATTTAGAAATGGTAAATCCCTTATTTTTAAGAATCCATGTGTATCATTCCCAATGGAAAAGGTTAAGTTGTAGTTCATGCAATGGTTGGATATTTTTATCAGTAAACCGCTGCGCGCTGGCTTTACTTGAAGAATAGATCTTCCTTTGCATCTTCTTTCATTAATGATTCAAAAAATTACAGGTTGACTTGACAAACAAGGAGCCAACAGCTCTTGCCGGTATAAGAAAGAAACAGATAAATTACATTTTCCCACCTATAAAAATAAATTTATAAATATATACTCACTATGACCTAATTGGCTTGTAGGCGTGTCATTTGGTGTCTTTGCTGAAGAGTCAAACCAAAAACTTGTTAGTTTTGTGTCTGGACGGACAGAGTCATGGAGGTGACCTAATTCACCACTCTCCCAAGTTTGTTACAACTTTCAACTGTACTAGATGCGTCCTAAGGCTGTATTCTTCTACCTGCCAATGCCAATTAATAAGCAAAGATATTTATCAATAATCCAAAAATAAAAACATCTTGCAGGCTCGACATGAAGTAAGTCATATGTGCCTAATTACATATTCTGATATCCTGCAGCAGCAGAAAGAGAGATGATAAAGAACATAAGTCGTGATCATTTTTGATGTTCTCAGTTTATGAGCAAGGTCGGGACAAAATTATTAAAACAAATGAAATGTGATTTTCAACATGACTTGAACTGAAACCAAGCATCTTTGTTATTGTTCTCACCTGCATAGCGGCTGTAGTTGCTAATAGAGCTTCACATTCATCAAGCATGGCTCTTTCCTGTGCTGCTACATCAGCAAGTTCAGAAACCAGGCAATTCATCCCATCCACCTGTAATCCATGGAAAATACATAAGGCCATATTCAGGACTATCTTAAGGAAATGGCATTTGATATCCCTGTGACTAATATAATTGAAGTGTGAATAAATTGTTGGTGAAACAGAAACATGTCAATATTTAAAGAGTGCAAGGCTGCAAGTCCTCA
The DNA here is from genome assembly GCA_020205505.1 of Panax japonicus. Classification (NCBI taxonomy): domain Eukaryota; kingdom Viridiplantae; phylum Streptophyta; class Magnoliopsida; order Apiales; family Araliaceae; genus Panax; species Panax japonicus. The sequence continues at coordinate 8,129,344 of CM035093.1, read as the reverse complement.
AGCTTAGAAAGCTGCACGGGGAAATGACATAATGTGGTTCAAATATCTAATCTGACAATGAAAATGTTGCTTTCACCATTATGTAACATATAAAAAAACCCTTACATGTTTCCTTCTGCATAACGTTTTGAGCCAAGCAAGAAGCATCATAAGAAACTTAAGTCACAAAGAACAAATCTATAAATTTTAAATTCATTGTAGATAGTATTGGCACATAATCATATATTACTGACACGTTGAGTCAGTATCTCTCCCTGCAGCCCAAATTCTATTTCAAGAAGCTGCCTTTAAGTAATAAAAAAACACTTGTTTCCGTAAAGCTATCAGCCTACACTGCCTTAACCAGATGGACTTTGGACGGGGGCTGGGGGCATACTCGGAGGACGGCACTCACATAACCATATAAAATAGCTGCTGCTACCATTAAATGAAGTTCATTGAATGACAAAAGTTAAAGATATACAAAACCATGTAATTTAACAATAACAAGTAGCATAAAAAAAACGTATAAAAATAAGAATCTGACCAGCAAATAACCTCCAAAATTTCACACTCTAAAAAGATAAATTCATTGAAGTTCTTGTGGCTTTATAACTTACTATTAAACTGACCAGATATATATAACTCTTAAAAATGACTAAATCCAATGCGGTTGCCAAAACGTACTAGAGCCAAAATACTAGAGCACAAAAGGGAAGAAGCAGATTCTGATAAAATCTTTATATATAACACATGATGCTTACACTACAGATAGAACCACAAAAATTGAGAATCTCACCCTTGAAAGTACAGAACATATGGAGGATCCCATTGTCTGCATCACATCGACGGCTGAGCATACAGCTGCCTTCACAGTATCAATATCTGCCTGTAGATATCCAGATCTAATCAACAATTATTTACTTCTCAAAATCATTCTCAATAAATTTTCATGATATTACATACCCTTGCTCCTCCAGTGACCGGAAGACGGAGAGTGCTTGCTTGTAGATCTTTAATAGCTCCAGATACAGAGCAAGTATGGTCCTTTTCAATTAAAGGCCATTCGTCGAGGTAGGCTACCTAAGACAAAGATATTGACATGCGAGTCATGCGACCATTAAAAAAATATCAGTCATACATGTACAGATATATATTTGTGTGCGTGTGTGATTATATATAAGCATAAAACTAATACACACTTCTCAAGAGTCCCGACACTAAAAAATACAAAAAGTTATAAAAAACATAATATCATACTAATAGATTTCACAGCACTATACTTGAAAAAACAAGTTCAAGCAAAATTCTCAAAGTATTTGCCAGACGTTCACAAAGTTAACAAGTTCAACAAAACACTTCATATTGCTATCACTGCCATATGCTTGGAGCTATTGAAATTGGTCGCTGCATGGAATACAACTAGGATTAATGCATAATTAAAAGGTTTAACTTCTTTTCGCCCCCTGGGGGGGGGGTTGTTTGCTCTTTTATGACCAGTCAAAAAGTCCAGTTCCTTCCAAGCTGGAGTACAACACCCTTGGAAGCCCAGAAGATAGAATTTTTTCCCCTTTGATTTCAATTGCCAGACAAGGTAAATAGGAAGGAGGAGATCCAAGTAACTTATTCTATCAATTGGTAATTTGCTTATATCCTATTTGGAGACCTACAACCTGTCAAGTAGTTCAATTCACAGGATGAAGTAGGTACATATGCAGAGTATAAATTAACCAAATAGCAAGTTCTTATTAAGAATAATGGAACCAGGCTAGAAAAGACATTCAAAGAAGCAACAGTTCCTATGGCTACCACTGTTATTGACATTTTTTGACACACCTGGTGATAGATCCAGTTTGGTTTCTCTATTGAACAGAACTAGGAAAAAGGCATGATAGATAATAACAATTTTATGTTCTCTTCTTCAAATACAATTATCAGGAACTATGCAAGAGGCGGCAACTTGAAACAATTATCAGCATCCCAGCCATTATAAATTTCTTTTTCCTTTTAAAGTTTCCATTACCATATATCTGGTGTATGTACAAGTAGCTCTCAAACTGTATTCACTGTTTCCACTTTTATGATTGCACTTACCAGTTATCCACGATTACTTGCTTGAGAAAACAACTTCACCGCAATGCATCTGTTTTCTAGGTTCACTGTGATTTATGCATGTTTCATTAATTTTAACATCCCCCTCCTCCTTTCTTACTGTTCTCTCAGTTCCATTAATTAGCCGATATATATCTTGAACACTGCCAGTCCTTAATCCTGTCCTACATAGTTTCTACACTAGCAAGTAGGATGCATACGATTACAGTAACATAAATGAACTATAATTAAGATCATTAAAAGAAGGCCAAGAATCAGTTTTACCATCTGGTAAAGGTCAAGCAGCTCTTTCCAAAATCAGTTTTACCTTTTTTTTTTCAATTTCTTTTTCCAGGACAATATAGTTAAGAATCTCGCACCAGCATAAAACACTAACGGGTGATCTTTAATACAAGTGTTGATAGAAATATAAGTGATCACCTGATGATCTTCACATTCTCATGTGAAAACTGTATAGTAGTTTAACATTTTAAGTTAAAAAAAAAAAGAACTAAAGACCCTGAAAGACTAAGCACCAAGAATTTCAGTAAACTAAATCAAGGAGTACATGAAATTGCTTGACGATGATGTTATAGTGAGACAGATGCATTACTTGTTCATTTAAAACTGAGTACAGCTTCAGCTTCAGCCTCAGCTGTTGGAGGTCAATCCTCTTCTCAGTTACTGAATCCCATAATTCTGAGGTAGTTCTCCATACATTGTACAATCCTTTCTGCAGAACGAAATTGAAACATTCAATAAAAACCAAGTGTCATGCTATGAAATTAACATAAGAATCCACGCCTTTGGAAATGACATAGTATGAAGTACATGATACAAAATCTAAAAAAAAAAAGAAGATAAAATTTACTAAAGGATATCTCTGTTCTAAAAATCCCCGCCTAGGCGCTAGGCCCCCTCTTGGCGCCCCGCCTAGGACCTAGGCCCCCCTTGGCGCCTATAAGCCCCCAGGCGCCTCACCTAGGCCCAAGGCGACAAAAAAATTCCTCTAGAAAATTAGGCGGGTTCTAGGCGGAGATTTTTTTTTATTTTAATAATTACCCAAACCAAATCTTGATATATTTATTTTTCTAATGATTACCATATTCATAATACAGGTTGTAGCATATCAAATCACAACAAGAAGTGAACAATATCAAGTCAAATGAATAATTTTATTATAGTTGTAATTTTTTGAACTTGTACCAACTTCAAATTATATAAATGAGGATACATTTGTAATATTTAGTTTAATTCTATTTTATAATTCTTAAATTTATGTTTAGTTTCTGAAGTTTTATTATTGAATTAAATTCTTGAAATTTTAAAATTTATTATTTAATAGCAATCTTATTTATAAATAAAAATAATACGTTAAAAATATGTTTATACTTTGAACAATTGCATGTTTGTGTTTGGACTTTGACATTAACAATATGGATATGTGTTTGAATTTTAAGAAAAGACCTTTATTATCTTTATTATAGATTGTTATGCTTTATATTATTATTTTGTTTGGATAAATGTAAGATAAAATATTAAAATTACCTTAAAATAAAAAATCCCGCGCCCAGGCCCCGCCTAGGCCCCCTAGGCGCTAGGCCCCCCTTGGCCGCCCGCCTCCCGCCTAGCGCCTTTTAGAACATTGAAGGATATTGCAATTTGACATCCAAGGAAAACAGATAAACATAGTGGTAATCAAGATAAATAGTGACTAAATTATATAGCATATTAAAAGGGATCTCAGAATTTCATAAAGATTAAAAGGCCAAACCTCAGCTGTTACTTTCTGAGAATTCAGAGCAACACCTGCTCGGGCATTGGCATATCGCCATTGCAAATGCCTATTGTACAGTAGCCGCAACTGATGAACATCTTCAATGTGGTTAGCAACCTTCTTTCCCTTTCTAATATCCGCAATATAACTGAGTACAGATGTTGAACTGTTGGTTTGCCTTGATGGACTGGACGGTCTTGTCCGAGATGGACCGACTCCTCTAGATGGAGCAGATGTCAAGGTCCTTGTTCGGGATGGACTCGCACCTCTAGAAACAGAGGACGATAGCAGAGATGTCTTATTCGGTGATGCTGGGCGTGATCCAGGAGTAGGCAAAGACTGTGACCGGTCAGTGGGAGTAACCAATTTAGTTCTTTCTGATGGTCTTGAAGAAACAACATTGGGATTCCTCAGTGAATTATCATCAACTGAACAAGCCTCAAATTCTACTTTTCCACTTCTGTCGAATGATATTAGCCTCATCGCACCGCTGGCAGATTTTTGTAAGGGTTTACTCAAACAACCTGGTATGGACATTCTCCTCAAAGAAGGTGCCATCATTCCTGGATTTGGTGTAGTTGTCGCATTAGTTGTTTTATTAGCAAGATCAATGCTTTTAGCTAAAACATTGGATGATACTCTTCCACCTATTCCACTAGGCCATCGATGCCGATCCACTAATCGACCATGTAAACCATCCACTGGTTTTGAATTCTCGGACTGATCAGGGGAGTTCTTTCCTTTAAGAGGGCTTCTCTTTCTCTCTGGTGTAGGCTTTCGTGAAGGAGGCGCTGTAGTTTCGGATTGTTTATGTGCTACATTTGATGATGGCCTCAAAGTGCAATCTGACAGGGCATGAGCAACAGGTTTTTCTCTTTTACTAATAGGAAGGGAAAATGTATCGGATTGGAAAGAAACACTTAGACTGCGCATTGTGGAAGGCCATAAAGATTCAGGAACCCGGCTGCTCAATAACTTTCTAGATGCCAATTGTATAACTGTTGTTGTATCATGGACTGGTGTGGATGGACTTGGTGGCGACGGTGGCGTCGAGGGCCGCCTCCGTTCAGCCGATATAGCTCTCTTTGGAGCCGATACAGATGAGGTGGTGCCTGTTCTTGTAGTGTTTGGGGAAGGGCAACGCCTCGGGCCAGAGGCTGTGGATGGAGTAGGTGACCTATACCTAGAACTGACTTCTCTTGTCCTAGACCGGCGGGTGGTTCCATTGTTCCTTTCCGCCGGACCTAGTGGTGGTCTTGTGGTCTCCACTGCTGAATGCTTCTGTAATGCTGGATCTAATTCACATGCATCCATCCACACAGTCTAAATTGAACCACATTGATATCTGAATTCATACATTTAGCAGACTTTTGATAACTCCCACATTGGATTATAATACCCCAGTTTGCAGAAAGGAGATCCTTTTCTCTACTGTAAATCTGCCACAAAATCCACAAACAAAAAGTAAGATACTAGACAGAGGAAAAAAGAAAAGAGAGCCCATTAGGGAAAAGAAAAGGATAATATAAAGCATACATCTTTACAGGAAGTTAGATCTAAATGAGTGTGAATTGATCAGCCAAAGCAAAATTACAAATGGTCTCCCTTTAAATTATGATATTAACACACATTCAAGCAGATCAGACTCAGGCAATGGCAGATAAGATAGCTCAAGGGATTAGAAAAAAGAAGTCTGAAGCTCCAAATCACATAAGATCAGTGTCCTCTTGGTGAGGGAAATGTGAAAATTAACAGTGATCATAAAAGCTTAACAACAAATTGTAGGGCCCTGCATAGTAAGAAGAAGAAAATCAAGCTGGATTTTCCCCTCCCTCAGAATTGAGAAGAGTGGAGGGAAAAATGGGGAAGTGGCTGTAAGGATAAGACAGAGAGGGTGGGCACCATATGAGGGATTCTATATATTTTTCTCTCTCCTTTTTCTTTCTGTCCACCAACTTTTGTCACTCTCACGGGAGTGCAATGGATTCGTAATGTATGCACACACCCACATACAAACAACGCCCAATCCCCACCCCCCTCTGGGTTGTTTGTTCTTCTCCTACTCTTAAATCCTTTTCATGAAAGATAATTGAATGAAAGTGATACTTACAGAAGAGAAATTAAATAGTTATATTGGGATCAACCGTGTCATCCTGAAATAAATCACAACCAAAAGATTTTTAATTCTTTTTTACAGTTCCCAATTATTTATTCAAAAAAAAATTGCTAAAATATTTATGATATTTTTGTACTCTATTTTCTTTCTTAAGTAGTACTACACTCGCAATACGTATACACTGTATTTCACAGAATTTGTACTCTATTTTTGTTTCTTAACTTGGTATACACTGTATTTCACAGAATTTGTCCCTAATTTCCAGGACATATTGAGTATTCATCTATACTCGCAATACGGAAGCTTCAGAACCAGAGTAAAATGAATATTTTAAAGTCTCAAATAGAAACAGACCAGTATTAAATACTAATCCCCATAAAAGAGGAATTAATAACTCAAAAAAAAAATCGAAATTTTTATTTAAAATTCTTTTGAATTAATTTAAATCCAAATAGAGGAGAAAAAAAAGTACCATGGCAAACTTTACGACCTTCATCAATACAAAAAAGGAGATTCGCGGCGCTATTTAATTCCACATAAATTTAAGAAAGGAATTGATAAATCTTGTTTTATATGATTGAAGAAACCCTAATGACACCGTTAAATCACGCAACACTGGATATTTATAATAGAAAACCCTCAAATTCACCCGAATAATTACATTAACACATACAGAGTCACGCAAAAGTGGTCAGTTGATAATAATAAATTTAAATCTAACCGGTAATAAGTTATTCCGACCGAAGGAGTGTGATATTTTCCGGCAAGTGATCGTAACTGAATTTTCTGATTCACACACAGAGTAAGACTGTCAAAACCAATATATAATCGAGTGTGCTTATATGCACGGCTGTGTATGTTTTGGGACTATGGGTAAAAGAAAAAAACGGAGAGAGAGAGGAGGGGTTAGGCCGCCTAACTTAGGCGGTTGGAGGGCGTTTAGAATTTGGACTAAAGGAGATCAGAAGAAGGATGTTTTGGCGCCACCTCCTTAATAAATTAATTAATTAATTTGGTTTTATTTATTAATTAATTAACCTCTTTAATATTACTAGTCTCCCTGACCTTGAAATACACTTTCGTGTTTGTTAAAGATTTTTAAATATTAATTGTTAAAATTAATAAGATAAAAAATAAATAATGAGAGAATTTTGGCACACATTTACGTTATTTATTAAGATAGTTTTTTTAAACACTCAAGATAGTACAAATAAAATTTAGGATAATTTTAAATCTCAAAAAAAAAAATCTTAAATGGAGTACTTAATAAGTGGTATATATGCATCAAATCTCACCATCTCGGTGTATGTACAAAATTTTCAACTCCACGTAAGTAAAGGGTTCCGTTTAAGGTGGTCCAAATTCCAATGTTTGGCATCCTTCGTTTCAATTTAGTGAAACCTATCAATTAAGTACAACTCCCCTTCCATAGGTTGTCACGTTTTTTGGAATTATATATTTCAAAATGATTATATATATACGTTAGCGAACTTAAACAGTAAATTAAAAATTAATCAATTATAACGTCGACTTTGTATGTTATAGCGATAAAAAAAATCGTCGCTATTGTCACTTCGTTTTGAATTCACTTTTTAAATTTCGTTAGAAAAGAGGACCGTATATATATATATATACAAAAATAGAGTTTGTACGACGGAATTTCAATCGGAAATGATTCGTCGAAAATAGACGGACTTATTCTCGACGCGTGTATATACAACGATATTTCCGACGGATTATTTTTTTGTAAATAAGCTATTTTCGATGGAATCGGCTTATTTCCAACGGAATATTCTGTCGGAAATAAGCCTTTTTCTTGTAGTGCTGTATTATTTTTAAAATTTAAAAGAATTATTTTAATTTTAAATTTAAAAAGATCTCTTAAATTCTTTTTAAAAAGTCAATATTAAAAAGATACCTCTGTACGTTTCTGAGGTCTGCAATGTATTTGAATAAATGTATTTGTTATTCTTGCAGTGTGGTTATACTTCACCCACACAAGCTGCTATTTTCAAAGATCTTAATCTTACTGTGTGAGGTTCGAATGATTCTGTGGTGCCTTGAAAATTTCAGTTTATTTTGTTAAAGAATGGTTACGGGAAGGAGTTTACTTTTTGAGGAGGAAGAGGATTGAACGGTGATGATAGAGAGATGAATGGATCTTTAAGCTGCTATTTTTTTGTTTTTATTTTCAAGTTTTTTTTGGCCACATAAGCAAATTTTTTTATTTTTTATGCTGACTTTTATTTTCTATGTCATTTCCTTTTTTCCCCTTTTTTTTAAGTCCGCGTCAGCGTCACGTAGATAAAAAAATTAACGTATGTCAATTTTTTTTATTTTTTTTAAGTTACGCTATCTATAATTATTCCTATCTAATGTAGATTATGTCAACTTCAAATTATTATTATTTTTAAGTTACACTATCTATAGGCACGTTGCCAATAACTTGAATTGGGAATTTTATATATATATACGGTCCGGATCAAGTGCATACCCCTTATTTTACTCACCCGTGCTTACCCCCTTTAGGCGACGGTTTCGATCATACAACCGTCGTCTATACTTATAGCGACGGACAATATATAGCGTCGCTAAAAGTATAGACGACGGTTGTATGACCGAAACCGTCGCCTAAAGGGGGGTAAGCACGGGTAAGTAAGATAAGGGGTATGCACTTGATCCTTGCTATATATATATATATATATATATATATATATATATATATATATATATATATATATATATATATATATATATATATATATATATATATACGGTCCGGATCAAGAGCATACCCCTTATCCAACTCACCCGAGCTCACCCTCCTTTTAGCGACGGACCCGGCGACGGTTCGGTCATATAACCGTCGTCTATACTTTTAGCGACGCTATATGTTGTCCGTTGCTAAAAGTATAGACGACGGTTGTATGACCGAACCATCGCCGGATCCGTCGCTAAAGGAGGGTGAGCTCGGGTGAGTTAGATAAGGGATAAGCTCTTGATCCTTGCTCTATATATATATATATATATATATATATATATATATAGTCACAGGCATAAAGAGAAAAAAAGATCGAAGCAAGAAAACCCATTTCTTAATTCCCAAAACTACATAAATTAAAAACTGTGAAATTAAGCACTAATCCAAATTAAGTCCAAATAATTAAGCATAACCATAGTGTTTTCAAATTAAGCTCTAATACTAAACTCTTTGCGTTCTAATTAAATAATTAATGAAAAGCAAATGGATAATTAAAGAGATCGACTAACATTTTTTCTGATATTCTTTTTAATTAGTAAAATAACAAAAACCAAATGATGTGCAGCCATGTGCTTGAATATGCTAAATACTTACAATTATTGTAATCAAATCGTATTCCATAATTCCATGCCCTTCCATGTCGCATTGCTGCTTACAAGATGTCCATTTTTTATATATCAAGATTTTGATATTTTATCATAAAAAAAGTGTCCTATTTGATGGCTCTACACATGTAATGATGTTTCATAATTCAAATTTACATGTCGGATTTGATTCTATGTAATAAAAAACATCAACATTATTTTGTCTGATTATATATATATATAGCAACGATGAAGTGCATACCCTTTATCTTACTCATGCTCACCCCCTTTTAGCGACGGATCCGACAACGATTTTGATCATACAACCGTCGTTTATATTTTTAGCGACGGACAACATATATCGTCGCTAAAAGTATAGACAACGGTTGTATGACCAAACTGTCGCTGGGTCCGTCGCTAAAGAGGGGTGAACACGGGGTGAGTGAGATAAGGAGTATGCATTTGATCCGGACATATATATATATATAGTCCGGATCAGGTCCGGACTCCCGAATTTTGTTAAAATCCGGACCTTTTTTTTTTTTTTTTTGCTTTTTTTTTTTTGAAACAACTAAAAAAAAAATAAAAAAATTATGGAATTGGAATTTTTACATTATACAGTGTTTTGGGCATGATTTGGATGCCTATAACAAAACATGTCTGTACAGTCTGGGCAGACTGTACATACATTGGTTGGTGTAGGTATTAAAAACACACCCAAAACACTGTATTATTGAAAAATTTCAGTTCCATAAATTTTTTTTTTTTTTTAGTTGTTTCAAAAAAAAAAAGCAAAAAAAAAAAAAAAAATTTGGATCGGATTTTGATCCAGTCCGGACTCCCAGACTGGATCAGTTTCATATATATATATATATATATATATATATATATATATATATATATATATATCTAATAAAATACAAATGATTTTGAATTTCCCGCTCACTTAATAAATCATCTGGACCGTCCAAAGTTTGGGATAAATTCCACCGTTCATACATCTATCTAATAAAATACATCTATCTATCTAATAATCTAATATCTATCTAATAAAATACAAATAATTTTGAATTTTCCGCTCACTTAATAAATCATCTGGACCGTCTAAAGTTTGGGATAAATCCCACCGTTCATACATCTATCTAATAAAATACATCTATCTATCTAATAATCTAATAATAATTTAATAAAATACAAATGACTTTAAATTTTTCGTTCACTCAATAAATTATTTTGGTCGTTCAAAATTTGAGATAAATCATATTGTCCATACAGTGCCGGAGGCACGGGACCCAGCTAGTATATATATATTGGACACACACACACTCCATGCATATTAAGGGATGTATAATTAATCTCAGTGTTTGAACTTGAACTTTTTATTGCTGTACTTCACATTGGAAACCATGCATGCATGTACCATAGTACACAGTATGGTATGGGGGAGACCAATTCTCTGAATACTTGGCATCTGAACGTTTGTCTATATGCTATGTAGATTATATATATATATATACACTTTATTTGTTTTTTTTAATTATCTATCTATGCATATAAATATTATGACCTTTTATTTTAATTATTTATTCACTTATTTTTGCTTCATTAATACTAGTACTAAACTACTAATTAAGTAAATTAAGCTTAAAAAAAAGGAGAAAAAAGTAGTGCCTAAATTCCTGCGCAATAGAAGCTAAAAGCTTCCCGCCGTTAAGATTTACTTAAAAAATATTAGTAATTAGTAGTGCCCGTGATCATTGCATTCTAAACTTTGAATCGTGAAGAAATTTAATTTTCTAATTAATATCCATGTGTTAAAAGTTTTATTGAATAAAACAAAAGTCCTACGCAATGATTATCAACCTAAAAAGTAATTGGATTGATTTCCTTTTGTTCACTATAAACCATCCGTATGGAAAATTATTGTAAACTGTTACTCTCAGAAATCTTATATCGCTAGCTAGCTATATGTGATAAACCCTAGACTTTTGAAAATGATTGAGACGGAAGAAAACGAAATGATTTTATTTTCATCATTTATTTAATCACTAGTAATTACCTAAAGACTTTTTACAACCTAAAATAAATAATTCACCAAACCTCCACAATAATTAATTTTTCTTTAAGTTGGAAGAATTAAGTCAGAATGAATCTGAAATGAAAGATTCAAAATGGATTCTGTTTTATTATATAGATTTAACAAGAATTTGATTTAGAGAGTTAGTGTGTGAGTCAGAAATTGCTTTAAACTGTGTTGTTTTCCGTTGCAATATATATAAAAAATGATCCATAATATCTATTTATCATGGATTAAAAATATGCATACATCATTTATATCGCTCAATATAAAAATCAACGGTCGAGATTAATTCACGTCAACTACTATTAGTAGCGGACGACGGATTACGTCCGTTACTAATAATAGCAGATAACGGGTGTCGTCTGCTACTAATAGTATCGGATAACATTGAAAATAATAGTATGAGCGTCCGTTACTATTAATAGTTGGCGCGAATTAATCTCGACCGTTAATTTTTATATTAAACATTATTAGAAATGATGTATACTTATTTTTGATCCATTACAAATACATGAGATGAATCATTACCCATATATATATATAGTAAAATTAAATTTGTAGTGGCAGGGGTAAAGGAAAGGAGATGTGTAAGAGTTGAAAAGAAAAATAATGAAAATGGAAATGATATGTTATTGATTTAGAAGGTTACATCATGTATTTAAAAAAATACTGATTTTTTAATGATCAAATCATTCACTCCATGTTGAATACGGTACAGATTAACGGAGATATATAAGGCACACAACTGGGCCGGAGAAACAAGGCCCGGCGAATTTAATTTGTTAAGGGTCTTAATTTGGGCTGCACATCCAGGACTGAGCCCAGCTAAAATATTTGGAGAATCTGACTGTTAACATTGTTACTGATTGCATTTAATTTTAGAAAATGTTTTAAATTTTTTTAAAACAAATGTAGTAGTATTACTCCTTCCATTCCAAAGTATAGTATTCCATTTGATCAAAAATATGAAACTAAGGAGTGGAAATTAAATGAAGCACTCAGCTTGTATATTTACACCTTCAAAAATTATTTGCAAAAAAATAAAATTAAAAATTATTTTGCTCTTATATTTTGGAAGAGGGGATACCAATTTTAATTTTTTTAAAAAATTTATTTGAGACATTTTAAAATTTAAAATTCACGTGGTTCAATTAATTCTTGAAAAAACTAAATCTTGTAACCAATAGTAATTTTTAAATAGCTTAGAATATTCATAAGTGTGTTGATTAAATTAATTAAATCAATTCACATGTCAAAGTAAAAATAAGTACTCAAGATCTTATATTATGGAGGAGAGATTAGTATTATACTATCTCCGTTCCTTAATATAAGTCGTTTTAGAAAATTATTTTTGTTCCTTAATATAAGTCGTTTGAGAATTTCAAATAAGTATTAATTGTTTACTTTCTAATATTAACCTAAATAATAAATATAATTTTGGTTCTCTTACTACTTTTTGTCCAATAAATGATACCCTATTTTTCTAATATAAAGGCAATATAGATAATTAATATTATATAATTATTTCCTTAATACTTGTATACAACTCTAAAACTACTTATATTAGTACTTATTAAGTAACAGAAGAGTACAGTGGAACAAATGTTTTTATTGAAAGTTGTAATACTAAAGTTTAATGCTCAGTTATAAGTGCCCAAATTAATATACATCTACTCTTTTGTAGGAAATATCTTATTTTACCAAATGTCTGTTGAATTAGTAACTGGAAATACATTACTGCCTTTTGCGTGCATCTCCAGCTAGCCTACTTTACTGAAAATAGTTGATCGACTTTTATTTTTAATTGTTTTCAAGAAGAAGTGTCACTTTTCAAAATTAAAGCCAAACGTGTGTGTGTATATATATATATATATATATATATATATATATCAATTAAGGATACAAATTAATTAAGTGCTTACAATTAATTAATATTTAGGTAGGAGCTAGAAGTTGAATTAATTATTTGGGAAACAAGTATATATGTAATTAATGCAATATTGCACGCATGTGGAGGAAATGAAAAAATCAACAAGAAATAATTAAACAGTAGGAACGGCAGCTTGGAAGCAGAGCCGGTCCGGGGTTTTTTAAGGCCCAGGGCAAAAAAAATTTAAGTGTGCCCCTTTATATAAACTAAATAAAAAAATAAATAAATTATCAACTAATTAATTTTATTAAAATTATAAGAATTTACAAAAGATAAGGAAGAACACTTTAAAATGTCATCGAAGCAAAGACTCATCATATGTACCGACAAAATAAAAATATCAATAAAATCAATAAAACTAATGAAATACACACTGTAGTTGACAAATTTTACTGATTACACAATTGAACTTTTAATTTTTTAAATTATCCCACTAAACTAATTATTATTTTGAAATTGGGTTAATCCGTTAAAAAAATAAACGGACGTTAATTTTTTATCTACAAAACTAATCACCGTAGTTGGCACGTTTTATTGATTACATCATTGAACTTTTAATTTTTCATATTACCCTATTAAATTAATTTAAAAAATGATTATGTTAAATATTTTTAAAAATAGTTATTATTTACAGTAAAAAATATTAGAAACTTTAATTTTTTCCATAAAATGAGTAAAATTTCATAAAATATAGATTTAAAAAAATTAAATTTTTATGAAACCTTACTGATTTAAAAAAAAACTCTTTTTTTTTCTTTTGAAAATAAAGTTTATTTTTTTTGAATCTATATTTTATAAAATTTTATTCATTTTTTTAAAATATGAAGAATTTTCCAATTTTTTTCTTGAAAATAATATGTATTTATAAAAATTATTAATTTCTTTTTTGAAAAAATTGAATCAGTTTTTTTATTTATCTTTTACTATTTTTTTATTTAATTTCTATTTTTAGTTTTTATTTTAAAAATTATAATATTAAGAATGGGTCATTATTTTAAAAAATTAAGTAGACATTAATTTAATTTAAAATCACTTTAATTTTTTTAAATCTATATTTTATGAAACTCTACTAATTTTATGAAGTAAAAAAGTTTCTAATATTTTTTACCTAAAATAATAATTATTTTTAAAAATATTTAAAATAATTATTTTAATTAGTTTGATGGGGTAATTTAAAAAATAAAAAATTCAATGGTGTAATCAGTAAAATGTGTCAACTACAGTGGATAATTCATTAGTTTTGTAGATAAAAAATTAACGTCCGTTTATTTTTTTTAACAGAATGACTCAATTTCAAAATAATAATTAGTTTAGTGGTGTAATTTAAAAAATTAAAAGTTTAATGATTTTAATTAATAAAACCTACCAACTACAGTGAGTATTTTTTTAATGTTGCTCAATAAAATCTAAACTATAAAACATCATTTAAAATATTTTCTTGTTACACTTTTAGTTGCAAAATCATAAATTATACTATCATATTTAATATTTTCTAACATGTCATTTTTAATGCATAATATCGCTAATCTTTTTATTATTATTTTTTTAGACACATAAATACATAAATTTATAAAAAAAAATTGGGCCCTTTTTAACTTTGGGCCCTGGGCGGTTGCCCTGTTCGCACACCCCCAGGGCCGGCTCTGCTTGGAAGATGGTATCATAGGCAATCTGAATGCATGACTTGAACTTGTGCGGATCTATGAATCCTTTTTCCACTGCAATCGTTGCTCTCAGCGTTTCCACATAACTTATCAGAGTTACTGTAAGACTCTGCGATTTCCACACACACAAACATCAATACATCATGCATATGCATGCATGTTAACGATATATATATATATATATATATATATATAAGGAATTAATTGTTCCTTGGAATCATGCTTGGAAGCAGTGCTCTCACTCTTATGAGCACTCTTTGAAGGACCCAGACGATCCTTAACGAAAATATGTTGGACAGATGAGCTCACAGCCCTCGGTTGTCCTTCTGGTGTATCTGTTATACTCCTCACCATCTCTTGCGACGTAGAACAAATGAAAGTTTATGATTGAAAACTACAAGACACTAGAACACATCCCTCCTTCTAGCGCCAATGTTAACGCCAAGATCTTCTGTCACGTCTCAATCACGTAAGACGTCCTGATCCTGCACACTAAACACAGTCAACACCAAAAACTTGACGGCTTCGACCGTCGGGGGATAGCTCAGGCGTTAGAGTCAGTAAAGGCGATCACAAGGTTAACAATGGAGGATAAAATATCTAGTGTATTGAGAGAGATAAAATTATCAGTTACCTTTACTTAGAAGACTTCCTTGCTATGGTATACTCTCAAGCCCGATTTACCGTGCCACTCATCACCGTTTAACACAGCTTCCCACTGCAGGTGACCTCTACCAACTGCATGCACGCTGTCACCTTTTATTGCACTGTTTATCCCGCAGGCCGACTATAATCCCATCCACATTAATGATCTGCAGACTTTCGGTCAACAGCTCTCCTTTTTCATCATTGCAAGTCAAAGATGTAGATATTTAATTATCTTACGGATTGACACATTGATCCGGCCCGATACAATAAGAACTTAACAAAGATTATAGAATGACTGAGCCCAATATCTTGAAGACTTAATAATGATAACCCAATTGACTAACCGAATAGGTAGGTCCAATCCGTTCGACTCAATAAGTGAAATATCATGACCCAACACATAGGATAAAATAAAAAATAAAAAATATAAAAAAAATAAAATACTAATATAATTAAATTTATAACAATAAAAGTGGAATTAAGTTGAAATCCAACGCAAACCGGTTGCAATAGCTCCTCCGGCCTCCTAAACATAGACTCTGCTCTGGGCCGGAAATTCTGTATTTTCATACCCTAATAAACTAACTATACCTCTAAAGCATATGATTAATGCGACCACCCTTATAATAGCATCAATTCTAATGCAAGGTATAGTACGTACATCATGTTAATATATATACATTGTGGTTTTAATGACCTTTTATTGGACTAAATTGATATTATGTTGATTTATAACTTGTTTGGGTTATGTTAATTAAAATATGATTATGCATGTTAAATATGGTATGGATTGCATGGTTTTTGTATTGGGGCAGGAATATATGTATATTATGAATTAATTGGGTTGATCCATAAAGTGGGTTGTTAAAATTCAGCTGGTTGGATTTTGTTTCTAATATATATTGCTAAGTAAGCTTTTCAATTATAAAATCTCAAGTCTTCTTTATATACAAGTCTGTTTGGCATCTTTTCAATTATAAAATTTTAATTTATTTATGTGTAGTTGTTGAATATTATTTTAATAAAATGAGTCTCCAATATCATTTGATATTGGACATGAATTAGGCCACTAACTTAGAAGATATGAGCTTAACCACATAAAAATCTTGTTATTTACTGTTCTTTTCATTTATATGTTCTTGTCTGTTATATTTCTGCATATTCTGTTTTAGTTCGTGCTCATAATTTTACTAAAGCATGTCCAATTATAACAGACGAAGAACATATACTAATACAAACATATATTAGTTGTCCAATTATAACAGACGAAGAATATATACTAACACAAACATGATGCCCGATTATAGTAGTAAACTTCAAAAATTGATCACTGTACACCTATTCACCCTCCTTAAGTGTGCTTAATTACAGAATTATACATCAACGTTTAAATCCATGAATGTCTTGTGAATAATGACTAGACATCTCCTAACTAAATGAAACTTCATAGCATCTACAACGTGTTTCAAGGCACCCCCAAGCAACTAACTTTTGTATCAACCATTCTAAATCTTTGTACCAAATTCATCATCACGGGGTTGATAAAAATCATTTGGCCTCACAACGTTTACCTCCTCAAATTCATTGTCATCTGAGAGCAATAAAAAGTTGAGTAATTAGTTAGAGAAGTCTCTAGTTCTAATATGCACACAAAAAGAATCCAAAGGAATGTCCAACAAACAAATATCCAGAAAATTAGCCAGTGTAGAATTTAGTTTTAAAATATAATATTTGTAACCAGGAAATAAGTTATCCATGTGTGCAATGAGCATGTTCAAAATAGGTGTATAAGCAAACGAATTAAAATTAAGAATTATATAAATAGACTATATGTATATACACAGCTGGTGCTATGACGACGATTTTTACCTATATAAATTTATTTCTACTTTAAACAAACTAAAATGATCTCGTAGTAGATAGTCACCCTTGTACAACCAATGCCTTGGCCAATAAGAAAATAATTGGCACCCCAAAACTACCATTGACTTCAAAGTAACATATGCCATGAATACCAGAATGATACTAAAATATTATTTTCCCTTTTGTTTTAAACACAAAAATTTGACAAATTAAGCAATAGAAATATATAACAGAACCGAAAATAGCTAGACAAACACTCACAGCCCTTTCCTACTCTTTTGATTAAGATCGAATTATTTAGCATCGGCCTTCTCTTCCAAAAGGTCATCCTTGTCCCTCCCCCACAAAGCCAAGGGAGACCACACCTACACACAAATAGACTCTCTACAATGACTTCTACAGAGTTCTACTAGAACCTGCTCCAAGTCCAGACAGAGTCAAGTGTCGAAGTGCATCTGACATGATGCAGTTAAGGGAACCTGAGCTCATTTGTGATGACGCTGGAGGTTGAAGCATAAAATGATTAGTAGAGGCAACCATCAGATATATCCTCCAAAGCAAGACCTACAGGAGGAAATCCTGGGAAAAGATAACTCCTCTCATGGCCATAAAAAAAGTACCTTCACTATACTTCCAAAAAGACTATAGAAACACGTCCAAGGATTGCCCATGATCATCAGATATATTCTGAAATATATAATCATATTGTGGTACAACCAGAAGAATATTCTCAAATAGCATATACTCACAAGTCAATTGACATTCAGCATTTCATAGAACCAAAGGTGGACCTCAGACATTTTTGTTGTCCGAGGATGGGTTGAAAGTAAATATTTGAATGAAATGCTGAAAAGTTAGCACAATTTAATAGATAAAAATTACAGTTGTGTGACATACAACACACCTATTTATATATTCTTTACCTTACATGTGACCATTAAATTTTAATCTAGAACCACAATTGTAAAACTGAGCTCATATAGTACTAAAGAAATGATCCCACTGTTCACAATATAAATATGTCTGTGTGTGTATATATCTTTTTTGTACATTACATCTTATCCCAATGTCACTAAAATTCAACATATATTTAAACTAAAAAGTTCTATACAACTATGAATGAAATTTCTGCAAATTTACAAGAATCATGTCTGTTTTTAAGGGGAAAAAAAGTTATATAGTACTAAAGTACATGATAAATCACAATTTTCAGTTGAGATGGGCCATTACCAGAATATGTACACTGTATTTTTTTTTGGACAGTAAATCAATCAGCTAAAAGGAGTATTGTCCACTGTTAATCCTTCAAATAAGTTGACAGAGGCCATGGGCCCACCTGACCCCCAAACTTCCACCAGTGCTTATCCCAAGGCATCCATTCAAATGACTCAGCAGGTGAGCTCAAGGTGGCATAAGATAGAGGTAGCAAAATCTTTAAAATAGTGGCATTATGAGCAATGGCACCATAAAGTATCACGAATACGGTAAAGGTAGAAGTATAATGGTAGAGATAATAGAGGTTGCTTTATAGTGGGTTGCTATGTGTTATTGGTGAAGTTTGATCCAAACTTTTAATTTAGAAGTGATTGTAAAGCTATCCAAAAGCTAATTGCGCCCATTTTTATACTTTTGGATGAATTAGAGTTACTTATATTGCATTATATATAAGGAAGGAATATTGCAATGTATTATGCACGAATTTTCTAAAAGATAATGAAATTTTCAGCCGCCGACTAGTCCAAACGTTTTGGGTGAACTACGTAAATTTTGTGTCTTGAATCTTGATTCTTTTTCCTTCGTTTTTGGGTGAACCACATAAAGATATATATATATATATATATATCTTCTGTGTACATTATCTCTTATCCCAATGTCACTAAAATTCAACATATATTTAAACTAAAAAGTTCTATACAACTTTGAATGAAATTTCTGCAAATTTACAAGAATCATGTGGATTTTTAACGGAAAAAAAGTTATATAATACTAAAGTACAAGATAAATCACAATTTTTAGTTGAGATGGGCCATTACCAGAATATTTATAGTGTATTTTTTATTGGGATCTCTTCCATAGCAGCCGGTTGCTACGAGAACTGTGCAACACCCCCTTTTTGGACCGTTGATCAACTTATTGGAAGGCTTAGATTGAATGTCATAATTGCCCAGCCGACACAAGCTTTACCGGCTTTTATTTTAATATATTGCATTGCATGGTCAACTGTTGTCATTTTAATATTAAAATACTCCAGCCGGCACAGCTTGTACCGGCCGAGTATAATTTTTTTTACGCATTTCTCCATTTTATGGGATGACTCAGCACATTAAAATCACATTAAAAAAAAATACTCCAGCCGGCACAACTTGTACCGGCCGGGTATTCTTTTTTTTTTTTTGCGGCTGGAGCAAGTATTCTCATTATAACACTCTTGTTCTTATTATAATATTAATTAATTAATATTCATCAACCTTCACTAATATTTATAATATTGTTTGGAGTAATTAATATTTTATAATATTTGCCTTCATTAATATTTATAATATTGTTTGGAGTAATTAATTTTTACAGGTTTATAAAATTGTTTGGAGTAATTAATATTTTATATTAATATTTATAATATTGTTTGGAGTAATTTATAATATTGTTTGGAGTAATTAATATTTTATATTACTAAGTATTAAAATTTTTTGTAATAATATTATATTATATTTTAAGTATTATAATTATTAATATTTTGTAATAATATTAATACTTAATATTATAAGTATTAATATTTTTGTAATAATATTATAATATTTAGTAATATTAGTATTAATATTTAATATTTAATACTAGTATTAATATTAATATTATAAAATATTGTATTAATATTAATATTCATTTGCCTTCATGAGTGTAGCGGTAAACAATATTATAATAATAATATTTTACAAACAATATTATAAATATTAGTGAAGGTTGATGAATATTAATTAATTAATATTATAATGAGAACAAGAGTGTTATAATGAGAATAGGAGTGAGTTGCTCCAGCCGCAAAAAAAAAAAAAGAATACCCGGCCGGTACAAGTTGTGCCAGCTGGAGTATTTTTTTTTTTAATGTGCTGAGTCATCCCATAAAATGGAGAAATGCGTAAAAAAAAAATTATACTCGGCCGGTACAAGCTGTGCCGGCTGGAGTATTTTAATATTAAAATGACAACAGTTGACCATGCAATGCAATATATTAAAATAAAAGTCGGTAAAGCTTGTGTCGGCTGGGCAATTATGGCATTCAATCTAAGTCTTCCAATAAATTGATCAACGGTCCAAAAAGGGGGTGTTGCACAGTTCTCGTAGCAACCGGCTGCTATGGAAGGGATCCCTTTTTTATTTGATAGTAAATCAATAAGCCAAAAGAAGAATAGTCCACTATCCTACAAATAAGTTGACAACGGCCATGGGCCCATGATGAGTGGGTGTTATACCTACAAATTGGATGCGTTTAAGTTTGAAATCTTGGTTATTCTCAAGTGTTTATTGTTACTTTTTATGCATTTTGTTGTATTTTTGTAGGTTACATTATATGGGAACGAAACTAGAAGAATTGGATAGAAAGCAACAAAAGAAGTAACTTTAGGAAGCTTGCAGCCAGTGTGGCGCGTAGTGCCAATCCCATGCTTAATCTTAGTGTGGCAACGCCAAGATTGAATTTGCAGAGTGCTGTTTGGACTAGCAGCGCTGGCTTTGTGTTGAAACCTAGCGTGGCAACACCTGGTCGGCAGAGGAGAAATTTTGAGTTTTTAATTGCTTAAGAATTTGAAGGGGACTTGGATTGCTACTTCTTAAGGGATTAGGACTTTACTTGGGGATATAAATACATTATCTTGGACACATTAAAGACAACTTTTGCTAACCCTTAGGATTGGAGGCAAGATTGGAGGCTTGAAACAACTCTCTAGCACGAAGTAGGATCAAAATAGAAGGCTTAAAGAGGGGATTCAAGATTACTCCAAATCAGTTTTATCTCTCTTCTTTTACTCTTTTATTTTGTAATTACTGGATGATTGTTAAATTGTGGATGGCGATTATTATTTCAATGATGAACTAATTCTTATTTTAAGATTACAATGGAACTTGATGTGTAGTTAAATTAAATTGCTTTCTTGTTGATTATACTTGGATTGTCTATTACGCCTTGTGCTTAATTGATTAATTGTATGATCAACAATTACTTCGGTAATCTATATGAAATTGAGAGATGGAGTATAGATTTAGACTTGAATATAATAGCATATGATTTTGTTTTCTGCTTAAGTTGGACTACATAATTTGTGTATAGGGTAGAGATGTACTTATATGCCATATGTAATTTGATGAGAACCTGTGTTTTAAATCCTTAGTAATTCTAATTCACATAGAGATATAGTGAGTTAATTAGGATGTCTATTTAATTCTAATTTTTATTGGATTTAGATATATTTGTTTATAAGATCATAGAGAAGTGCTTATAGATACTAATAAGTTCTTGATTAACAATCCGATATAATTGGCGTTACTTAACTGGAAGTGGTACAATTGAAACGAAACATCAAAGGGAAATTGTAATCCTAAGTCTTTAAATCTGAATTCAATTTCTTGGTAGTTAGTGAATAGTTAATTTAGTTTAATTTATTTTTAAAATTCCACACTGAGATATTTGTTTAATAAAATTAGTAGTTGATAGTTATTATTCACAAATTTCTTGTGGGACGATATAATTCTTGCCATTATATTGCTATTTGATCACGTATACTTGCGTGTATTTACTAGTACGAAATTAGGCAAACAACCCACCTGACCCCCAAACTTCCACCAATGCATAAGATCCCAAGCAGTCCATTCAAATGACCAACAAGTGAGCTTAAGGTGAACGTAAGATAGATGTAGCAAAATCTTTAAAATAGTGGCATTATGAGCAATGGCACCATAAAGTATCACGAATACGGTAAAGGTAGAAGTATAATGGTAGAGATAATAGAGGTTACTTTATAATGGGCTGCTATGTGTTATTGGCGAAAGATGATCCAAACTTTTAATTTAGAGGTGATTGTAAAGCTATTCAAAAGGTAACTGAACCCGTTTTTATACTTTTGGATGAATTAGGGTTACTTATATTGCGTTATATAAGGAAGAAAACTTGCAATGTATTATGTATGAATTTTCTAAAAGAGTAAAACTGTTAGCCACCGGCCATTTACTAGCCCAAACGTTTTGGGTGAACCACGCAAATTTTGTGCCTTGAATCTTGATTCTTTTTCTTTTCCTATTGTTTTCGCTGCGTTGTTATTCTCTAACACTATGGTGGCGTAAATGCAGGCAAAAGAGATGGGAGTGTTAGACCTAAGGATATATGTTTGTGTTCCTGATTTCCTGTGCTGGTTGGGGTTGAACCATCCGGTGGTAAAGGCATGGTGGCATTGACATGAGGTGACATAAGATGGAGGTGGAAATACCAATTGCAAGTTGCAGTTAAGGCATTGGTAGAGGTAAAGATTGCATGGAGGATGGAGCAATAACAGATGCAGCAGAAACAATAGGTAATGCGGAAAAGCTATGTTGAAATCATCATGATGACTATAGCAATTTTAACATATTTAAACAGATAAATGAAAGAGTGACCCTAGTGCGTCAACTTCGGACTTGCAAGTTGCAAGATTTTAAGGCTGATCATGAGCTGCAAAGGATTTCGAGTCCCAGGATCTTTTAATTCAACACTTCAAATACTAGTAAAAAATTTAAAATCCAAATTCATGGAGAAATCATATATTACTCGTCAAAAAGACCTATATGCCAGGCATTTAGTATCCTAAGACAAACTCTAAATATTCCAGGCTAAGAATGGTTTCAGTAGAACCTGTAAGCAGGTTTGTAATCATTAGTCAAACAAGTAGACCTACAAGATGAATAGTTAAACACAGGCATATATGAGTACATATTTAAAGGAAAAACACAGACATATGTAAGTATATATTTAAAGACACAGACATATAAGTATATTTGTATGCATTAAACATCAAGCAGCAGGAAAGAGTAAACCTTTTCTCAAGATCAGTGCCACGATAGCATCGTTCTCAACCTGGAAAAATATGGCAAATTAATCAAACATGTCGACATTCTCATTGATAAGTTATTTCATTTTTACGAGGAGCATATTAGTTTCTTAAAAAAAATAAGTTTTGTGTTCTGAATACAGTCTGTAACATTTTATATGGAATTTTCAAATACGAATAAATCTGGATTATACCTTCTGATCTGCCAAAGTCTTTGAATCGTCTAGCACCTCCCCAGTTGCCATTAGAATCAAACGCTGATCGTTGACTGGTTGATCAATGAGAGCATGCACCTTTTGCTTAATGTCTAGAATTGTCTCAGTTGGATCGCACTGCAGAAAATATGTTGTCTTACTTCGCTTAACACGAATATACATAGCCTGCATTAAAGCCAAACATGTTTATCAAATAACCCAGAACGATAAACTACAATAAATCGCCAAAGTAAACTAGCCTGAAAAAGTAATCTGTCTATATATCTGAAATAAATCATGTAGAAATTAAGTTAACTATGCGGGTTACTTTTGAATACTAATAACATTAACACATGCTTCCTCCGAGGTCCCAAAACTCATGAAACCTTTTCATAACTTGTCATCATCAAATTTTGACCTTCAAAGACAAAGCTTCTGACATCACTTGTTGGTCAACAAGTCCTCACCCATGTAGCCTTCATTTTTTCTCAAGTCCGGACTTTTGATTTTTTCAAAGTCCCAGCCTTTTGTATTTGGCCTCCCCATTTCTCACTCCTCTCAGTTTTTTGGCTATAAAAGGCAGCCAGATGGAATGAAAAAGATAAACCAAAAACTCTCAAGTTTCGTCCGAGAGCAATCCAAGAGTTGGAAGAAATAGAGAGTGAGAGAAAAGCTTTTGCATTCTGATAAGCTTAGGAAAAATAGAGAGAGAAAGATAGTTCAAATAAAAGGGTGTTTTTATTTTGTTGAGTTTGTACTCAAATTAAGATATTTTTGTATTCTCTCAAATTATTCTAGTGAATTGTTCGGAGTTTGTCCCGTGATTTTTACCTCAGAGTTTTTCCACTGTGGTTGGATATTTTATTCTCGTTATTTCCTGCCGTGGTTATTATTTTAATAAAACCGCAAATTTAATCTGTTTGACATATACTGATATTTTATTCATCTACTTTATCAAAGACAACAGTATTTGGGAGGTGTTTTCCCAACATCAGTCAGATCAGACACTCACACCACCTCTTGGATACATAGTAATTTGTAACAGACATCATCAATCCAATTACCAATTTAAAAAAATTACAACAATTTCAAACCAACACAAACAAACTATAACCCATCTATCAGAATGAGTTCTGTTAACATAAACATAATCTTTAGGAAGCTTTCAGTCAAAATGTTGAGACCTTAACTACGGATTTCTTTTATATTAACAAGTACCTACTCTCATATCACAATTGAATGCATCTTACTTTCTCTTAAATAGTAACTAGACCCATAGCATAATGTACTAATTACTAGTGACACCCCCTAGCAACTATATAATACAGGAAGTTTAATTTCAGAATTCGTAAATACATGTAAATTATGAGTCTAATTGCAACATTTATTTTAGGTTCAATTAAATAAATATATGTAAAAAATCGCCGATATTTAAAATTTGAAGAGTGTTCAAATGTATATCAAAAGAACACTAACCATTTGATGAGGTATTTGGAGGATTCAGCCGGAAAATCTCGCCGGGAAAGTAGTCCGTGGGCAATTGCGCACGGCGGATGCCTTGATAGGTTCAGTGATGTATCCCTCCCTCCCTCCCTCCCTCCCTCCCTCCTTCCCTCCTTCCTTTCTATCCCCTCCCTCCGTTCTTTCTCTGTAGACGTCTAGTTCCAGTTCAAAGTGGCTTTCGATCGGTGGGTCAAAATCCTGAACATGTTTTTTCTTTATAATAATACAAATTTAAAATGGCAGCGTGAAGATAATAAGATACTTAATTTTTATTTTTATTTTTATTTTGAAGAAATACTGTATTAATAAATAAGTACCATCGTACTGGTACATTTTTATTTTCTAATTTTGGTTCAAACAAACCATTTGATTCATGATAGAGTGCTATGACAGTTAATATTTTCACAAAATATTGTTTTTTTATTTAATAAATTGAACTAAATAAAGGTTAGTTTTTTAAGAAATTTCCAGCATTAGTAGGAGTATATAAATAAATATTGATCCAAATAACATCTAGTTTAATTGATCAAAGGATTAGAATTTTTTTTATAATATTAGCAAAAAAGAAGTTATATAAAGAAAATCTAAGACAACTTGATGGCTTAAATATAAATTATTTATAAATTAAAAGTCATATTCTACTTTGGTGATTCACCTTTCAATTTTGTCAATAATTGAATAATATTTTTTTTATTCAATTGGATCTGCCACGCTGACATGTCTGTCTGGGTAGACTATAGTTGAAATGATGTGTAACCTAAAAAAGACTACTTATTTTAAGGATTAATTACATTTGCTAGTACATTTTAGAAAATAATTACAAAAATATTACATCCATAAAATAATTACAAAAATATTATTTTTTTAGTTTTAATTACAATATTATTATAATTATGAGTCCTTAATTTAAGGGATTATTAATGGGGGCATGTTTTTTTGAAATGCGTGATAACCGCCATCTATTGTCTGTGTAGGACTCTTCGTCTTCGTCTTAAGACTCTTTACACGCTGAAACCCTCTTTTCTCTTTCGTCTTTTTTCTTTTCGTTCGTCTTTGTTTATTGTATTATCCATTGATCGTTATCGAAGTTCATAGCCATTTCGTTTGTGTTTTGTTTTCTTCACCATCGTTGTTTCTTGTTATCATGATTACACAGTGTTCCAATTGGTTTATTCTTTTTCGTTATCGATTCTGGTTGTGTATATTTTCAGGTCAGTTATTTTGAAATAGTTTAACGTATTATATATTAATGTAGTTTATCAGTCGAATGTATTATTGATTGTTGTGTGGGTTTATGTTATTTTTTATGTTTTGTATAGAATGGTTGATACAAGGAAGAAGGATGGGAAAAGGAAGAGAATATCGGAGCGTGATTCTGTCAAGGACGTGAAGAAGTTTGTTGTTGATAGGAAGGAGAAGGAAAAGGATGTAGGTCGGAAATCGAGTAAGAATGGGAATAGGCTGGTGATACACAGTGATATCAAGCATTCTCAAATGCAGTTAGATTCTGAGTTTGATGTTCCTGTAGTTAAGGCCAAAGGTCAAGTGCTTATCCAGAATATAATTCCAACACGGAGAAATTTAAAGGTGTGTTAATTTAAATTTTCTTATGGTTTCCATTATATAATTATTTGGTTACTTATTAGTATGTATTTGGTTACTATAAAATCATAATTATTTGGTTACTTATTAGTATGTTTTTGGTTACTGTTATATTATATTAGTGTGTTACTTTCTATATGTTGGTTACTTATTAGTATGTTTTTGGTTACTGTGATTTTTTTATTAGTATGTATTTGGTTAATGTAAAATCATAATTATTTGGTTACTTATTAGTATGTATTTGGTTATTGTAAACTTATAATGTTTTGGTTACTTATTAGTATGTTTTTGGTTACTGTGATATTATATTAGTGTGTTACTTTTATGGGTTGATTACTTATTAGTATGTATTTAGTTACTGTGATTTTTTTATTAGTATGTATTTGGTTTCTGTAAAATCATAATTATTTGGTTACTTATTAGTATGTATTTGGTTACTGTAAACTTATAATGATTTGGTTACTTATTAGTATGTTTTTGGTTACTGTGATATTATATTTTGGTTACTGTTATATCAGATTTTGGTTACTACCATATTACAGTTTGGTTACTGTTTTGTATTATTTGTTTTATGTTAATGTTTCATTGAAGAAAACTGTTTGTTACTTTTTATTATATTTGTTTACTATGTATTTGTTTAGTTTGTTCAGTTTGATTAAATTATTATTGATTACTTTATATGGTTACTGACGTAATGCTTACTTGATTACATTCAGTTTGCTTATGTTTACTACCATATTACAGTTTGGTTACTGTTTTGTATTATTTGTTTTATGTTAATGTAAAATCATAATTATTTGGTTACTTAATAGTATGTATTTGGTTACTGTAAACTTATAATGATTTTGTTACTTATTAGTATGTTTTTGGTTACCGTGATATTATATTAGTGTGTTACTTTTATGGGTTGGTTACTTATTAGTATGTATTTGGTTATTGTGATTTTTTTATTAGTATGTATTTGGTTACTGTAAAATCATAATTATTTGGTTACTTATTAGTATGTATTTGGTTACTGTAAACTTATAATGATTTGGTTACTTATTAGTATATTTTTGGTTACTGTGATATTATATTTTGGTTACTGTTATATCAGATGTTGGTTACTACCATATCATAGTTTGGTTACTATTTTGTATTATTTGTTTTATGTTAATGTTTCATTGAAGAAAACTGCTTGTTACTTTTTATTATATTTGTTTACTATGTATTTGTTTAGTTTATTCAGTTTGCTTAAATTATTATTGATTACATTATATGTTTACTGACGTAATACTGACTTGATTACATTCAGTTTGCTTATGGTTACCATCATGTAATTACTTGGTTACTTGTTAGTATGTATTTTGATACTGTAAGCTTATTATTTTGATACCATTTATGTTTTTTTAAGTTGGGACTTTGGTTACCTTTTTATGTTGTTATGTTTAATATGTTTTTGCCTAGTATACATGGTTTAATAAACTTGGTTTAGTGTATAGGTTGTTTATGTATTGGTTACCATTAAAAGATGGTTTGGTTACCATCATAGAATTATTCGGTTACTTGTTTAGTATGTATTTGGTTACTGGGTTTAGTGTATATAACTATTTTTGGTATAAATTTTTTTATATTGGTTACTAATAACTGTTCAATTCTTGTTTTGTGTATTTACAGTTATGGGATCTTTACTATGAGGAATGCAACAGAAAATTCACTGGTAAGGTAATATATTGGTGTGACATGGAAGTCCCAATAATTATTGCCAAGAAATTGAATGAAAGTCAGCTGGAGAAGTTTAGGGAAACATGTTTTGGAAATTTTTTGGAGTTTGGTGAGCATCAAATGTATTCACAGATTATTCATCATGCTCTTGTAAGGGAGGTTCACCAAAGGGATGATGGTGAGATGTGGTTTTTGTTTGGGGAGAAAAGGGTTAGGTTTGGGCTGCCTGAGTTTTGTCTGATTTCTGGGTTGAGATGGCAAGGCAATGATGATATAAGTGCATATAAAGGTATGCAAAATCTGATTATTAAAAAATATTTTGGGGTTGAAGCTGTTACTCGTAGTAGTATAGGTAGGGTATTCCGGAAGGCAGTTTTTGATGACGATGATGAGGCTATTAGGATGTCATTGATTTTTTTGGTGTTTAATTTTATTCTTTCAACAGTTTCTGAAAATTTTGTTGATGGGGCAATGGTAAATTTTTTATGTTATGGTGATGTTAGTAGTTTTCCTTAGGGGAAAGTTGCGTTTGAAATGACAAAGTACTCTTTGTCAAATGTTTTGAAGGGACATATAAAGAAAGGAAGGAGTGGTGGTTCAACATATAATTTCTACAAGGACCATTATATTAAATTGTATAAGTTGAATGGTCTTCCATATGTATTTCAAGTGTTTATGTTTGAAACCATTTCAACTTTCAAAACTCGCAGTATATGCAACAACAAGCATCTATCGGATGTCCATTTATATAGATGGAAGGAGCTAGTGAAGCCCCCTTCAAATGACAAGTTGAATGATCTAGTATTTTGTTATGGACAAGTATGCAGTTTACTATTAAGAATGCAATTGGTTACCTTTAGTTAATTATTTGGTTACTAATTATTTGTGTGAAGTTTACTATTAACATAGTAGTTAGTTACCTTTATATACTAATTTAGTTACTTATTATATTTTGTGTATGTTAACAATAAAAATGTTGTTAGTTATTAGAATATACGCAATTGGCTACTGATTATATTACACTCATGTTACTAATAACAATTTTGTTGGTTACTAGAATATACAAAGTTTGGTTACCTTTATACATTTAGTTGGTTACTGATTTATATATATTTGGTTAACAGTATATATGTTTTTGTTTACTAATTTTGTTTTATGATTCTTTATTTTATCTTTTTGTTATTGTAATTGTATAATGTTTGTCAGATGTTATACTAAAGTGTACTTATTATTTTTCAGCTGAGGGTAAAAAGTTTGATTCCCGCTACTGAGGAGAATGAACGTCTTGATTTGGGTAGGTTTCACTTTTTCAGTGGGAAGGATGCTGACAAGAAGGTTGAAAAGAAGTTGAAGGATGACAACATTGGAAGTGATATATCGGTCATTAAAGATGCAATTGATACACGGTTACGGCCGTTGGAGAAAAAAGTTTCTGAAATTAAGAAAGACGTTGTAAAACTGCGGGCTGATATGAAGGATGAGCTGCAGATTTTACATGTTTAGCTATGCAGAGACTTTAGATTAATTATTAGAGATGAGTTACGGGGGATAAAAGATGGTGGGGTCAAAGAAGTTGATAATGATTCTGATGATGATTCTGATTCTGATGAGGGTGGTGATGCTGATGATGATGATGAAGCCGATGAAGCTGATGAAGCTGATGATGTTGTTGATGAGGATGCTGATGAGGTTGGTGATGATGGTTTGAAAGCTGATGAGAAAATTGATGAATTTGAAAATGAAGTTGAAAATGAAGGTGATGATGTTATGGTTGAAGACTGTCATGTTGTTGAGGATGTTATGGTTGAAGACTGTCATGTTGTTGAGGATGTTATGGTTGAAGACCATCATTTTGTTGAGGATGTTGATGATGTGTCAGACTTTGTTAAGAAGAAGGATGGGAATGAATCTGAGTATGGTAATGAAGTTGAACTTGATGGTATGGTTAAAGAACATCATGAAATAATAAGTAATGATGTTCAAGAAAATGTCAAGGTCAGACTTTTTTTGTTTGTTTTGTTTTGTGTTAGATGACTTTTTTTTTAATGATTAATTGGTTGTTTTCTATTTTGAACAAACTGTGAAGAATGATGATGACATACCAACTTTTGACATATTAAGCCAATGCACGGGGAAAGAAATTATTGTTTATGTTGCTGTTGAGGTTAGTGTTATAACGACATGCCAACTTTTTTTTTACATGCTTTAGGTTTTGGTTACTATTATACCAGTACATGCTTTAGGTTTTGGTTACTGTTTCAATTTTACTCAGCAACCAACTCATAAATATATAGTAACCATTATAATGTTTCACAGTAACCAAATCAGCATTAGTTAGTAACAAGTATAATGTTTCATAATACCAATAATGCATTAGACAATAACCAATACAGCATTAGACAATATAATGTTGCATAGTAACCAAGACATCATTAGACAGTAACCAATAATGCATTAGACAGTAACCAATACAGCATTAGACAGTATAATGTTGCATATATTAGTTAACTGTATGTGTTTATGTGAAATTCTAATTGTATTTGTTATAATTTATGTCAATTGAAAAAGGGAAATAAATTTAAGACAGAAAACAACTATGTACTTGATGAGATGGTTTTGACCACCTAGGACATAGTCTAGTGTGATGAATTGGAGAAAAACATCCATAAAGTCTGTGGAAGACATGTTCGTGAACATGCAAAGAGTGCTGTTTTGCGGTCTCCATATACAGCAACGTTTGGATCGGCAGGTTCATCGTCTAATGTTGTGGGTGCTAGTCAAAAAGTTGTTGTTCTTTCTACATTCCCCAAAGTATGCATGGATATGCCGTCAAAATATGAAGAGGCATTGTTTGAACATTGGTTTAAAATTGGACTAAACAACAGGAAAAAGTTTGTTTTTTATTGTTAACAATGGTTTTTTATGAAACAAATAAATTTGTTTCATTGTAGAGTCTAATGGTTAATATTTAAATAAATGTAATGATTACTATTATTTTATGTTCTGGTTAATGTTTTATGATGTTATGCTTACCGTTTTATTATGAGTTGGATACCATTTTTTTGTGATGTTAAAATTGGATTTTGATTAATATCATATTATATGTTGGTTAATATGTAATTGTTATGTATATACAGGTTGGTTAAATTGGTATTGATTACATTAGATTTTTGTTTGTTTTAATGTCATATTATTTTTTGGTTACTGTCATATTGGGTTTTGGTTACTATCATATTACAGTTTGGTTACTATTTTGTATTATTTGATTTATGTTAATCTTCCATTGAAGTAAACTGTTTGTTACTTTTTATTATATTTGTTTACTATGTATTTGTTTAGTATATTCAGTTTGCTTAAATTATTACTGATTACATGATGTTACTGTTTTGCTTACTATTAAATTATTTTTTGGTTACTATTATTTTATGTTATGGTTACTATTTTATTATATATTGGTTACTATTTGATTATAGTTATTATATTAATATTTTTTGGTTACCAGGTTATTGTTTTAATTAAGTTGTTGGTTAATATGTTAATTATTAACTGTTCAAGTTTGATTTTGGGTAGTGTGTATATTAATACGGTAATTGTTAATGTTATTGTATTTACTAATATGATTTTATATTGAAGGATTGACAAATTCCTTGGGAAGAATGACATAATTGAACCTACTTTTGTATTTGGGTCTATCCCAATTTCATCAAAAATGTGGTTCTTCAAATTAAAGACTCTTGGGAAATGGTTAGACGATAATGTGAGTTCTTTTTTTTTCAAATTATGTTTTTATAGTTATGGTTACTTTATTTAGTTGATTCAGTATCTAGTGTTAACAGTGTTGGTTTCATTCATTACATAATTTTATTTTCAGCAACTGTTAATATCTTTTTTTTTTGTTCAACACATCAATGTTGCATTATATTATTTTCGTAAATTGGCAAGACATTCTGATACTGTTCATGTAAGGGCAACGACTACGGATTGTTGATTCCATGTTAAGATGACCACTCTTTTCGAGGAGTATACAAGTAAAAATGCATAGAAGAATGTTTTTTCTGGGGAGGGTGATGTTGCCGAATACATTCATGGTATGGATGTCAACACACCACAGAGAAATGTTGACTACGTTTTGTTCCCATTCATATGTCATCACCGGACCATTGGTTTTTGTTGACATTTGATGTGCCTCGTAGGCGTCTAACTGTTTACAATTCTCTGCAGCCCAAAAGGAAATCCATGCAAACAAAAATCACGGATGTTTGTGAGCCTTACATCTTTATTATTCCCACTTTACTTCGCAAGACTGGTTTTTGGAGGGATGGGTGTGACATTGACTTACCAGTGAACCGTATTGCAATAAGGACGAAGATGATATAATTGAGTTGGAATTTGCAAAGACGGTTCCTGAACAAGTTGAGGGGTAAGAGTTACATTATTTACATTTTTTTTAATTATTACATATATGTTGGATTACCATGTATTTTCTTAGTATTCATGGTTTAATAAAATGGTTTTAGTGTGCATATTGTTTATGAATTGGTTAGCATCATATAACCATTTTGGTTATTATCATATAACTGTTTTGGTTACTATCATGTAACTGTTTGGTTACTTATTCAGTATGTTTTTGTTACTGTCTGATTATGATTCAGAAAATACTCTTGTTCACTCAACTTTGTATTTTTGTTATTTTTTTATGTTGATTTGATTAACATGTATTTGGGTAGTATACATTGGTTGTCTGAACTGGGTTTGGTCAATATGTTGATCATGTGTACCTTTTATGAATTGGTTACTTTCATATAACTGTTTTGGTTACTATAATGCAACTGTTTGGTTACTTATGTTGTATGTATTTTGTTCGTGTTTGCTTATGATTTGGAAAATACTCTTGTTCCATCAATTTTGTTGCAATATCATTTTCATTATAGAATGTTGGATATACATGTTGTTTATGCTTTGGTTACCATTAAAATTAGATTTGGTTACTGTTATCTAAATATTTGGTTACTTATTTCGTTATATTTTTATTACTGTTATAACAAAAAAGTAACCAAATAGGTTGGGTTAACATGTATTTGCATAGAATCCATGGTTTAATAAACTGTTCTTAGTGTAAATGTTTATAAATTGGTTACCATAATATAACTATTTGGTTATTATCAGATAACTATTTTGGTTATTATCATGTAAATGTTTGGTTACTTATTCAGTATGTTTTTTGTAACTGTTTGCTTATGATTATGAAAATACTATTGTTCCCTCAAATTTGTATTTTTGTTACTGTTTTATGTTGATTTGGTTATTACTGTTTTATGTTGATTTGGTTACCATGTATTTTTTGTTACTGTTTTTTTGTTTTGGTTGTCTATAATTTATGTTTTTGTTAATTTTATATATAACCTGTTTAGTTACTGCATAAAATGATATGTATTATTTATAGGTTGATTCTAGTTTTTGATTTTCGTTATCTTATGTCCATTTGTACAGTGATTGCGGGATGTTCACGATTTGTTTTGCTGAGCATGTCATTCACCAGAAGTTTGATGAAATTCCTATTCCATTCCCCATTGCTAAATATCGGAAGAAGTTATGCACAAACCTATATATTCATGCGAGGAACAAACAGGTGGATGTATATGAGACTGACAGAGAATTCCCAGGAAGATTTGTTCCAGATTTTGAATAGTTCGAAACTTGTTGTTTTGTCTTTATGAATTGTTTTATGTACCAGTTTGATGAAATGTACAGTTTGGTAATCAAATATGTATAAAAGGGTAACCAGCTAATGTTTTGATAGTAAACAGAAATTTATAATATTGTATCAGGTCATATAACAATTTTTAAATGTATATGTGAGAGTATACATTGGTTGTCTAAAGGAACAATATCACTTTAATTATAGGTTGCTGGATATACAGATTGTTTATGTTTCGGTTACCATTAAAATTTGTTCTGGTTACTTTTATCTAATTATTTGGTTACTTGTTTGTTATATTTTATTTACTGTTATAACAAATAAGTAACCATATAGTTTAATGTTATGGTCACCATATTTTTTATATTTATAACAATTATCAAGTACACAGTGTACTCTTAATGTAAATGCACTAGGGTAAGCTAAGAAGTCTTTAAGAATACGTCAGAAATTTTATTAACGTTAGAAATATCATTCAAATCTGTGACCCTCATCCAAGACTTGGATAGTACGTCACATTGATACCTATCAACTTACCATCTTCATTCATGATATCGCCTAAAGAAAGTCTGGCTTCGGTGCATTCCAAACAAGGAAGTCAACACTGAAAGGATCGGGCTCTTTACTTATGGCTTGATATGACAATGATTGACTTTAGTGGTTTGGTTACTTTGAATTCGCATAACAGGTTGGTTAGGAGTATAAAAGCTAACAACCTTAAGAAAAGCATGATGAGTATTTAACCAATCGTTTAAAAAAATCAAATTAAAGGCAAATATTTTCAAAGAGATAAGATCGATAGGTAACGTGAAAATATCGATTTGAATCAAAAAGATTTATAAATACTGGAGGTAACGAAGGCTCCTACTAACGAAGTTTCAACCAATAAGTCAAAGTCTAACTTCTTCGGAGTCAAATTTAAACGTTGAACGCAAGTAAGAGAGATAAAATAATAGGTAGAACCGGTCTCTTATAAGGTACAGACTTCGCAAGAATTTATAATTAACTAACCCGTGCTAACTTCGTTCGGGTTACTCGCTTTTTGAGAAGTCACGAAAAACGCTCTCCTTTGAACTACCGATTTTGTCTTTTCTGGAACGGTCTTTGGTGCCTCCATCCTAGCTGAACTTGTCTTTGGTGAACGACAAAATCAGGCTAGGTGACCTTCTTTTCCATAATTATAACATGCTTTGGACGGCATTGCGCAGTTTGGACTGATATGTCCCTACCCTCTGCATTTGAAACATATGATAGGTGGTCGTTCTCCTTCCTTAACAACGGGTGCTGGTGCTGACGTCTTTCCATCATTGTTGAATTTCCTCTTCTTAAAAGTCCATTCTTATTATTTTGGTCATGATTACCACCGATGTGGTTACTATTTCTAGCATGTTGATTCCCTTCACGCTTATTTTCACCGCTTCGATGACTGCTATCACTGATATTATCATTTTGCCGACTGCTCTCTTTTGGTTGGGTTGACTCATTATCACGCTCCAATAACTGAGACCTATTAACAACATCTGAATACAAACACAGTTTATGAGAGATAAGATATTGACGTATCTCAGGTTTCAAACCTCTTAAAAATATTCGCGTCATCCTCTCCTCATTATCAACCAAATGGGACGCAAGCCGGGACAACTCGGCGAACTTAGCTTCGTACTGCGACACGGTCATGTTGTTTTGCTCTAACTTGATAAACTCCACCTCCTTCATGTGACGAATACTTTCGGGAAAGTACTTATCATTGAACAACTCTTGGAACTTCTCCCAAGACATCTTGAGTGCGTCAGGCTGGGTACGTTTTACAGATTTCCACCAGTAATCTGCCTCTTTACGTAACATAAAGGTGGCAAAGGGAACCTTTTGCTCCTCGGAGCATCCCAAGACATCAAATATCTTAGTCATCTGCTTTAACCACGTCTCCGCCTTAAGTGGTTCTAGTTTTTCCAAAAACTCTGGTGGTCCCAGCTCCTTGAATTGTTTAGTGGTGACCGACCATGGGTTCCCATTATTTTTACCTGCATTATTAACAGGAGCCGCCTTCGCCTGATGTTGCATGAATTCTAAAAAGCTCCTAAACGTACCGTCGTTCGTCAATTGATCAGTGTTGTTGTTTATAGAAGGATTATCGCCATCCTGTTGCTCATTGTACTGATTATTGATCTGTGGAGACTCAACGGTCTCCTGTGCTCCATTGATATTCTCAACATGCTCGGATGTCATTTTCAAATACTGCCACAAAATAAGGGTTAAATAACATATCACATATTATCCCTATACTCTTACCGACCAATTTAAATATCAAATAAACTCAGGTAGGTCATACTAGCGAAGGAATTCCCCGTCTCTCCCCTCCTAATTCTTGTCTCACATCTTAGCCAGGGATCATATCCCTAAGCTTTGATACCAACTGTGACGCCCCCAAAATAGGAATACATCACCTATTCTGAGTCGCCAAATACATGGTACAGAATAAAAATACAATCTTAATTATACAAAAAGATAGCTGTGAGTTTAAATACAAATATTGTCTTCTAGACAATATCCACTCTCAGAATAAGACCTCATTACATTTATTATCACACTATTTAACAGAATAGTGAGGACTACTAGCTAACACTATCATTCGTACCATCACTCTGTTCCCCGACTCGTCCCAGTTACGTTCTCATTTTCTGAAGAGAACAGTGAAAGAAAGGGAGAGCTCAACTAGCCCAGTAAGAAATATTATGACTAAAATAATGCAGAATACTTTTCTATAGTTTCTCTATAATTACTCTCTCTGGAGTTTCAGTGAATTTGTAAGAAACAATGAAGGAATAAACTTCTATTTATAGGAGAATGGAAAGGAACTGTGTAAGGATTTCTTCACAGATGAAATAATTCAAAGCCTCGGGGATGAAAATTTTGATACTACATATTCAAATTGTCAAACCTTCAACCAATCATAATAAAGCAAGACAAAATATAATACATATATATATATATAAACCCACATGTTATATATATATATATATATATATATATATATATATATATATATATATATACAGACAGGATCAGGTAAGGGCTCCCTTACTTTGTTAAAATGCGGACTTCTTTTTTTTTGATTTTTTTTGGTTTTTTTTTTAAAACAACTAACAAAAAATATTTAATATTTTATGGAACTGAAATTTTTCCATAATATAATGTTTTGGGCGTGTTTTGAATACCTATACCAAAAAGTGGTGGTACAGTCTGCTTAGACTGTACATACATATTTTTGTTATACGTACCCAAATCACATCCAAAACACTGTATTATGAAAAAATTTCAGTTCCATAAAATATTAAATATTTTTTTTAGTTGTTTTAAAAAAAAACCAAAAAAAATCAAAAAAAAAAAGTCCGCATTTTAACAAAGTAAGGGAGTCCTTACCTGATCCTGACCCTATATATATATATATATATATATATATATATATATATATATATATATATATATATATATATATATATATATATATAATACTAACTACCTCTATTATAATTCAACTCCATTTCCCCACCATTTCCTACTCACATAATAAACATATATACTATAATCATACAAACATCACTTTCACCCTTTCTTTTCCCCCACCACTTCCCACTCACACACATATTATATTATATATGCACACTCACACATAACAACCTTATATACATAAACTCCCTCCCCTATACGTATCTCTCTCCCACACCCAATTTTAAAATTAGTTTTTTAACACGTATGGGCCCCACATGTGGGCCCTACCTTTAAATAATTTTATCGATTATTTTGAAAAATGGGTAAATGGATATTCATAAAATAAGCAAAACTTACACAAATACCTCATAAAAATCACATTAATAATTTTAACAACATTTATCACCTTTATTATAATTCACAATATTAATCGACCAGGTCGTTCCCAGAAAAGAGGGGGCTTTCCAATAAGGATTTTTCCCTATTGGCGTGCAATTAGGTGACCAAATCTCTCCTTGACAGAACTTCTAGACATCGTTAATATTGCAATTTATAATATTAATAACTCTGTCATTTCAATTATTGATTTAATAATATATAAAATATCGACAATAATTAAATCAAATAACGTGAGATATTATGCAACAATTATTATATCAATAATTGAACAAAACTGAGTGACTTCTCACGTAAGCATTAATAATCAATACAGTGTGCTACTATGCAACCACGCGTATTATTGTTCTTTTACTACCGAGTAGTTCAACAGTATTAACGGTAAAACTTTCGTCGTTATTTTCAATAAAATATTTTTGTCGTTTTCTCAATCTGATAATAATTCCGTTGTGGGGTCCACCAATGATTGTGCCGTCGTACGAATATTCCCCGACACAAAGAATATTCCCTGACCAATCGAATATAATACAACAACTTGCATACTTTGTAAAATTTATAAATACTACCCACAACTATAACATTATATCAAATCCACACCATAATATTCAAAAAAAATATTTCGAGAAATTTAAATCTTTATTTATAAAATATGAGGTCTCACAGTTAACGACCCTTATTTTAATTCGTCAAACCCATCCATTTCTCCCTAGTTTATTTAATGTATAATAAATGTGCAATCAAAAAATAAAATATTCTTTTTAATTACACGTTAGCTCAATTATGGCCTACCCAAACAATTAAGTCATCAATTTATGACGTGATAAATTCAATTAAATGAAAATTAAAAAAATTAATAGTTCAATCATCTAATTGATAAAATTAAAAGATGTATGACGTATAATTTAAAATAATAATTTATATTTAAACCCAGCTTCATCAACTCCAACAGCCCATTCCTAACCTCAGTTTAAGTTTGTGAAAATTTTGACTTTAATTTTATAAACTTGTGGGATTTTGACTTTTATATAAAATTTTGCAGCTTATATAATATTAGTAAAAATAAATATATACACAATGAATATATATGAAAATTAGATATAAATCTTTTATAATTTTATTTATTTATATTTTGATCCTCAATTATTTTTATCAAGTGGGAAGAGTTTTTCCATTGATAATCAATTTTACATTAGTAGTAGTATTAAATAAGGCCCCCACCCCACGTGTAATGATGATTACTCATGAAAATTACGGTGTCCTTTCCCTGTTAAATCAATACTCCTACATTAAATGATTAGGATTTCAGTTGGATAAATTAGTATCCCAATAAAATTATTTTTTTATGATTTAACGGCTGGGTGAAAAGTAGAAATCGCAGATTCCAAATTCTAAATAAATCTATCTATTCAATTCTACATATTTGGAACAGAATTTGTTTTCCTCTTTTCACCCAACGGAACTATAAAAAGATTAAAGTTCCGTTTGTATTTTATGAATTGGGATATTTAATAATACCATCAATTTGATGATATATATTCATTCCATTCCTGTTGTGGTTTGGATTTGGGTTTGATATTTCTTTACCCTGAGCTTTGGAGTAATAATTGATTTTCGGGTGGTTGTGATCCGGCCTGAATTTGGATCTTTTGAAAAACACAAGGTGGTGTTAATTGCTATTAAAAATTGAATCTTCTTTTTTTGAGGATCAATTAAATCTGTCTCATTCAGGTAATCCATCTTAATTTCTTGGTTTTTAAACACACACACACATATGTATGTATATATATTGATGCTCATCAACAATGGCGAAGTATCTGTTCTTGGGTTTATTCTACTTTAATGAATTTTGGGTTCTTTGTATTGAAGTGATTAATAAGAGAAGATATCTCTTGAAGATTTCAAAATTTTCATTTGGCAAAAAATGTCAATTTATAGTATGTAGTGTAGGTTTAAGTAACTGTAATTCTCTGATTTCTTTATTTAAATAAAAAATGATTATTCTTGTATGATATCTCCAATTTTATAGAATTTGACTTGTAGCAGCATGACAGCTTTGAATTTGCTGAGCTTTAGTAGGTAAAAGTGATTCTAAATTACAAGTTTTAAAGTAGAGAATAATATTTATCCCAAGGTTTCTTTCAAAAATATTTGTCCTTGGAATAATCATACATGCTAACCTCTTCCAATCAAATGTGTGATAACAGAAAGTATCATGGCTGTGGGGATGTCAGAAAAAAATACGGCTGCGCTGAAAGAGGCACTTTCTGCTCAACAAAAGCTTCTGCAAAAACTTTACAATGAGTTGGATGTGGAAAGAGAAGCTTCTTCTACGGCGGCAAGCGAAGCACTGTCTATGATATTGCGTCTCCAAGGTGAAAAGGCTGCAATGAAACTGGAGGCAGAGCAGTATAAAAGATTGGCAGAGGAAAAGATGTGCTATGCGGAGGAATCTATGGAAATTTTCGAAAATCTTGTATATCAGAAAGAAATGGAAGTTGCTGCTTTAGATTACCAAGTGCAGTCTTATAGGTATAAACTACAAAGTCTTGGTTATAATGATCCAGGAGTTGGTGAGATAAAATTTCCTGAGAATCTGTTGCAAAAGAATGAAACTTTAATTGGGGAGACTAGTGGTCAAAGCATTTCAAGGAGAAATTCTGCTCCTCCAGTTCAGCTCAAGTTCAAGAAGGGTACTTTTGAAAGAGAGAGATCTGAAAGTCCTGAGACTGACTTGAGTACTCTAAAGGCAGTGCAGGAGGAGGAACACACGGGCGAAGAAGTAAATGATCAGAATTTGGGTTCAGAAAAGCATTCTGATTTTTCTGCTGCTGAAAACATTAGTTCCTACTGGGAACAGATCAGAAAGTTAGACGAACGAGTGAAAGAGATAGCAGGAGAACAGTATGCAAATTTGAGGTGTGGATCAAGGTCTCCGTCTCAACTTTCACAAGTGAGCACTAGCATGCCATATGATGCCATGAAAGGAGCCATAAGTAATGAGTTTGATCAACTTAAGCACTCTCAAAATTTATTAGGAAACGAAGTTACTACAAGCTCCAATTGTTCCCCAACTGTCCATGATGTTTTTGAAGTCCCACAACCTTCTGATATTCTCAATGGTGGTGAAAACCACCAATCAAAAGATGAGGGAAAATTGATTTTGGAAAGTGATGACAAGTGTGGAAAACCAAATTTGCTTCCAAATGAGGCTACAAAATCATATGTTAAAGATCAAGTTGACTCTTTGAATAAAATGCTTCAAGCTAAATGCGGTGAGCTTAATCTATGTCGTCGGCCATGTGATGGAGTTTCTGTTGGCTGCCATTTGGCCGTTGTTCACCCCACTACGGATTTTTCTGATTCTCAAGCTAAGTTTCAACTGGCTAATAAAACCTCAGAGATAGTCAAGATCCACAGGCAAGCCTCTGAACAAGAACCTAGTAATAATAAAGGGGAAGAGGAATTAAAGCTGTTGAATGCTATTCAAGAGCAACTAAATTGGATTCAATCCGAAATAAAAAGTTTAAAATCTAAGAAGTCGTCTCTTCAGGATGATTTGACTATGCTTTCTCTTATGGAGGTATTCTCTTTTTACTTGTTTCACTACTGCGTCTGTTTATTTAAATGGCCATTGCTCTCTTTCTCATTTACTTAAGTTAATAAAGTTCTATATGAAGATTTCTGAAATTGCATGTAGTTGCTATGAGTTCCATATTACAAGTTTTATAATGTATTGATATTGTTGGACAGGCAATGGTGCAATTTTGGCTCTGATCATCTGTCACACTAGTCCCAGATTAGACACCAACAGTGATTATGGGTTAATTGTCTTTAGCTACTGCTACCACTCCGATATACTTCAGGTCGTACATTGCTTGTGATATTATAAGTGTGTACAAGGATTGGAATGAATATGTAGATTGAATTTTGATTTATGTTGTTATCTATCTATCAACAGGTGTATAGATGACATGTTTTGTACATTAACACATAATAATAATAATAATAATAATAAGAAATTGTTAAATCCACAACAAAAGTGTCGCTATAAATCTTATACCCATAGCTATACATCTACAGCGACACATTTATTGTGAGAATAATAAAAAATATTGTGGATTTAACAATTCTCTAATAATATACTTGTATTTTTCATCAAACTGTGCAGTGATGGAGTTCTGTGTACTATCGTCTTAAAATTCAGATGCCTCAATAATGCAGATGAAAGAAGGTAGTAGCAGATCTTTATGTTACCCTTTTCACATGACACAAACTTAAGGTAAATGTATTAATAAAAATGGCCTTTATGAAAACCCTTAACAAAGATTGTCGGTCCTCTATTGTGATTAAGGCGGTAAAATGAGCAAACAGTTCGTGTTCGATTCGTACTCGCTCGACTAAAAGTTCGATTCGAGCTCGATTCGAAATATAAATGAGTCAAATATAAACAAATTTTAAAGTTCGATAAATTATTCAAACATTCTCAAATTGTAATTTTCTATTGATACCCGGATCATATTCATTCGAAAAGTTCAAAATGCTCGGACTCCATTCGAATTCGTGCTCGA
The DNA here is from genome assembly GCA_020205505.1 of Panax japonicus. Taxonomy (NCBI): domain Eukaryota; kingdom Viridiplantae; phylum Streptophyta; class Magnoliopsida; order Apiales; family Araliaceae; genus Panax; species Panax japonicus. Next base: position 8,086,626 of record CM035093.1, on the reverse strand, counting down.
CTCGATAGCTAAATGAGCATCAATCAAACCTTAATAACTATAAAAAATGTTCTAGCATTTTCTCATGTAGACTGAGAATAATAATATCTATTTGGTTGAATTGTATGAGATTTTCAAATTCATAACTTAGTAATATTAATATTATTAAATCACATAAAACCACTTCATATTATTAATACGGAAAAAAATACCTATTTGGTTGAACTGTATGGATATTATTATTTGGATTAATATTAATAATCACATTATTTATATTAATATTAAAAATAATTATTAATATTATTTTTTATAATATTAATACATAAATATCATACTCTCATACTCAAATAATATTAATAATTTATAGAGTAATAATAATAATAATAATGATGCAAGATGGAATATAATGATAATAATATATTTTTTTAAAGACTAATATTTATTTTATATTAATAATAATATTATTAATATTATTATAAAAATAAGAAAAAAATATTAAATGTGATAATAATAATAATAACAATTAACTTTTTTCTATGTTAACAAACCCTCTTTATTATTAATATTAATATAAAAATAAATCTTAATACAAGAGAAAATGTCTTTTTGGGAAAATGTAAAGTTTTAATATAAAAACTAATCTTTGCAATAAATGAACAGCTAGGCTCGTGATCATATGACCAGGGTTATGACCAGGGTTTGAAGAGGGCGGTTGTGAGTTTGAATAGTTGGAAACCATTCTTTTAAAGTGTATTCAAATTTTTTTTCAATTTTTTATTCCAAGCAGTGACAGCTTGAATCGGCTGACAATTTTAATTTTTTTTATTCTCAACCGGCACAACTTGTACTGGTCGGACTATTTTTTATTTTTTTATGTGATTTTGATGTGCTGAGTCGTGACATATAATGGATAAATGTGTTAAAAAATATATATCTGGCCGGTACAAGCTGTGTCGGCTGGACTATTATAATATTAAAAAATCATTTTGTTTAATTAAAATGACAACAGTTGACCATGTGGGATCCTTATATTAAAATAAAACCCGATACAACCTGTTAGAGCATTCACAACAGTTTCCCTAATAAACTCTTTATCCCCACATTTGAAGTCATTTTTTGTAAAAAATATTACTACTAATTATAAATTTTATTATTTTATAATTAAAATAATGTTGTTCTAGTTCTCATAAACACATAATGATCGTTGCACATTTTGATTTCTAGCAATATCTATTTTTAAATTAAAATAATTGTAAATTTTAAATTCAAACAACAATTACTTTTAAATAAAAAATAGTTACAACGTTCAAAACATGATTTGACTGTTGAAACTTTCAAATTTTAACTTTTAAATTTTAATATTTAAGGAATCAATATTAGAAACCTGTTGGGTAGATAGTGAAAAAATTGAATCCCTATCCTACAGAATGACCCAATAGCACTGCAGTGTAGTGATAGAGATAAAGAAATTGTTGTGAATGCTCTTATTTAGGCACAACAACCTGTGTCGGGTGGGCAATTTTTATCATTCAATCTAAGCTTTTCAATAAGTTGACGGTCCAAAAGTGGGTTGTTATAACAGTGTACATGACAACCGGTTGCCATGGATGAAATTTCATATATATATATATATATATATATGTGTGTGTGTGTGTGGTTACATCCACAGCAACTCGTTGATGTGAATAGAACCCTAAATATATATATTATAAGAGTGCCATTTTTTTGTAAAAAGGAGTTGTAGTATCTTTCCTTTATTCCGTGAGTTAAACATCAAACTATAAAGAAACTGGCAAAAATTAAACCAATATAATATTTTATTATTATTTATTTATTTTTGCAAATTTATAAACTAGAACCAAACGGTAAAGGACAATGGTCAATAGGTTCAAGGGAGGTTTTGTGTTCGATTTCACCAGTCTCACTATCTCAAAGTGTCCAGTACCTCCCTTATCTACCATCTTATGCCCTCCCTCCCTCCCTCCCTCCCTCCCTCCGTCTTGCCAGAAACGACAGTCATTCGCAGAGATGGCTTCCTTATCTCCGACCCCTAAAGCTCAACTTCACTCTTCATGGAGACCCAAAATTCGCAAATTAAATCAAAATTCAAACACCCACTCTCACCTTCTCTTCATCTCAACCCCCATATCTCAAAGATTTTTAACGAACCCATCTCTTTCCTCCTCTTCTTTCCCTTATAACCTCAAATTACCTTCGCTGAGCAATCCAATTTCAATTCATTTACACCCCTTATCAGACTCAACTGACGAAAATTTAACGGAAAGCCGTGAAGATTTAGCAAATTTACAAACAATTACTATTGGGCTTAATCAGATTCCTCCCCAATCAACCCAGAGAATTTTCATTCAAGACCCTCCTTGGATTAATTCCTTATTTATGAGGAATCTGTATAACAGGACTAAACAAAGGGTGAAGATAGAATTCAAAGAAATCGAAAGGCGTAAATATTATCTGTTGAGGAGGAGACAAATTAAGGCAGAGACTGAGGCCTGGGAGAATATGGTGGAGGAGTATAGGGAGTTGGAGAAAGAGATGTGTGAGAAAAAATTGGCACCCAATTTGCCTTGTGTGAAGAAGTTGTTTTTGGGTTGGTTTGAGCCCTTGAGGGAAGCCATTGCCAAGGAGCAGAAATCACAACAAACTAGGAAGCATAAGGCTGCTTATTCACCCCATATTGATTGCCTGCCAGCGGATAAGATGGCTGTTATAGTAATGCACAAGATGATGGCATTGCTGATGATGGGGCAAGAGGGTAGATGTGTCCGGGTTGTTCAAGCTGCTGTTCAAATCGGCGTAGCCATTGAGCAGGAGGTGAGTCTTGACATGTCTCAATTTAATTTTTTATACAATGTTGTAATTGTGAAGGATAGTGAAATTGGATTGTACCTAGGCTATTATGGTGTGGAATAGTAGAGGAAATAACATTTATTATGAGAATGTACACCTAACTTGGGAATAAAGAAAATTAATACTACCCATGTGACTTTACTATCTTCTTGAATATTTTTATTAACTACTTGATGCAGGACAACAATCTGAAGGATGAATAACAGAAAAAAACAACTTGGGTTAGGGTCTGCACCTCGACCCCCCTAGGCTATCTTGTTTACCCTAGGCTCTCTTAATTGTGTAATGTGTTCCCCTAGACTCTCTTAATAGCGCGTATTTAAAGGGAAAAGCAAAAACCCTATTATCGACTTAAAAGAGAACTATCGTAATGACTTAAGTAAAATAACTTAATACCCTAATTTCTAAATAAAATATATAAACTACCATAGATCAATCCCCAAGTATTAAATAAAATAAATCCTAATTACATCAATTGCTGCACAATTAAAAATATATAAACCAACTAATATAGCATATTGTTGTGATCCTTATCAAGCGTAATGCTAGAATGTTAAGAGGCAGTCACTCATCCTTTAATCCTTTAATTTATTGAATAATATGGTTATTTTAATCACATCTTGTTGGGCTTCTACCATCGGGGCCTTTAGGAGTTCCTCTATGACTGATCTATGTTGAGAGTGAGACTGGAGGGCTACACTTTTTTAAATGTTCCTTTTGTCTTGTTTCCAATTAGTTCTACGAGGGTGGGCTTCTCGCCCGTTATTTTATTGTACCGTCTATTTTTTATTAATAAAATTAAGTTATCTAACAAAAAAGTGTTCAATTTTAGTCTTCTCTTATAAAATAAATAAAATATTAGCCTTCCCTTCTATTTCTATCCAAGTTATTTTAGTATGTGCGTAGTTACAATTGGTCTTTGTGTCTGTCAGCCAATTTATAATCAACTTTAGCTTGGTTTGTGGTTTTCTTTTATTGTAGTGGGGTTCCATCAATATCAACCTGCATTGGCAGCTTATGTTGTGTGCCAATATAAATCAGATTTAGTTTGAATATCTAGATTGGGCGAATTATTGAAATTACTCTTCCTTCTCATATGTTGAAAAGCAATCTCTTTAACCTATAAAAGTAGCTACCTTCATGTCACAGTACACTTTCCCATTACACCAGTATGCTATCCAATGCTACATTACACCGAATTAATTATTAAAGTATGAGTATTACATCATTTTATATATTCTTCTATTTCTTATTGTAGGCGAAATGACACTTGATAATGAGTAATTTTCAGGTTAGAATTCATAGTTTCTTGGAGAAAGCTAAGAAGTACCACAAAGGGAAGATTGTAACACAAGCTCAAGAAGATTTAAGTAAAGCGACAGAGATACTGAGGAAACGTGTCAGAAGGTTGATCAAAAGGAAAAGAATCATTGAGGTGCAAAAGCTTGTGAACAATGAAGAGATTAAGTCTTGGGGTCGAGATACACAGGCTAAGGTATTTGCTTTTTAGTATTTGTTCTTTCTGAAAAGAGTTATATATGGGAATTTATCCGAAAAAGAGTAATAGATGGTATTTAGAGATTATTATATCTAAAACTCTTTACAAAATAATTATTCTTTCTAACATAATGCAGCTGGGATGTCGTCTGATAGAGCTATTAACAGAAACAGCTTATGTACAACCTCCAATTGACCAGTCAGCAGATGCTCCACCTGATATTCGTCCTGCATTTAGGCATAAGTTCAAAATTGTAGCAAAGGATGCAAGGTGAGAATGTTCTTCCTTCCATAAGCACTTATTATTAAGAAAGTCGGTCTCACTCTCTCTCTCAGTAAATCATTTTACACAATGGTAAGACTGGGATAAATCAATCATTGGTCCAACTGCGTAAATGGGCGAGTTGTATTAGATGTCTGCGTATGTTCTACTACTGTTTGTTGTTGTTCAAGAGGCGATGAACAACTATTTAAATTTGTTTGCTATCCATTACCCAATAGCTCATTGGGAAAAATGAATGATTCACATATAATCAATTTCTTTCTTCCTTTAGTTGAAATTCTAAATTATTTATTTGTCCTTTGTAGGCAGAGCATTGGGAAGCGATATGGAGTTATAGAATGTGATCCCTTGGTCCTCACTGGACATGAGAGAACTGTGAGTTAGATATGCGTCATTGCCTCTTATTTGTTCTAATCTTGTTAGGTCCATATACTATTATTTGCAGCAGTAAGTTGCTATCTTGATATTTTTTACTTTTTACTAATTCCTTGGAAAAAACTTTAGATAGGTTTTTGGTCATCAGGATAGGTCAAGGGCGTGCCGGAACGGGCAGTTCCGTCTATCACCTTATTGTGAAAGACCAAATTGGCCCGTTTTGCCATAAGTACCTCTCCATATTCCGCTGAGTTGGATTTGACAATGTGTTTGAGTCAGTGATTGTAAAACTTCCTTTATACTTTATATTAGAAGAAATGCATAGACTTATGGTCTTCATATAATGATATTCCATCTATCTCGACAATAATTACGAGACGAAGGTAGTATAATTTTTCATTGCTATAATCCTGCTACTTCACACAAAATACAATTTAATTTGTGTTAGATTTGTTTTTCTTTCTTTCTTTTGATGAGTAAATAATTAATTAAAACATTTAAGACAATTGTGGGCATTACACTTCTATTGTTTGTACAATAAGTAGTTCTTTTGCAAAAAAAATTGATATAAAATTTCTTTTTGTGTAATTTTTTAATCCTCCCAATCCAAAAAGAGAGGTGTCTTAATTTTTTTTACACATATCAATGTTTGCTTAGTAGTTAGGACACACTTTGATATAATGTTCTTTTTTTTTAATTTTAAATTTTAAGACTAAAGTTTGTTATGAGGAAAAAATTATATAACTAATCATATGATTCATATTTTGGGTGCATCCTAGGTAAACCGTAATATGTAAAAAAAAATCGACAAGTCAAATACGACTCTCTTTTTTTGACAGAGGGAGTATGAGTATCTGATAAAGTTTGGGCACATGAACATTTATTTATTGTTTAAATTTTCAAATATGTACATATATAACTCTTTAAATTTTTTTGGTATGCAGGTTAAGCATATGATAATTCCTTATGTGCCAATGCTTGTGCCACCCAAAAGGTGGAAAGGGTATGATATCAATCTAAAACTAATGGAAATTGTCCCTATTGTTATGGTGGGGTAAGCATTTGGGAATGTGTTGTGGAACTTTCCATCTTAGAGATCGTTTGCGGAGCGGTGTGGTGGAGTAGAAGCACTTTAGATCAAAATTTGATTTTTTTTGTGCTTGGTGATCCCTCCATAAGCAGTTATAGCAAGTAGAGATTTGGACTCCAAAGCACTTTTGGTTGAAACAAAAAATTTGTGCTCTTGGCTGAAATATTTTTGGCGGAAGTACAAAGTAAAAATTTATCCTTAAAATTATTGAAGAAAAGTAAAATGTCATACCACACACTCGCCTACAAGTTTTTCATTAATTTTTTTAAATCACTGTTACAATCATGCAACAAAACACGATTTTAATGTTCTCATGGAAGTACTTTTGTCAGCAGGTCTAAATTTAGAAGTGCTTCTACTTATAGCACTACACCACACCGCACCATCAAATGGACACTTAGTGGTCTCACACTTTCCAAGAGGAATAAATGGAGCAACAGTTAGAGATAGGAATGCCTGTATATTAATATGCAATAAATAATTTTTTGGTGTACGCATAGAATCTAGAAAGTGGTAAGTCTGCTCGTGGCCAAAAGTTTTTGGTATTTCAATATCTTACAACACTCTCTTTGCAGGTATGACAAAGGCGGTTACATGTTTTTACCTTCTTATCTCATGCGTACTCATGGATCAAGACATCAACAAGATGCTGTTAAGGGTATTCCGGCAAGACAAATGCAGAAAGTATACGAGGTAAGAAATACAATATTACCTTCTACATATGTAGTTCTTTTGTTGGTCATAAGACTGGAGAACATGCAAAAATGATGCTTGAGGAAGACTCTTTCCCTAATATTGGGTAGATAAATTCTGGTAGTTTGGTTCTTGTCATACTATTTATTTCCTTGATGAGATTATAAATCTATCCCTGAAGGGATGAGAATTTTTAATGCAGATTTTAATCGGTAGCAATTAAGGGGGCACTTGTCCACCAAGTAGCTAGTTAGCTCATTTTTCATCCAGTGTACCACAAAGTTTCTAGTTGTAGCTTATCGGCTTATCCACACATATTACTAACACCAATTTCCATAAATAGGCAGTAATGCTTATCATTCATTTTGTAGGACTTAGGTTTTAGTTGATTTTATTTTTTCAAAGTTTCATGTTTTTAGGCTTATTATACATTGCCTTGTGAATTAAGTATCTGGTCGAACACGGTTACATCGACGAGTCCAACACGGGTACTCCTTACTTTTGTCAATTTCTTAAAATGAAAGTGTTCAACATCAATACCCTTATCCAATTCCAAGTGTTGATTGTCGGAACGGGTACTTCAGATTAAAGTGTCCATTTAACATAGATTGTGTAAAAAAGGATTGGGTGTTCGTGAAGCATTTGTTGCCTCATTGTGATGTTATTTGGGAATCATGGCAGATGGTGTTTTTTTTGTTTGGACCTTGGGGTTGTTTGGGTGATGCTTCTGCAGTGAAGGAATTCTTGGGGACTTGGCAAGGAATGCCTCTTCATTGGTTTACGGAGATGGTGGAACTTGATCCCTCAAATGTCTATGGTTGACTCTTGGGAAGGAGATAAATAATTGGTGCTTTGGGGAAAGAGAGAGGTCTATAAATCATATTTGGTATTTGTTTTTTGTGAGCTTGCTCTTTTTCTTGGGACCACGAGGTGTATCCTGGATATGTTGTTCCATTTGTCGATTTTTTGAGTTCTCATTAGGTGCTGTAGGCCAGTACTGGCGTTTCCCGCCAGTAACTTTGGTTGGCTTGAGTGTATGGGTGAGTTGTGATAGGGCACTTAGGTGTTAATTTTTTTTGGGTATTTTATGCGTTGTTTTTGTATACCTCCTCGTGTCACCTACTTTTGGCGCCTAGGAATACGGAGGTTTATCCTGCTTTGGATGTGAAAACTGATGGCTATCTAAGTGTATTTGATGAATAAATTAGAGAGGTATATCACTCATGTAAAGTGTCCTTAAATAATTTTAATTTAAAGCAATCCCCCAGTGCTTTATTTTTTTTCAATTTGTTTTTCCTTCCCGTTCTTATATCTCTATTGCAGAAAGTCATACCAGTGCATCAGTCTTAAATATTTCTACTTTTGTCATGAAAACCTTAATGATTGATTGAAGCATCAGGAAAAGTTATGAAATTGCATGTAAATTTATATGTATCTCGTGGATTGCGCCATGCGTTAGATAGTGCTAATTGTGCTAGATTATTGCTTGTTGAGAAGACTGCTAGACCAAGACATTCATTAATTTCCAACTGTTATGAGATTAAATTATAATTGTTGTACTTGCATGTGAATAGGCCTTGGATACACTAGGGAATACAAAATGGAGAGTGAACAAAAGAGTACTTAGTGTGGTGGAGAGCATTTGGGCTGGAGGTGGGAACATTGCTGGCCTTGTTGATCGTGAAGACGTGAGTGTGACCTGAAATTTCTTTCCATGCAGCTAACAAGTTGGTTGTATATCATATTGATAATGTCTACACAAACATCTGCTTTACTATATTTTTTAATATTTTTTTTACAGTAGACAGCAATGTCTCATGTATTCAACACATTAGAGGTTCACATGATGACCTGTTTGCATTTGGTTTTGATATTCAATGGAATACCATTAGTGCAACTTTTCTGGCTGGTTACTGAGACATCAGTTTTCTTCATAAGATGTATAATGGGAATATATGCTGATTATTATTCTTGATTTCTTTGTAGGTTCCCATACCTATGCTGCAGTCTGATGACCTAGGAGAATTAAAAAAATGGAAGTGCGGTGTTAGGAAAGCAAAGAAAGTTAACCAAGAGAGGCATTCTCAACGATGTGACATTGAACTTAAGCTTTCGGTAGTATTTTATTTCCTTTTCAAGATTATTAAGTATATTGTTGCTGTGTAATTTATCATTTAGAAGAAACTAGCTTTTTCTCAGCAGCTGTGGAAAACTAGACTCCTAGAGTTCAGCTAGTATCATCAACTTAGTCAACTAATGATCTTGTTGTACAATTTCCCCCTTATTTATTCTTGTAGGCTGTAGATGATAGCATGATTTCAACTCATCCGGATATTGCTGACTTACCTAATAAATGAAATAACTGAAAATGCTTTGCTTTATCAATCAATTCAGGAGACTATACTGGTTATATAATTTGATCATGTAAATGCTAGACTGAAACGGTGTGAACAACTGTATTTAGAATATGCCTTTAAGTTATCATTTGATCGTCCGAAAATGTAGGACTGGATTCTAAGAAAGCTCAAATTGAACAGGTGGCTCGGAAAATGAAAGACGAGGAAGGCTTTTACTATCCTCACAATCTCGACTTTCGAGGACGTGCTTATCCTATGCATCCACATTTGAATCATCTGAGTTCTGATCTCTGTCGAGGAGTACTTGAGTTTGCTGAAGGGCGACCACTAGGGAGGTCTGGTTTACGTTGGCTGAAGATACATTTAGCAAATCTTTATGCAGGTGGGGTTGAAAAGCTTTCATATGATGGGCGCCTAGCATTTGTGGATAATCATCTTAAAGATATAGTAAATTCAGCAGACAAACCTCTAAGTGGAAATCGGTGGTGGCTAATGGCTGAGGATCCTTTCCAGTGCTTAGCAGCATGTATTAATTTATCAGAAGCCTTAAAAAGCTCATCACCACATACGGTCATCTCGCACCTGCCAATTCATCAGGTAAGTGTATCAATGGATGCCTTGTAGCCCAAGAGGAACTCTATTAGTTTATGTTTCTAAAATTGTTCTAGCACTTGTGTGTTCAGCAAATGAATGCTAGTTAGTGATCCAAAATTTCTTGATGTAGCCCCTAACTCAACTAAAAATGTTTCTTGATCGCCAAGACTTGAGAAATGTTGAAAGAAAACTGCTTGCTCCATGGCTCTGATAAAAATTATAACAAAGCAGGTGTGCAAGATGCCATTTACCTGAGTTGCATTTTTTTGTCATATCTTTAGTCTTAGTTTCTCCATACGTGACTAAATTTTAAAATATAGATGGTTTTCCTTGTAGTCATGAGTATGGCATTATGGCTTAGTAGTTAAAATAGCTAACCGTTCTGTTTATCTTAATGTCAGCAAGTTTAGATGATCGTTGTGATCAGTCAAGAAAATGCTTTCTAATCTCTTGATTTTCCATAACATGTTTGAACTCATAAAATTCACTATGATGGAATTATATTTTGATTGTAGTATCAATCCCCAAAACGTGCAAAATATTGGTTCCATTGGTCCTATTCAGCTCCTTTGAAAGGATTGATATAAAATCCGCTTCATAAAACACCTTGTAACCAGCTATAAACATCCAGTATTTGAGCACAGTTAATCAAAATTCAAATGATGTAGCTCATGTAAGTTAGACAGTTAGAAAACCTCTCATCCATGTGATATAATGTAAAAGGTGTTATAATTTTTGTGGATATTTGTTTTTTAAAACTCTATTCTGATTGAATTTTTGCCACCTGCCATCAAATGCCTCTGAATTATACAGCCACACCAACAGCTCATTATTAATTAACTTTTGGCAATTGTTTGTCAATGAGGTGATGGCATAACTCATAAGAGATATATAATTGTAATTTGTATTATTTAACCCACTGACTAGTTTAGTTGCTCACCACATCTTGCAGTTTTTGTTCTGATCTTAAATGTGTTTCTGTTACAGGATGGCTCTTGCAATGGCTTACAGCACTATGCTGCTCTCGGAAGAGATGCTGTATGTTTGTGTTTCCCACACACTTCGGTTTCATGCTTTGTTGGATGAAATTATTTTGCATCACACCAATTTTTTTTTTTTTCCGGTTTAGGGAAATATTCAATAAAGTATGTGGAAACCCATTTTCAGGTGGCCATTGAATTATCATAAATATTTGTGTATGTTCTCTTTTAGAGTTTGTAATATTTGCTATACTGATTAGGGTTGTAAATTGTTTTTCTTTTTTTGCTTAACCTAATTTAAATTATAATTGGATTTTATTTTTCTGTTTAATATATTTTCTTTCTCTCTCCAAAATAGTTCTTTTTATATGTTGAGGAAATATAGAACATTAATTACATCCGCATAAAATGATACTCCCTCCATCCACATTCTTTGTCAGTTGTAACACGTTTTTTTAGTGTTTGTGACAAGAATTGGAAGACGTGCCAAAAGTATGCTAAAATATCATATTTGCTTTATTATTAACTATATTATATTATTGATATTTTAAAAAGTGTATATTAATTGATTCATGTAGTGCCTATTAATTTTATCTATATTATCAGTTACAATTTGGTTTTGATTAATGATAGTTTTCACTTTCAATTTTGTTTGAGAGTTGAAACCATAAACTGAGTTGAACCAAACCAAGGTGTGGGGAAGTGGAGGTGGAGGTGGAGGTGGAGGTGGAGGTGGAGGTGGAGGTGGAGGGGGGGGGGGGGGTGGGTGTCCTTTCTTTTCATTATTATACCAAGTCAATAGTTGAAGGAATACAACTTATAATATTTGTTATGTTTGGTTAGGTGTAGACAATTTGGTTACTCTTAAACCCCTAATGCTGATGTGATAACCATGTTGATGGAGATAGTTTAATTCCAACTGCCTAGTGGCATGCTTGTTATTTTCTGATCTTCCTAAATTCCTAAACATATATTTCACATGAGGTTGAAATTTATATTCTCGTATGTAACTTATTGCTGATATACTGTAGAATATGTCAATGACCTGCAACTTTAGTTCTCCTTGTTCCTTAATATATTGCTATTATGATTTGTAAATGCTATAATCATATTCTGAAAATAAAGTTCTATTGCGATATGGATTAGCTAGAGTACATTTTAATTCTCTCTGGTCTGTTGGTGGGTTGTTTTGCAGCTTGAAGCTGCTGCAGTCAACTTAGTTGCTGGAGAGAAACCTGGCGATGTTTACTCAGAAATTGCTTCAAGGTATGGTGTATAAGTATGTATTGTTAACATAGGACTTTAAATTGGGACAAACTGAACATGATTTTTTTCTTATTCTTTATTTGCAGACTTGTATACTTTGACATGCCATGTAGATCAGCTTTTAAAAACTTAACGTGTTTGATGATTTTATCGTTTTTTGTAAAAAAAAAAAACAAGGTTCATTGAGTTGGCTGGTAGAAAAAAGCATTCAGTGCTGGTTTTGTATTTCCGACCTCTGTTGAGTGATGAAAAATGTATTTGACCCCATATATAATTGCATATAAACTGCATGTTTTTGTCAATTATTTGTGTCCATTAGTTTAAATCAATTGCTACTACGCTACTTATATTTGGGAGGTAAAATATTTTTGGGTTCAATGGAAGGCACATGGAAGTGTAATAACCTTAACTGAGGAAATGGAGAGGGAAGAAAAAAAAAGAAACATAAATTTCAGGAAGGAACAATCAGCTGGGCCACAACCTTGTTATTTAGAGGCTCAAACCAATGGGGGTCATTGTCATAATCTCTTGGGTTTCTCTCAATATTCTAAAATTGAAAATTCCTGCTTAGGTCCGATTAATCCCGCCTAGGCGCTAGGCGGTCATCTCCTGCCTAGATTTGGCTGAACGCCTAGGCCTCCACCTAGGCAGAAACAGACCTCTACTTTGAAGCTTTACAATATTTCAAATGAATTTTTCAATATTAAAATATTGTTTTTTTTATTATAATTTTCATGTACAATTTTAGAAAATTATATCAATTTTATGCTTTATATAATATAACAAGTATGTATAATAGAATAATAAATAAATGAATCCGCCTAAGAAAAGGCCTTGTCTGCCTAGGCCTAGCTTTGCCTAGCGACTTTTAGGGCACTGGTTTCTCCGTTTGCTACAACTATATCCAGCTAATTCCTAGTCATTATTCTATTATTGTTATTATATAGATAAAAACTTTGATCATGTGATATGCAACAAAACCTGAATGTATTTTCGATACCTTAACTAAGGATATGATTTGGTTAAATAAGTTTAACTTGATACATGGTGCGAATGATGGTTCAACAGTATTCATGTAGTTTTGTTCTGCTCAATTATTGTACAACTATATTGATAAACTTACTAAGTCTTGTTATATTAACATTATCAGAGTTTGACAGAGTATTATCCTTTTTTCTTCTTCTAAATACATGGTGGTTTTGATGATACATTTAAGACTAGGATAAAATGTTGGGTTTTTACCAGAGCTGTTAAAAAATCCATTTCCTCTTTCAGTATCTTGTATGGATGTAACCATTTAAAAACCTTGTTAAATGCATATGATCCAAAATGACTGCGGCCTTTTTAAGGCTGGTAAAACGGTAGTAGACTATTATGGGGTAAATGCTTTGCAGTCAGTAAGCTGTATATGTTACATCCATCCAGTTATATTGATCATGTCATGTTGAATGAACGTGTCTTGGGTTTTGTTGGGTGAAACTGGCTTTTCATATGATATACAATACATGCGATAGAAATGCCTTTGATTGCCCAACAACTTGATTTTTCAATAAGGTAGAACCAAATTTCTTATGTTGGAAACCTTGAATCCAGAAAAATGGTGAAAAAAGTTTCTTTATGGATTTAAATAAGGCAATTATTAACATTAACATCTGGTGTTCCAACAGCAAACTTGATTTTATTTAATTATTTGATGAAAGTAATACCTACCTATGTTATTTTGGTCTGACACAGAAAAGTGATATTTGTTTCTTCATTAGAATGTGTACTGTTTTGTATTGTACATGTGGCGATGTCTGTATCTCTTACTATTCCAAGGCGCCACTATATGTTGAGAGCAAGGAAAGAAGGTTTGGTGTCAGGGAAAGATGAAGCGGGATTTACTCTTCTCTTGCGGTTTTAGTTATATATTTGTTTGCAAATGCAGTAAACTAATATGAAAAGAAGTGAAACGCATCAGCTGTTTTGGTTGAACGAATTCTGTGTGTTTTAATATGTAATTAAATATGAATTCCACTTTTTATGTCTTCATACCTTAGGTTTTCTTTATACTTTTGGTTTTCTTCTGAATACTGAGCGCTTCTGTGGTGGTATATAATTTTCTGTATGTTCTGGCTGTAATATTTCTTCTTATTATCCTTTATTCTGTTATTCGCTTTCAAATATTACGTTTGCCTGTCAGGGTTCATGATATCATGGAAAAAGACAGCATCAAGGACCCTGCAAGTAATCCCAATGCGTTATTAGCCAAAGTCTTAATTGGTCAGGTTGTTTTATTTTGTCATTTTTCTTTAATTTAATTTTTTAAATCACTCTCTCTCTCTCTGCTGTTTTCTTTTGTTATTGGCTCTTCTAGTCTCCAGAATCATGTGCTGTGTATGTTATAAATATAATCACTTAAGTTATGGTCTATGATATCTAGTTTGATGTTAACTCAGCTAACAGATGGAGGTTGGAAACTTTCAGGTGAATCGGAAATTGGTGAAACAGACGGTAATGACTTCAGTATATGGTGTTACTTATGTCGGGGCACGTGAGCAGATCAAAAGGAGATTAGAGGAAAAGGGTCAGTTTACTGATGATAGGCTGCTATTCAGCACAGCTTGCTATGCTGCTAAAGTAAGCTTCAAGCAACCAAATACTAAGGATTTGGTAGTTGGTATATGATAGGATCCTAGGTGTCCAACCCCACAACTCCTAAAGAAATATAAAAATTGATTTATCAGTGGAATTTCCACAACTTTTATAAGCATTTGAAAACACTAAGCCCTGATTTTGGATGGTAACTTAACTAACATTTTTTTGTTTGTTTATAAACAACCATTTTTTTAAGTACTATTGCATGTATGTTGGTCTCTAGCAGGCCTTCAAATGTGAGTTCATGTAACTTCCTATATAATATGTTGTCTCATGTTGCAACTTCCTTTTATTGTAGTTCCCACGTGTCTGTTTTCGTCACAGCCACATGCTCTTATAAATGCTGGTACATGTTTTCAGGAAATTTTGCCATGTTGGTTCTACCTTTGTTCCTCTTCTTGTTATTGAAAGATCAAAGAAGCATAATTTTGATGTATGACAAAAGACATGGAGCATTATGTGAACATTTTACTGTAAATGCAATATAAAATTTCCAGAAGGGTGACCCATGTACACGGTGTATACAAATCAGATAATGTGACGAAACACACCTATGTCTCTCCTAACCAACCAGCATTTTACAAAAAGCTCTAGAAATTGCTAAGAGAACCATAAATAGCTACAACTCACCAAGGAAATCAACAAAAGACACAACGGACATCAGAAAACCTCATCTGCCAAAAACCACCAAAAATAACAAGCATTACCGCCTAACACTCTCTTTGACATCAAAACAGCAACAATTCCACAAGATCCACAATACGCAATGAGTAATTAAATGTCACCGTTTCTGCTTTGGCACTTGCGCACCATTTCAAACTCCCAGAAAAACATGCACCGGTATATAAACTCACATTTAAGCTGTTTTTCAGGTATATCTGTTTGTGTATCTTCTTTGGCTGCTAACTAGCTGTTGCAAGTTGGCAATTAGGGGTTTCTTATTTGAATTAGGGGTTTCTTATTTGAAAAACTATTAGTAAAGTTCTAAAAATTCAACATTGTGTCCATTCTTTCTACAATCTTCTACAGGTGACACTGGCTGCCCTTGGAGAGATATTCCAAGCTGCACGTGGAACAATGGGTTGGCTTGGTGACTGTGCAAAGGTATGCTTTTGAGTAAGTGGGTAGTTACATCACCATCGGGATTCCAGTGATAAATTCTTACTTTTCATGAAGGGTTAATTATGGGATAATTGAACTTTGCAGGTGATTGCTTCAGAAAATCAACCTGTGCGGTGGACAACCCCTTTAGGTCTTCCAGTTGTGCAGCCATACTTCAAAACTGAACGTCATATTGTAAGTGTTCTGTGTTGATCTCAAGCAACATACAGTAAACTGAAAAAACAAGCAGAGGTTATAATTGCTGTCATCTTTTGAGAGTATGTCCAGTAAGGCACCAAAAGTAGGGTGCAACTGCAACCCATGTAAATAGTTATTATTATTATTATAATGTTATTACTTTTATTTTCTTTTTCCAGACTATTCTGTGGAAACTCTGGTGTTAAAAGTTGTAACATGTTCTATGTAGAAGATTTACGGTTAGAGTTGTTCACCAAAGACAGACCTTTAGTTGGAACTCATTCATGTTCTATAATACCAGGCCAAAATATACCAATTTTGGGGGTACTATCTTGTACGTTGTTTGGAATACAAGAGTTCAAACAATCAAAATTGGTGGTCTCTAATTGCTACAAAATATGCGAGTAAATGCTTAACATGCTGATCATTCTGATTAAATCATCTGCATGGACTAGCTTGAGTAAAAAGTACAAATCCAACTGTCGTTTGCACATGTAATTAGAATAATCAGCCATATGCTGCTAAAACCCTAGTTTGCTTTCTAAAATCACTTGTCAAAAAAGAAGTTTGGTTTCTTAAAGTTAGGAGGTCCAAATTAGAGCACCTTTTCCAATTGAACTAACAATCTTGAATCAAAGTTATGCCCTGCCAATTTTCCATATGCCTTGAAAGAATCTTGTGACAGTGTAGTTACTAATTGCACCACGTGTTGCAGATAAAAACATCTCTTCAGGTTTTGGCTTTGCAGCGTGAGGGTGATTCAGTAAGTTGAGATTTATTTTAAAGAAGTATTTTCTCCTCTATTTTTAAGCATCTTATTAGTTGCCAACACTATCGTTATTGTGCCCAACTCAGGTTGATGTTAGAAAACAGAGAACTGCATTCCCTCCAAATTTTGTCCACTCTCTTGATAGTACGCATATGATGTTGACTGCAGTTGCCTGCAGGGATGCTGGATTGCAATTTGCAGGTTTGTGGTTCCCAGCATTTCATTCTACTCTAGATAAGATTACCTACTGGAAACCTCCCATTAGTCCCTCACCCACTCCCCCAATGTAACTATATGCTCATCCTAATACACAATTGAATTTAAAATGTTGATGTATGTGTGAATATTTTCTATTGCCAGCTCTAGAACCAAATTGATGTAGGAAATACAAAATGAATGCTGGCTGGAGTTACATATGATGGATTTGGTTTATATTGAAAGATTAGAATGCTGGATTCTGTGTATAATGTTGAATATCTTGGTTGGTTAAAGTTTGGAGCATAGTGACATCCAAAAAAAAGAAAAAGAAAAAGTTTGGAGCAGAGTTTTTTTAGGGGGGGGGGGAGGGTTGGGTGCTCGGGCTGCATGGAGATATTTTATTGGAGGGTGAGACTTGGTTATTGGAGTAGGATTTTTATCTGTTGATGGTAGGCAGAATCCCTTTAGCATCGTACTTGGAGTTAAAGTTGCACTAAAATCCCCGTAGTCCCCCAAAGCTTTGTCAAAATATTCTTCACTGATCCTTGTGAAATGTAAGAGAGCATACTAAATATAGGCTGATTGCTTTTCCTTGCATCAGAATTGAGGTGGTGATTCAGGAGAAGTTTAGGATTTTTAAAATTTTCTTTTTTGGTAATAATAAGTTTAGGATTTTTGTTGTAAAACACATTTAAATTAACTTCCCTTGGGGGGGGGGGGGAATGTAAATGTAAACCCATTTAAACTACCTAAAGCTTTTTTTTTTCCTTTTTTTTTCAAGAAGTAACTGAAGGCCATATGTATCCAGTAACATAAATTTACTCAAATAAAGAACATAGTGGAGTAGTTAATTCCCAGAGTGTTCAAAATTCCCTCGATTTGTGGGACTTAATTAAACACAACTTTGATAAGAAAACAACAGTGAAGCATCAGGTCCCTTGCTTATTGGTCAATTCCCAAACCACTCTTGGTCGTGATTCAACAATACATTCTTTCCTTTTTTCCCTTTACCATAAAACAGATTAGTGAAGGCAATGAATTAACATTGGCTTAAAATTGATTGTAAGACCTCAACATGAGCTAAAACTTGATTATAACAAATTTTGTATGGGTCAAGTATATATAATGGCTGTAATGATTAGAAGAAATCTTTTGTGGTACAAGTATATTGGGGACTGCATAAGACTGATGTCGAGCACATTGAGTTTTTTCTTCCTGTTACTAACATTTGGTTTGAGATGCTGGTAAAGAAGTAAAGCTTCTTAAAAGCATCACCTATAGAATTTGTTCAAGTTTAGATTAAAGTTCAGTTAAGTTCCCAAATAAGTAAATATTTGTGTTTTTGGAGCAAGTTCAACTGGCTCTGGAGTTGTAGCTGTTCCTGTTAAATTGTTTTTCCCTTTCCATTAATTTTTATGTCTTGTATTTCTATGCATTGCCCTTTAAAAGTTAAAGTGCATGTTGACAAGTTTAATGTTTTGTGATCGGTAGCCAACTAGTCATCTATTTGATATTATTATCATTGGTTAAAAAATTAGATCATTAGTCAATCATGCATTTAAACAAGCCGTGTTTTAAAAGTTGCTAGGCGGACCTAGGCGGCGGAGGGGGTGCTTAGGCTTTTTCATAAGTTGTCTCATCTATTTATTTTTCAATTGTATAAACTTGTTATACTATACAAAACATATAGTACATGTAATGTTAAAAATTTTACATTCAAAAATACTGGAAAAAAAAAACTATCTTTTTAGGGTAAACATATTCATTTCAAGTGTTATAGAGCTTCAAAGCCTTTGTTAAATCGATGCAGTAGAGGCCGCCTAGGTGTCCATCCAAATCGAGGCGGTAGAGGACCACCTAGTGTCTAGGCGGGGTTAAGCGGACCTAGACGAGGATTTTTGGAACACTGCAAACAATTTATTGTGTTTCTCTATTCTTGGTGTTCTATGTCTCATTGTTAATGTCAGAGCTGATACAACGGCTTTCTTATCTGAATTTACTTAATTATGTTTGAATCAGTACTCTTCTGTTTTGAAAACAAGAAATATCTGTTGAAGCTTGCCTTAGTATCTACATTTCCAAGGCTTTGTATCCCCCCTAACGGTGATAATTGATGAAATTCATATAAACAATGAACATATTTCTTCTGATGACACTGCACCTTTATCGCTTTTCAATCCATGCCATATCCTAAGATTTGTAACAATCAATCTTTGCCCAAAGCTTTTAAAGCTATCACCTTGATTGATATCTCTAGTCTTTAGAAGATTCAAAAAGACACCAAAGATAATTCATTGTCTTGTAAAATATATTGCAGGGGTGCACGATTCTTTTTGGACCCATGCATGCGATGTTGATGAGATGAATCAAATACTAAGAAAAAAATTTGTGGAGCTCTATAGTATGCCAATACTTGAAAATGTAAGCATCTTAGATACGCATGTTAAATCCTTTGTGGTTGTGCTTGAATATCTCAATATCCTTGCAAAGATTTCTTGGGTTTATTTTCCTATTCTTATTTACTTTAGTTGTTCTTACTTTTTTCTATTCTTCTCGGTTATAGATTTTGTAAGTATTGATGAAAGTATGGAATGGATTGTAGCTTTAATGAAATCCTTTTACACTGATCTATATAATCAGTCTTTTACTTGTCCTGTAAGACTGTTGCAACCCGTCACTTTGGTAATTAATTGAACAAATAAAATTGGCTGTAATTTATAATGTTCTACCGAATAGGTAATAGTTAATTGTTGTACTTTCAACTGAAGCATTAATTTTGTGAAATCTTTAACGTTAGAACATGATAACGACATACAAACACTGATTTTTGACTCTTCTAATCAGTTGCTTGAGAACTTCCAGATATCATACCCAGAATTGACATTTCCTCCGCTCCCAGATAGAGGCGACTTCGACTTGCAAGATGTTCTTGAATCTCCATACTTTTTCAACTGACCTCCACATTTCAGGAGCATCGTGCACCCATATGGATACACTGCCATCTATACAGGCGCCAAAAAGCATCAAGGGGTTACTGAACTCTGTTTCGGAAAAATAGGTCAGAGTTCTCCCAGATTGAGAAGATAGAGGAAAGAAAGCTCAGGCTTCTCCTGGTGTTGTCTGGAGAGAATATATAGCCCGTAGTAATTTTTTAGCATCTATGCTATGCTGGAAGGGGCTTCGAGATGATGGTTGATATATCAGTATCAGAATAACAAGGATTCATTGAACGAACTGTGCTCAGGTATTTAACATTACACCACGCCTGAAAATCCCGTTTCTCTCGCTTAAAGCTAAAGCTACCCTGCCGTGCTTTGTTATCTAACCATGTTACACCAAAGATTTGGAAGTTTGCTTTTTCTAGCTTCTGCAATTAGATTTGGAAGCAAGCTAAAGCTACCTTGATGTCTAACAGTCTAACTATACAGCAAAAGGAAGCACCTTCGTAATTGCATGGGGACTAAGGAATATTGAAATTATATTCCTGTTTCTCGATTGAAACGTATATGATGGTGAATAGCTAGTGCCGTAAAGTTGAGGGATGGCAATGGGTTGTACATGCAGACATGCATGGTTCTAGTCGGGAGATTTCTCTGTGTTGTCCAAAAATGCAGACATGCATGGTTCTAGTCGCCAGTCGGGAGATTTCATACAAGGGAATCATATGGTCTGTACATGCCAATAGCAAATTGTAGTAATTATTTTCCGCTCTAGAATAAGTATGTATAATCCAGAGAAACTTCACATTCTATTATTATTAGTCAATTTGTATAATTCAAAAATAATAATACAAATTTATTTGGTTTTAGTATAAATAACTATAACTATTATAAGTTGATGTATTTTAAGATTTCATAAATTAATTTTAATGCATCACTAGTTTTTTGGAATATTAATTGTTAGTTTAGTAAATACAAGTAGTAATAATTTATAATTGTGTCTGTCGCTCAACCATGTGATGGTGAATCATTAATTCCCGCCTGCTCCCGCAAAAAAGGATTAAAGCCATGTGATGTGAGTGAGAAAAAATAATAATTACCAAATGACAATATAGTAGTATACGTAGTTTAGGCCACCACGGCATTCATGAGCAAAAAAAGAAAATGCCTGAAAATGGACCTTGTGGTCCATTTTATTTTATAATATATATATATATATATATATATATATATATATATATATATATATATATATATGAACGTTAAAATTTATATTTGTTAATTCCTTTTGGCCAGCATATTTGTATACGACATTCACATGGTGTCTAAATAAATATTTATTTTTCTTACTAGCTACTAATGACAAATATATATATATATATATATATATATATATATATATATATATATATATATAGTGTCCAGCTGAACCATCGATCTCCCCTGGCCAGTTGCTAGTGTCCAGATAGCTAGCTGCTCTTCATAATTCTTCACCATTAATTAATTAAATTGGCTTGTGGTAAATGGGGAGTAGTAATCTTTTCTCAGCCAAACACTATTTTCATAAATGTATTTTTTTTGAAATATTTGATTCAGAACAGTTAATATATTAGATTTAAATTTTATTTTTAATACTGTCATCAGTAGGAGAAAATCCAACTAATTGCAGTAGTTCCTAGGACATCTCCAAAAACCGAACTTGGTCATTTTTGTAGTTAATTGAACATAATATATAGGATATGAAGTTGATTTTTATTATATTGATTATAGAAAATATTACATCGCTAACTTCTATAATTTTTTATTACATTAATTAACATATACAGTATTTTGTATAATCAATATAATAAAAAAAAGTATATTATAAACTTTTTACGTTCAAATCGGTGTCAACAGGGCGTATCCAATATACTAATGAGATGTGAAAATAATGGAGTTGGCAGCTCAAATTTGATTGGGCGAACTTGTCACCACATTTTTTTATCATCAATTTTTTTCTTACATTTACATTGATAATAATAAATGTTAAGTATATTTATATTAATTCATAAATGAGTATAGAATTAAAATACAATATTTATAATAATAAATTAAATATAAATTTCACGGTGATTAAAGGTGCACGCGCTCAAAGTGGCTGACATAGAAGCTTGTGTATGGTTCCGTTTGTTTCATTTGAGTCGTTATCGATTGTCCAAGTCGGGTGCAGCATAAATTAATGCAGTGCAGTGTTGGTGTCATGCCCCTCCTCTGCCCCTGCCCCTGCCCCTGCCCCTGCCCCTGCCACATTGTTCAGCTGCGCCTGCACTTATATATTTATTTACACCTGCAGGTTGTTCAAATCTATCTAATAAAATACAAATAATTTTGAATTTCTCGCTCACTTAATAAATCATCTGGGCCGTCCAAAGTTTGAGATAAATCCCACCGTTCATACATCTATCTAATAAAATACATCTATCTATCTAATCTATCTAATAATAATTTAATAAAATACAAATGACTTTAAATTTCTCGCTCACTCAATAAATTATTTTGGTCGTTCAAAGTTTGAGATAAATTATATTATCCCTACAGTGCCACGGGACCCAGCTAGTTACTAAATAAAATAGCCATGGAGTGGACCGCATGGATATTAGTAGTAGTAAGTATTCTGTTACAATAGCCAGGTCCAGTTTCAGATCGTCCATATATACATGATTACGATAGGTGCATGCATTCATATATACATACTAGACTTGACAATATAATTAATTAACTGTTAAGTCAAATTATATTAACTAAAATCAAATGAATTGGTTAACTATTTTTATTTATTTAAGTTAATTAAAATTTGAATCCATATTTTTTAAAACAAATATAATTAATTAACTATTTTTCAATCTATATTCTATTTCGATCTTAATTGAAAAATTCTCTGTTAGCAGTATAGGGTATAGGTGAAGGCTTTGTGCCGTTGTACAAATAAATAATATTTTTTATTTCATAAAATCATATTATATTAATTCAGCTATTCGTTCAATCAGGCCTATTACATACATACAATAAATGAGACGCACATGCATGGAGACAAAAAAATAGCATGAGTATTTAGATAGGGTAACGCATATATGGTGTGGAGATTGCAGGTAGGGTACCACGTACGATCGAGGGATTAAAGTTTTAATTGATTTTTTATGCATATTAAAAAATAAAATAAAATAATAAAATTGTTCATATTTAAATTTTTAAGAGTATTTAATTACATAATTTTTTGTATATTACTGGTGATGTTCTATAAATATGCATAGAAAATAAAAATATAACAATTAATAATAAAGATATTATAAATAAATTATTATAAAAAATAAAGTAAATAAATATTTAATTTAGAATTACTTAAAATAATAACAAAAACTTTTATGACTTTTATCTTGGAAGGAGTATATATTAATGGTGCAAAAAGTATACTTTGAATAGGCTGTCGGCACTACTGGTTAGGGCGAAAATCCAATTGATATGGAGTAGTATTTAATAGTTTTTGAAAAAGGTCCATGTTTTAAGTTTTTTGGTGTCTGTGTTTGATTGATATTTTAATATTTATTATATGATCAGTAATATATATAACAAAAAAAAAAACAACTTTCAACGTTACCACTATTTTTAAAGTGTAGATGGACCTATCTTACCATCACTATATAGTCTATATTATTGTTGTCAAGTATGAAACATGTGTTCACTTAATTGGGTCTATAAAAATTATCTATTCAACTTGGTCTCCGATTTTCATTACATAATCCATATTTTCGTAATACCATATCATAGATTTTCCTTAATATTTATATTTTCTCTATTTTTTTTATTTGATCAAAAAATATTATCTTTGTCCTTCATATATATTATCTCATTTGACCTTTTAATTTATATATATATATATATATATAAGAAATTTAAAAGAAAAAAAATTGACCTTTAATTTATATATAAAAAAATAAAAATACTTGAATAATAGTAAAAGAAAAAAATTGCTTCAATTAATGTGGAAAGTTTTGAATTCTTTGTCGTGGGACTTACTGATTTGATTTTTTTTGTAAGCTTTTTATTAAAAAATGAGATTAGTCCTTATCCCGCCAAAATTAAGATGGAGAAATCACCCACTAAACAAAATTTGGCATTTAATTTATACATTGACTTCTCGTGTGTATGCTCAATTTCAAGATATTAGTACCTTGATCTGCGCCATATAATTGGGGATTTGATTATCCATAAATTTAAATAGAAACTATGCATTTAATTTTAGTTAATACATGGATTAATATTATAAATTATTTAAAAAGTATTTAATAATTGTAAAATTTATTATTTTGTAATTTTAATTTTTTTTATTAATTTTAAACTTAAAAATATTAAATTGACTTTCAAAAGTCAATAATTATAATCTTATTAACTTAAAATTAATGAAGGGAGTACATATATAAATATATATATATATATATCAAGTATACAAATTAATTATAAATTTCCAATTTTATAATAAACTCGTACTTATATAAAATGACATATCCTGTTATTTCAAGAAAATTTTAAGACAATCACCTAAAAAATAAAACAATGCATTTCCTTAGAATTTAAAACATGTTAATTTAAATATTGACAAATATACAAAAAAAAATTATAACATACTTAAAATACATATATATAGGTTTGTGGGGATAACGAAACTGACTCTTACACACCTCACGTTAACTTTTGAGTAAATTTTACTACTCCATTAGGCATTAGCTAGGCTCAAAAGATAACATGAGACAAACGTAAACAACAATTAAAAGTTTTTTTTAAAAAAAATTCAATTGGCACAGTACTATGAGTGCTTTTAAGTAATTTGCAGTGTGCCGTACGTGCGTGGGCGGGCATGCATGCATGCATGTAATTGAATTACTTCTTCTGTAATGCAGTAACAATTGCATCTCTTAGTCCATCTTCAGTTGTGAATCCATCAGGAACCCTAACAACAACATCTTGAATCATGAAATCATTTATGGTGGACATGTTTACTTGGTGGACTTGTAACTCCAGTTCACGTACCGCACACATCAATTTTGCACCCGGATACTCCGCATTCTTCCACTGGATTCGGATCCTGGCGACCGCCCCGACTATCTTAATATCAACTTCCAATGTTACCCCAGCAGCAGCTTCAGGTGATGGTGGTGAAGAATTAGGCTTTGGTTGGTCAACAGAATTATTGGTAGTATCACATTCTAGTTTTGCAGATGATCTAGTCTTAGATTCTTCTTTGAGTTGAACTAGTTGGGACTCCAACTCATCTACTTTGGCTTTCATTTCATTAATGTAGGATAATGCATCAGCAAGCACAGATGCCTTGTCCATCCTTGTCACGTGGGGGACCACCGACCGGAGCTCGTAGAACCGGCTGTTCAGCCTCTCCCTTCGCTGTCTCTCCGCCTCTACATGGTTATTCGGGTTAATAATGTCCTGTTGGCTACACTGCAGGGCCGGCTTTCGGCCCCTTTTCGTGGCTGTTTTTTTTTTCTTATCCACGGCCACAGGTATATTATTATTAATGTCATTGGCAGATTCAAACTGAGGAAGAACTTCGGAGTCGGAAAGCTCCATGTTCAGATATGATGACCACTCGGCATTACTACTACTAGGGTTTGGGTGGTTTGAGATGAAGCCGATGAGCTCGGATCCGAACAGTGACTTAACTTGCTGCACAAGGCTCAAGTTTTCCTTGATGACGGTGCTTGAGCCCATTTCAAGTACTCCACTAGAAGTTGGAATACAAACCAAAGTTTGAATACCATGAGCTTGAGCATCTTTAGCTCTTTTACACTCAGAAAGCTGAAGTTGATGAGCACCACTTAGCCAAATATGAGCGCCCGAGCTTAACGCCTTGGCTGGAATAGATCCATCCTCCGCAGGAAATGTACGGGCCAGGGACATGACGTAAAACCATTCGGCTTCAGTGAAATCGCCATCGACGACGACGTCCATGTTATTGATTTGATCCCTGCTGGGAAAGATTATGGGTTTAGTGGTGGCTCGGAAATGGCCGTCTCCCCAAGAGAGGAGGAGACGACCATTATCGGTTTGCCAGAAAATGACATACGCCCAAGATTCAGCAGGCTGGCTTTCAACTATGTATTGAAGTCTCTGTTGAAGGGTAAATAAAGGTGCATGTTGTTGTTCTTGATGAGGCAGAGAGTCAGATGGAGAATTAGAAGTTGAAGATGAGGAGACAACTAATTCCTCCATATGGACTCTAAATTCTTCTCTTAGAAGGAATTAAGGCCAAGAGATGATCAGCACACGAGAGATAGAAAGAGTATTTGTAGACTAAGGAGAGCTAGACCATAAGAAAATATTTGGAGCTAGCTGAGTTCTCAATCATATATTACCTCAATATAAGTCGTTTTAGAAAAATACTTTTTTTTCTAAATATAAGTCGTTTGAGAATTTCAAGTAAGTATTAATTGCTTAGTTTTCAATATTATCCTATGTAATAAATATAACTTTGGTTCTCTTACTATTTTTTGTCCAATAATACTCTCTTTAATTTTTTTAATACAAGGACAATATAGATAATTGATAGTATATTTAATATTTTATAATTATTTTTTTAATACTTGTACATAATTCTAAAACGACCTATATTAAGGAACGGAAAAAGGCATAATAGTATTAAAAGAATTAAAGAACCCCTTACTTTAGTAAAACGCCCTATATATGAATTGTATTTTTGTGTGTGTGTCTATATATATATATATATATATATATATATATATATATATATATAGGGGCGTTTTAATAGGGTTAGGGGTTCTTTAACTCTTGTAGTAGTAAAATGAAATGAGTCAAGTACTTGATCTAATTAATCCTAATTGCATTAATTATCTAACCAGATCATACTCGTAAAGTAACTGCATGCCAGAGAATTAATTAACCAAGAAGTCTGAGATGAAGGTGAGAATCCGACAAATTCTTAAGAGTAATCAACATTCATGTGGCGTCCGCATGCAAATTAATTAAGCGGGTAGGGTCCGCTAATTAAGAAGCTGCAGAAGCAGTACTGCTGGACAAAGACATCTAAGATTTGGGAGCGTCTGCCCCAATATTCATTATACAGTAGTAGTATTTCCTTAGTCGGTAAGCCTACTAGTTAAAAGTTTCTCTTCCGGGCCTTAATTAGCTAGACTTCAAAAAAGGCAATGAATGGTGGGAGATGCAGTAGATGAACGTTATAGAATGTTCCTAGGTAACACAACGTACTAGCTAGCTATGGACTAGTAGATCTCGTCTCATATTGTTCTTTCGTTACTTAAATATTAGCCATTAATTAGGGAGTAATATATACATGCATATATATATATATATATATATATATATATATATATATATCTATCTATCTAATAAAATACAAATAATTTTAAATTTCCCGCTCACTCAATAAATCATCTGGATCGTCCAAAGTTTGAGATAAATTCCACCGTTCATACATCTATCTAATAAAACACATCTATCTATCTAATAATCTATCTAATAAAATACAAATAATTTTGAATTTTCCGCTCACTCAATAAATCATCTACGCCGTCCAAAGTTTGAGATAAATCCCACCGTTCATACATCTATCTAATAAAATACATCTATCTATCTAATAATCTAATAATAATTTAATAAAATACAAATGACTTTAAATTTTCCGCTCACTCAATAAATTATTTTGATCGTTCAAAGTTTAAGATAAATCATATTGTCCATACAGTGCCGGAGGCACGGGACCCAACTAGTATATATATATGGGATGAGACATGTGATAGAAACGTAATTCATACATTTAATTATCCCTAATTTTGTCCTTTAAATTATATTAGTTTATTAAATTAATATATTTTATTTTATTTTGTAGGATTTAATATTTATTGCAATAAAGTCAAAATCTTGGTGATCAAGCAATATTTAATGCTCTTATTCATATAAGGAATGTCCAAGAAGAATCCTACAAGGAGAAGGAAAGAGGTGGAACAATCTTAGTGCAATTCAAATCCAACAAGAGAAAGAAAAGTCTATCTAGAAGATGTTTTTGAGAAGTTGATTGCTACTAGGAAGTTGAATCCTACATGGAAAGGAAATCAAAGTGTCCAAGTTCAATGAACTAAATTAGGGTTCAAAGTTATTTTCCCTATAAATAGACCTCTTGTTTTAGAGAAAGGCATTACTTGTTAATTTATTTTTCTTAGTTTTTCACTAGTGTAGGAGGGAGAAGATATTTAGAGTTTGTCTCTCTTTTTCCAATCATGTGTGGAACATACTGTCAGGGAGTATTTGTCACTTTCTTTTATTTACATAATAGAAATTCTTTTTTTAATTATTGTTCTTATTTCATGCGAATAGTAGTACTAATATTATTTGTTTTTGTTTTTAATTCCATGGCTAGCTAAATTTTTAATACCTAGGATTATGATGAAACTAAATATTTCATAACTATATTTTCTTTCCGTTCCTAAATTAATGCCTAATTATTTTCACTTTCATATTTTCCTCCGCATAAATTGCATATGATTTTTATATTGATTGCGAGGTTTTGATAAGTTATAGTTAATCTGTGAATTTTTCATAACTTATGCTTGCCCATATTAATTATATGAATCATTATTTTTAGAGGGAAGGGGAAATAATTTGGGAATTGATTTAGGAAATAAAAAATTATTTATTATGTTAATATTTGGTGGATTCTAATTCATAGGTATCTTTTCTAATTAATAGTTTTCATTATTAATTAATAGTTTGCATAATTTAGTTAAAAAATCTTCTCCACCATTTTTATTTCTAATTTGCCTAAAATATTAATTAAGGATATATTAAAGAATTAATCTAGTCTCTGTGGGTTCGACCTGTTCTTGCCAGTTCTTCAATTCGACACTGTGCACTTGCAGTACATATTTTTAACACATCAAGTTTTTGGCGCCGTTGCCGGGGACTAGAATTAATTTTTATTTATTCCTTAATTTTTATTTATTCGAATTAGTTTTAACTCATTTTTTTTTCAGGATTATTGAAGCGGATCGAAGAAGCGAAAAGATAAAGATTTTGTTGATGTGCTTTCTTCGATACTTCGTATCTCCATTTTTTTTTGAAATAAAAAAAAATAAAAAAGAAATAGTAGTTTAGTTTTTTTTTATATATATATATATATATATATATATATATATATATATTTTTTATTTGTCGCATTCATGCATTCACTCACGTAGAGCACATCCTGTTAGGTTTTATTTTTTATTTTTTATTTTTTGTCAAATATAAACTGTGGTGATTGCTGGAGGATTGAGGTACGTCAAAATTTCTCCTCTTGCGTAATTCACATAGTTTTAGGACATTTTATTTGTTTATAGTTTTTTTTATTTATGCATTTTCATCTTTAATCTAACATTAAGGGCACAACCTGTAACAAGATAAGGTGGGGATTTCATCACCCTTCCTTGACCCACAAATAACCTAATTTATATTTTGCATGACCATGACCTAATAAAATCAAGTAGACGTTGGCCCCTAGGACTCTCGAGCTCAATTAGGACAAGAAACTCCAAGAGGAGTCTGAATTTTAAATTAATCAAACTACTGGTGTCTAGGCAAGTGGTTCAAAAGGTATACGCCTAAAGATTGTGTGGTTATTCAATTAGTCACCGTTTCTACGGAGAGACTCCCGCCTTTCTTACACTTACCTGGCTAGTGGTATGATTAATTTTGAATTTGGTGGACCTTGCGGTGTAACTTGGAACAGTTAGGAGCTGTCTAGATTTTATTTAGGTTAACCTTAGAAGTAATTTTTTTGTTTTTTTTGTGCTTATCTGATTATCTGCTAATTAGTGTATGCAAAAAAAAAGGTGTGGATTAGGGACGAAACATCACGATTAGTGAGAAACTTGATTTTTCGGATTTCACTTTAAAAGATCTCACTTTAACAAAAATGGAGGGCGCCCAAACTGTTTCTTTAAGGGATCGATGTTATCCTTCCCGCTCTGCCCAACCTTCATGTATTAGTCTACCACCGGTAACTGGTAATAACTTTGAACTTAAGCCACATTTTATAAATATGTTACCTAGGTTTACGGGGATAGAAGATGCATATTTATTTATTCAGGAATTTGAGGAAGTTTGTACCTTAATGAAAATCCAACAATTGTCTGATGACTCAATTAGGCTAAGATTTATAACATCTGCTTTAAAAGATAATGCTAAAAAGTGGTTATATAGCTTACCAAATAATTCCATATCAACCTGGGAGGGATTTGTCGTTACATTTCTAAAAAAATATTTTCCAAATCATAAAACTGCTAAAATTAGGAATGCAATTCATCAATTTTGCCAACTTGAAAAAGAGTCCTTTTGGAGATATTTCGATAGATTTAAAATTTTGTTATCCCAGTGCCCACACCATGGAATTGAGAAATGGAGATTGTGTCAAATTGCCTATGAAGGTTTAGACTATCCCACTAAAACAATGTTAGAGTCAATGTGTCAAGGGGATTTTCTGAATAATGATGAGGAGAAGGCTTGGGAGTTTTTAGAAGACTTAGCAGAAAAAGCCATGCAATGGGAAACCACCCGAGAGACAGATAAACCTAGTTCATCTAGGGGTGTTCATACAATTGAAAATTCAATTGCTACAGAAGTTAAGTTAGCTGGTGTACTTAAAAGACTTGAAGATTTAGAAACTAGGGGATCACACGTGAACCAAGTCTCAACACCTACACCTTTGTGTCTAAAGTGTAATTCACCAAGCCATGTGATTGAGGAATGTCCTAGAGTCGTGCCCCAATTTGAAGAATATGAACAAGTCAATGCAATGTTTCAACGACCTAGGAATGACCCATTTTCACCCACTTATAATCCTGGTTGGAGGAATCATCCTAATTTTGTATGGAACCAAGGACCGTACCCAAATAATTCTTCAAATCAGTTCAATCAGTCTCTAAATCAATCTTTTCAACCTTACCAAAAGTCAAATCTTGGTCCGTACCAAAATTCAAATACAGCACCTCAATATCCACCAGGTTTTTCTAATGAAAGTGAGAGGAGACTTAACACCTTAGAGAAGAGTGTGGAAACTTTAATAAAATCTCAGCAAAGCACTAACCAAGCCATTTCTCGCTTAGAGATCCAAATGAGTCAATTGGCCACTGCAGTTAGTGAAAGAGAGAAGGGGAAACTTCCTAGTCAACCCGAGACCAATCCAAAATTTTCAGTCCCTACTCAAAAACCTTATCATGTTAATTCACTTGAAAATAATCAAGTCAATCATGTGAATTCTGTAATTTCTTTAGGGTCTGAAAATTATTTTAATAATCATGTTGGCATTGATAATGAAGAAGAGAAAATTTTAAACGTTGAATCTAACAATCCATCTTCAAAGTTAGTCCAGCCAGAAAAGGCCACAAACTCTGAGTCAGTAGTTCCATCTACTAAGCTTGTGTCAAAAAATGATCAAACCAATTCTTCTGAATTAAATGAAAAAGTCTTTAAACCAAAAGCCCCATTCCCTCAAAGACTTATTTCAAACAAGCAGTCGGCCCAGTTGGACAAAATTCTAGAAGTGTTCAAACAAGTAAAAATTAACATTCCTCTTCTAGATGTCATTCAACAAGTTCCCTCATATGCTAAATGTCTAAAAGATTTGTGCACACATAAAAGAACCACTCATGTTCCTAAGAAAGCTTTTCGAACAGCCCATGTGAGTTCTATCTTGTCATGTCAAGTCCCAGTAAAGTATAAGGACCCCGGTTGTCCTACTATTTCATGCATCATAGGTGACACATTAATTGAAAAGGCTTTACTTGATTTAGGAGCTAGTGTGAACCTGTTACCATTTTCTGTGTATGAAACCTTAGGCTTAGGAGAGTTGAAAAAGACAAGTGTCATACTCCAACTAGCTGACCTTTCCGTTAAAGTGCCAAAAGGAATAGTTGAAGATGTACTCATTAAGGTTGGTGATTTTGTCTTCCCTGTTGATTTTATTATTCTTGAAACTCAACCTGTTGTAAATCCCAATTGTCAAATTCCGGTCATTTTAGGTAGACCATTTCTAGCAACCTCTAATGCGTTAATTAATTGTAGAAATGGGCTAATGAAATTGACATTTGGAAACATGACAATTGACTTAAATGTGTTTAATGTGGGAGAGCCACCTAGTGATTTTTTGGACCAACCCATTAAAGTAAACATGATACAAGAGTTGTCAATGATCCAAGAAATAAATGAAAATAGACTCTTGATTGAAAAAGATCCAATTGATTTTTTCTTAAATCACCTTGACCAAAATTGGAATGAATCTGAATATTTAGATAAGGTCAATGAGCTGTTGAGATCCACTACAAATAAGTCAACTAAACTAGAACATGTATTTGAACCAACTCTTCCATCATTTGAACATGTTAATGAAAGTTTTTTTGAGGTAACCTTGAAGCATAACTGTGATGAAAATTCTGTCTATTTTCAATTTCCTAGACCTCCTGAAAATAATGAAAAGTTCACACTCACTTATCCATTTGTAACATTCATTTTTAGTCACATAATTTTTAGGATTTATAAAATTTGTAGATATGTACATTTGTTTTCTTTCTCACCACATCTTCTTGCAGAACAAATGCCCCGCATACAAGGTACAATTCTTTCATATCTTTGTTCTCTTTTCTTCATTTGCATACATTGAGGACAATGCATGATTTAGGTATGGGGGGAGTTTGTTTGTATTAGATTTTTTTTTCTTTTTACGAAAAAAAAACACAAAAAAATTAAAAAATTTAAAAAAAATTGTTTGACTTTTTATGAATTGAATTAATTCTAATAAGTGTTTATGGAGCAAAGCGCATGAGTGAGATTGAAATATTTAGAACTCTTGAATTGTTGATAAGATACAAAATCTTAGTTCAAAACACCATCTGGATTTAAAATTGATTTCACAAGCATTTTTGCACTTCACGTTTGCACTAATTCTTAGTTGTGGGGTATAAACCATGATTCGAGTAATTTCAAAAAAAAAGAAGAAGAAAGAAAAAAAAAAGAAGAAAAATGAAGTTGAGAAAAGTTGAAAAAAAATAAGAAATAAATAACTGCTTCAATGTCCATTAAACGAAATAACTGGGTATCCAAGCCTTGGAAAGCATCGATATTCACGCTGAAAAGTATGATGGATAAAAGCAGCTTGACTAGTCTAATTTTGTGGCCTTTGTTACTCGAGTTAATAAATCCTTAGGGGTGTCTCTACACCTAGTGCCCTAAAGCCATATGGTTTGGGAGTCATTGGTCTAATGCTCGCTCTACATGGGTAACTCTGAAAAGCCTAAGAAAATGAGACATTACACAAGTCAAGAATACAAAAAAATGGAGAAAAAGAAGGAAAAAAAAGAAAGACAAAGAAAAAAAGAGTTTGCTTGATTTTCATGATAAAAATCCCTACTAAGAGTTACATCACATACACATGCATGCATTACATGAAATTGATTTAATGAAGGATGGTGTCTAAAATGAAGATCGAGTATTTTTGATAACGTGAAAGTGTGATTTTGAATTTAATCTTGCTTATGTATAATGCCCATAAATATTTAAAAGTTTTCTTTCAATTTCATAATTTGTTGAACCCAAAAATATTTTTAAATTTTGTGGGTATATTCACTGCAAACCCTCACGAGACACAACTCGTCCACTTGGGGGTAACCTTGGGGTTTAAAGGCTTGTTGCACATGCTAAGTGCAATCGTGTTTCCTACGAAAATGGGGTATTGTAATTTTTGTTTTGTTTTATTTTTATTTTTTATTTATTTTACTCGAGGACGAGTAAAAGCTAGGTATGGGGGTATTTGATAGAAACGTAATTCATACATTTAATTATCCCTAATTTTGTCCTTTTAATTATATTAGTTTATTAAATTAATATGTTTTATTTTATTTTGTAGGATTTAATATTTATTGCAATAAAGTCAAAATCTTGGTGATCAAGCAATATTTAATGCTCTTATTCATATAAGGAATGTCCAAGAAGAATCCTACAAGGAGAAGGAAAGAGGTGGAACAATCTTAGTGTAATTCAAATCCAACAAGAGAAAGAAAAGTCTATCTAGAAGATGTTTTTGAGAAGTTGATTGCTACTAGGAAGTTGAATCCTACATTGAAAGGAAATCAAAGTGTCCAAGTTCAATGAATCTAAATTAGGGTTCAAAGTTATTTTCCCTATAAATAGGCCTCTTGTTTTAGAGAAAGGCGTTACTTGTTAATTTATTTTTCTTAGTTTTTCACTAGTGTAGGAGGGAGAAGATATTTAGAGTTTGTCTCTCTTTTTCCAATCACGTGTGGAACATACTGTCAGGGAGTATTTGTCACTTTCTTTTATTTACATAATAGAAATTCTTTTTTAATTATTGTTCTTATTTCATGCGAATAGTAGTACTAATATTATTTGTTTTTGTTTTTAATTCCATGGCTAGCTAAATTTTTAATACCTAGGATTATGATGAAACTAAATATTTCATAACTATATTTTCTTTCCGTTCCTAAATTAATGCCTAATTATTTTCACCTTCATATTTTCATCTGCATAAATTGCATATGATTTTTATATTGATTGCGAGGTTTTGATAAGTTATAGTTAATCTGTGAATTTTTCATAACTTATGTTTGCCCATATTAATTATATGAATCATTATTTTTAGAGGGAAGGGGAAATAATTTGGGAATTGATTTAGGAAATAAGAAATTATTTATTATGTTAATATTTGGTGGATTCTAATTCCTAGGTATCTTTTCTAATTAATAGTTTTCATTATTAATTAATAGTTTGCATAATTTAGTTAAAAAATCTTCTCCACCATTTTTATTTCTAATTTGCCTAAAATATTAATTAAGGATATATTAAAGAATTAATCTATTCTCTGTGGGTTCGACTTGTACTTGCCAGTTCTTCAAATTCGACACTGTGCACTTGCAGTACATATTTTTAACACATCAACATGCTACTGAGCTTCTTTAGCTCTTTTACAACTTGACCGGCCGTACATTCTCATTGGCAGGGGCGGATTCGGCCACAAAGTTCAGTGGGTCAAATTTGAATCTTTTTTTGTTAAGAATAAAAATTATAACCATATATATAATTTTCTAAATCCAATATAATTTCTCAACATTTAAGTTGTTAAGTTTAATATATATATATATATATATATATATATATATATATATATATATATATATATATTCATAATTTTCTTACAAGGAAAATATTAGAATGATTTTTTTAATCAACAATTTTTTTTTATTAAAAATTCAATATAGTACAAATGTGACAAATCTAAAAGAGTTGGATAAGGTCACACGGGATAAAGAAAACTAAGTAAATAGTCTTGGAGTTTTAACACCTTATCTTTGTCTAATTTGAGTTTTAATTTGGTAATAAAAGAAACGGTAGCGAATGAAAACAAAAGGAGATAATGACAGTTTTATAATAGAAGAGAATTTTTTTTAAGAAAAGTGGTGTTTTTGAGTTTTAATTAGAAATATATATCTATATAATAAAACAGAGCGGCTCCAATCCCAAGATTTCAAGATCCAACGACATCAAATCAAATATAGGGGCTTCAACAAAGGACGGTTCAGATCTTTCTTATTTGAATTGAATGGCCTTGATGAGTTTGAGGAGAGAGAGGAACTTGGAAAGGAAAAATAAGGCTACGGAAGAATCAGAGAGCGTAAAATGATTTTGCACCATCTTTGAGAAGCTCTGGATACAAAGATACGACTATCTCTGAGAAGCCCTATATGAAAAAATGATGGATTTTGCAAGACTAAGTTCTTCCTTATAGATTATACTGTTTTATTTTTGGTTGGTTCTTCCTGTAGTTGGGGGTTTTCTCAGATTTTTCGCGGTAAGATTCGTTTGAAGCAGTGCTAAATTGGGGGTTTCACTTCAATTCTCTAGATCTCTCTCACACAATCACTTGATGAAATCTTAACCCTTTAAATCTTGTAAGTTCCCAATTGTTTTTGTTTCAAATTTTCTTTGTATCATCCTCTCTGTGCAGATAATTGTATTGGGTATTCTTTCTATAATTTTTTGTTGAAGAAGCTCAAGCCTTTATTTTCTCTAAATTGTTGTTACTTTTTTTAATGTTTATTCCATACTACTTTGCTATATATTATTCAATCGCCTGTAAGCACTGGTGCGCTTCAGATGTGGAAGTTTGAATCCCCTCCAAGGAACATTTGTTGCGTACTTTTATACTTGATGGAACACCAACGCTCCTGACCACATGTACTACTGTAAGGGCTATTTGTATTCGTAATATCATAATTTGCTACTATTCCTTACTATGCTAGATGTATGAATTTGCTTTAATATATAAATTGAATTTGCTTTAATATATAAATAACTTAAATAAACTTTACTTTACCCATTCTCTATAGCGCCACTTTTTATGTGAAAATATAAAAATGATGTTGAAATATCAATTTCTTAAATTTAATACTCCTTCCATCCTAAGAAAAACAATATAAATTGATTATAAAAAAAACAATATAAATTGGGTATTAACAAGATGTACATTTTATTGAATTTATTATTTAAAATTTTATTTAATTTGTTTTGTTAAAAATGTATCATTTTAATATCTATATAATAAATATAAGAAGTGTTCTTATTTTTCCTGATTCATTTTTTTGTCTTTATGAATTGTTCTTATTTTTTCTGAAGTGTCCACTGGGTTTTAGTGTGTGAAAGATTATACTATAGCAAATTTACTGGTAACTCATAACCCAACATTGCTAACAAATTGTAGAAGTTTGTGTACTTTTTTGTGGGTTCTTTCTTGTGAGTTCTATGAATTGTACATATGATCTGCAAATGGATTAGATTAAAAGCCAAAACAGCAAGAACTAAATCACAAATGCAAATACATTGAAAAGCATTTCAATAAGTGTTGGGGAGATATATACAATGAACACTGAGTAACTTTGCTTAAATGTTTGGATGCCCTCAGTTCATACGTTGTTGTGCATACGTGAGTGACCCATTTCCTTTGATTTGTGAGCCTAAGTTAAAAGATCCCATCATTCCCATTGCTTGCATTCCCTGTAAAGACTGTGCAGGGAGAATTCCCTGGATGGAATTGAGACCCTCCTTGTACTAACCCAGTTTTCTGCCTTGGCTGCACCGAAACTCCACTTGAAATTAACACATTCCTAATATATCAAATAAGTAAAAGGAACTTTATCATATGTCATATTTGGACCAGTTCCTCTCCAGCAAAGAAAAAAATGAATGAAAGCCCAAACAAAAATTTAAGCTTATCCAACATATACTCTTTTTTAAGTGCTTATTTGTGTCTTTTTTTGGTGAGGGTGGTTTTTTTGTGAACTCATTGTCTTATAATATAAAAGAGAAAATAAGAAATTGTGAGTTCTGGAAGTAAAGGAGAAATTATAACCTTATATGAATTATGTCTGAAACTAGAAAATGAACGCCAATGAATCATGATGTACTTTAAAAAAAATTAAGCTATTTACTTTCATATTGAGTTAAGTGAAAATTTGGATCACTTTCATAATTATAGATTGTTTTTTGGTATACATTTATTTTTGCAGATTAGTATTGTAGATTTCTTTTTCATGGAAGTTTATTTTTTTCAAGCTTAGCATTAGGTATAGACTGACTCCTAATAATCAGTAATAAACATAATGACCATAAGAAATTGGTCGTTCTGATGTTACATCTCCATCTCCATCATGCTTTCTTTTCTATGACCATAAGTGTCTGTGACTTTGTCTTAGGTTCCAGAAATTCAAACAAAGGCTAAAGCTTTGAATTGAGTCTTAATGAAAAATAACACAGTTGAACATTCTCATTAATATCAGTTTATTCATAATTCTAAAAAAATTACTTCAGGTAGAGAAAATGGGAGAGAGAAACTTATGATAGTAGTCAAATTGAGTAGTTTGTGTATCATGTTTCTTTTGCTACTGTAGGGGTTTGCGACCTTTGACTAAAGAATGTCATGCTGCCAAGCTTTTCACAAAACATATGAAGGTTGAGGATCAGGTAGTGATATCTTTTCTCAAAACTTTTTTTAGGACCGAGTACTGGAATAATATATAAGGTGAGGAGGTCTTTCAAAGCGTTGCATTGTTCATAAAGTAAATATGTGTGCGCTCATTTATTTTTTAGATAATTAATGGTAAAGTAAGAGTTCTTATATTTCGGATTTACAGTTGTTTTATTTTGACTCGTATATTTCGATAATTTTTATATTTTAAATATTTTTAGGTATACATTGAAGGATACTTGGTGTAAACTAAAAAGTAATGAGTCTTATGCTCAAAATGTTGTTTCTCTATTTTCTGCATGTTTGTATATTTTTTGTTCCATCTTTTATAAAGTTAACTAATTATATTTTGCCGAATTTTTTTGAAATTAGTACCGACTAGCTTGATGTTTTGGTGGTTGGATATGTGTTAATGATTGAGTATGTATTAATTGTTGTGTTGGTATATGTCTTTAGATAATGTAATATTTTTCATTACATCATGCCTTTATGTTGTTATACGTACATCATGCACTGATATTAATCTAATCTAATTTCAAGATGGTTGTTATATGTACATGTTGCGTCTATATTTTGTGTCACTAGGAGATAATTCTCCTCTTAGCAGCATGTGTTTGTTAAGAAAGAGCAATGCAAGTCCCAGATATCACATGTTGTCGCAAAATAACTCACATTTCAATTCTTTTTGTTCATAATTTATTTTTACTTTTTTTGAGAATTATAGTTATCGCTACCAAATAGCTCGATGTTTTGGTGGTTATATAGCTCGCTACTTTTTTTTGTATCAATTGTTGTAGTAGTATGTGTTTTTAGATAAAGTAATATTTTTTAAATTTTAATTTAATTTTTCGTTACGTCGTGCCTTCAAGCACGGGTTATAGCTAGTATATATATAAAAAGAATGTATTTCGAGTCAAAATTTCTTCTCATTTTTTTTACAACTAAAAAACTTTATAGGATATTAGTTAAAAAAGAAAAGAAAATAGAAGAGAGTACTTACTTTTTGAGCCAAATATTACACATGGAGAGAGAAATAAAGGAAATAGTACAAAATTATCATTACTTTAAAAAATCATTTATACAAAAAGAGAGTGGTGGTGGTGAGGGTGTGTACTATGGACAAAGAGGACACAAACCCATGAACTGAAAATTCTGTGGGGGCAGGTGCCCACCTGCCCATAGGGTAGAACCGCCCCTGCTCGTTGGATGAATATATTCCCGATACGTAGCTAATGTATGACCAAATTTAAGCGGGTGTACCGTGTACGTACTCAAGTAAGAGAGCATCGGTACGTCAAGTTTAGTAGGTAAGGGAGAACAGATCGATCGTGCATTATATTGCATGGCCACACATGATTAAGTCATTGGGCCGGTACGTATAATTTGTTTCATTCATGCATGTGAGTGATTAGGATTACTACTCACTTTTTATTTGTCTAATTACTTATTCCACGTGAAACTTTAACTCATGACTTGTGAATCTAATTACTACTATTAATTAAAAGTTACAACTACACCAACCAAACAACGATATATGCAACTGCATATATACTACGTACTAGCTAGTTTTTTGTTTAAATTTTGATAAAAATCAAAAATAAAAAGTATTATCAAAATGCTTTAGCTAGCATAATGTGTGTGTGTGTGTGTATATATATATATATATATATATATATATATATATATATATATGTTAGGTAATTTTTTTTAATTTCTATTTTGTTGGGTCATGATATTTATCCTATCTTGGGCTGAGTGAATTGGGCTTCTTTATCGATTTAATCTGTTGGGCTGTTACAATTAAGTCATGGAGCTGATAGGCCCAATCATTGTACCAGTTTCATTTAATCCTATAAGATCGGGTCGGATCTATAGGTTGACCCATTAGACATTTTAATATCTATTATCTTTGACTTGTGATGATGAAAAAACATTATAGTTGACCAAAGTTCCTGCCATGCATTAATGTGGATGAGATCATAGTCGGCCGGCGGGATAAAACAGTGACAAAAAGCAGTAGATAAACCATATGCAGTCGGCAGAACCCATCAGATCAGGGGGGTGTCAGGTAGTAGTGGTTGGCACGGTAATTCATGCAGAGACAGTATATCTTAGCAAGGAAGCCTTTTCTAACAGGTAAGTTCTCATACCTTTCAATATATTCAAATTCTTTCATCCATACACACAATCAAGCATTATCATATCTCTAGATACTAGACATTACATTCCTCCATTGTTAACCTTGTGAACACATACTAATTCTCACGCCTGAGCTATCCCCCGACGGAACAGCCGTCAAGCTTGTGGTGTTTATCGTGTTTACTGTGCAGGATCAGGACGTCTTACGTGATTGGGACGTAGCAGAGGATCTTGGCGTTAACATATTTAAATTCTTTTTTCTTTCTTTCTTTTTTTTGGGGTGGGGGGAGCACATGAGTGATACCCTAATATATATATAAATATAGTTGAGTTGTTCGTTGCGTCCCATTCAACAGTTGGCAATGTACTTGTGTACAAAATAGGCTGAGAAGTGGTCCATTTTGAACAATGGATTTAGGCCTAGTTCTAGTTCCAGAAAGATAAAATTGATGGGCCAATAATGCAAATATACTCCTTCCCCTCCCCTCTTGGTGGTGTTGAAGTATCCAACACCCCCCCTCATCACGTGCGCTTTAATTTTAAATCAATTGTATATACAATTTTATAAAATTCGATGATATGAAACATGTAAGTTATTAGATTGACAGATGAATAGTAGTTACTTTGATACTATATTGAAGTATTCAATTTAAAATTAATTTATGTAATAATAAATAAAATAATTTCTCAAATTATATATTAAATGTCCATGTATTAATTATCGGATGTATTGGGTAGCTCCTCCCACATGAATAAAGAATCAAAATGAATCACGATGAAAGTAAAAAAGTAAATTAGTAGGTCATTTTCTGTTTCTTTTACTTTCTTTTCTAGAAAGGTTAGTATATTATATTATATTATATTACTACTTAAATATTTAACCCAATTAATTAATTAATGGATGTGATTGTGTGAACTTACTTGGTGCAGTGAGGGCCACGTAAATTATATGGCTCAACTTTAAGTCATTAAGAAGTGAATATATATCT
Organism: Panax japonicus; assembly: GCA_020205505.1. NCBI lineage: Eukaryota > Viridiplantae > Streptophyta > Magnoliopsida > Apiales > Araliaceae > Panax > Panax japonicus. Next base: position 8,045,586 of record CM035093.1, on the reverse strand, counting down.
TATTGAAAAACCAGTGGCTGAGTTAGAATTAAAGAAAAGAATTAAATTATGCATGCATGGTATATATATATATATATACAGAATGGATCCTGTCCGGGAGTCCGGACAGGACCCAAAATCCTGACCCAAATTTTTTTTTTTTTTTTTTTTTTTGTAGAACAACTAAAAAAAAAAAAAAAAATTTATGGAACTGAAATTTTTCAATAATACAGTATTTTGGGTGTGTTTTTAACACCCACACCAACCAATGTATGTACAGTCTGCCCAGACTGTACAGACATGTTTCGTTATAGGCATCCAAATCACACCCAAAACACTGTATAATATAAAAATTCCAATTCCATAAATTTTTTTTTTTTAGTTGTTTCAAAAAAAAAGCAAAAAAAAAAAAAAAAAAGGTCCGGATTTTGTTAAAATCCGGACTCCCGGACCTGATCCGGTCCATATATATATATATATATATATATATATATATATATATATATATATATATATATATCTAATAAAATACAAATGATTTTGAATTTCCCGCTCACTCAATAAATCATCTGGGCCGTCCAAAGTTTGGGATAAATCTCATCATCCATCTATCTAATAAAATACAATTTATCTAATTCTATCTATCTATATCTATATTCTATATATCTAATTATATTTAATAAAATACAAATAATTTTGAATTTCTCGCTAACTCAATAAATCATTTGGGACATCCAAAATTTGGGATAAATCTCACCATCCATCTATCTAATAAAATACAAATGATTTTGAATTTCTCGCTCACTCAATAAATCATTTGGGTCGTCCAAAATTTGAAATAAATTCCAACGTCCATAGTGCCGGAGGCACGGGACTGTTGCTAGTATATATATATATAGAACAAGGATCCTGTCCGGGAGTCCGGACAGGTCCTAAAATCCGGACCAATTTTTTTTTTTTTTGCTTTTTTTTTTGAAACAACTAAAAAAAATAAAAAATTATGGAACTGAAATTTTTCCATAATACAGTGTTTTGGATGTGTTTTTAATACCTATACCAACCAATGTATGTACAGTCTGCCCAGACTGTACAGAAATATTTTGGTATAGGCATCCAAATCACGCCCAAAACACTGTATTGTGGAAAAATTTCAGTTTCATAATTATTATTTTTTTAGTTGTTTCAAAAAAAAAAGAAAAAAAAAGCTCCGAATTTTATTAAAATCCGGGAGTCCGGACCTGATACGGACTCATATATGTATATATATATATAAGAATAAATTAAATGATTCATGGCATGAAAGAAAGAAGAAAAACCAACAGTGATATATGGTATACATGTGTAGCTAGTCATACATCATGATCTGCATGCACTTTAGTAAGTCATATTATGAGTGTTTGATAAAAATTGAATAAATATAAATTAATTTGAATCGAATTTTTTTCCCGATAATTGATATGTTTGAAACTTCTGAATAATAAATTTTATACTTTTATCCCTCTAAAAAAATTTAAAATTGTTGTAAATTTATTTAATATTACTTAATATAATATAATAGTTAATATTGTGAAAAAAAAAAATTTATTCATCCGTCATTCAGCCCATTCAACTGAAAAAATGAGACTTTTATTCAGCCCAAATCGTCTGAATGGCTGACCTAAATCGATCAGTCATTCAGTGCTAATTAAACAGCTCCTTACTCATTCTTTTTCCAAGTGTCATGTTAAGATTGCAAAATTTTTTTTACTTAATTTCAAAAAAAATACATACAAAATGAGAACTTGCTTTAACTTTATATATGTGACGCCCCCAAAATTAGGTATTCATCACCCATCTTGAGTCGCCAAATATATGATACACAATACAAATACAAATTTAACTATACAACTGTCGTGTAAAATATGATAAAACATAAACTGAGAGTTTAAACAAGAATACTGCCTTCTAGACAATATCCATCTCAATGGAGTCCTCCTAGACAGGATAGAAACTCAAATTCAGTTCTCATTATATTTATTGTCACACTATTTAACAGAATAATGAAGACTACTAATGCTATCATCTGGACCGTCACTCCGTTCCCCGACACGTCCCAGCTATATTCTCATTTCCTGAAGAGAACAGTGAAAGAAAGGGTGAGCTCAACTAGCCCAGTAAGAAATATTATGACTAAGATAATGCAGAATAATTTATCAATAGTCTTCAACAATGTTAAACTGATAAAATACAATAGACATCAAGTTTAACTGCAGCGGAATAAGCAATCCATTAGAAGAGTCAAATAGACCATCAGGTCTATTATCTTCTCCATGATAAAAGTCTACCAATAATATTTTATCCCTGTAGATGAACCACCTCATCGAATCATCCCTGCACTACGGGCCAATGATATTCATTAAATCATCAATGGTCATGACTATACCGAATAATCCCTGATCACAATCATACCCAGTCCATCTCTACACATAAGCCAAAGATATACAACAATAAAATCAATAATCTACAATCCATCTTTACACGTAAGCCAAAGATATATCATTCAATAATCAACAGTCCATCTTCGCACGTAAGCCAAAAATATATAACAATAAAACCAATAATAAACAATCCATTTTTGCACGTAAGCCAAAGATATACCATTCAATAATCAACAGTCTATCTTCGCACATAAGCCAAATATAACTTTTATCACCATATAAGCATGATGATGACGACAATGATATAAACATTAATCAACTGAAAACAAGGATAAATATTAAAGACTTTAAATTTATCCAAATATTATCATTCACATAATAAATTCATAATCCAATATTATTACTATCATAACAATATTTTAACCACTTTTTAAACTTATAAACAATTTATTTTAATTATTTATCCTTTACCAAATAATGCATTTAATCATTCAAAAATGTCATCCTCATAAGATTTCATTATCAATGATCAAATCCCTTATCAACAATTTACATATACCTTGTATAGGATTTTCAAGCCATAAAATCTTATTTTCCAACTTTGTTACTTCACATAACATATTTAACTCATATGTTCGTAACTAAACTATTTTTATGAAAAATATCAAATCAGTCCCAAAAATATTTCTTTTCTGGAATTTAGCATAATATAGTCCCATAATGAAAATATATTTTTCTCGAAATTTTTAAAATTCATTTACTATTTTTCAAAAATCAAATTCCAATTAATTCCTTAAAAAATTAGCTACCTTAAGTTTAACTCCAAAAATTTCCAAATCTTGGCAGGACCTTACACATGTTAATGTGAGCCTCAAGTTTAAATTTCATGGTCATCAGAGTTGAAGAACTCCGGTTATAGCATTTTTCGTCAAAAAAACCTAAATATTAAAATGGTCATAACTTGTTCATTTTAAGTCGGAATGAACTCATTTTTGGACAGGATGTTCTTTATACCATATACTTTCATTTCCCAAAAGGCCAGAATTTTTTTCATAAATTAAGTGGCCGAAAATTCCCTTACAAAAATGTGACAGCAACCTTTTTCATATTTTGCAATTTTTCGTGCTTTGCTAAAATCAGTCTACACGAAAATTTATAATACTTTTTCCAGTGATTCCACTTGGATTAGTTAGGTATCTCATAGATCTAACTCTAGGACTTGACCACACTCAAAAATTCGAAATATAACAAGAGATATGGTCAATTGAATTTCATGTTCTGTTTTTACCAAAATCTGATTTTTCAACCCTTTGTGATTTCTAAGAAACTTTCATGTTTTCACATAATAACCAACATAACTCATCATGACAATGACATATAATTCAATAAAACAAGTGCAAGAATAATTTTAAAGGTTTATAAATTAATTTATCCTGAACTCAACAATGTCCAAATTGTCAACATGATACTTCTTTGTAGATTAAAATTGAAGAATGCTCAGAAGAATATTTCCATGAAAAGATACTGGATGAAGCACAAATATCAAGGATATTCCACTAATTTCATGGAGTATAGAAGTCAAAACTTTAACCAACTGAGTATAATAAAGAATATATGAAACTGCAAATGAATTTTTACCCGCCATGCGGTAATCCACGTATACAGATCATTTCCACAATTTAATAAGGAATGAATACAAAGGATCATTCACCATACATGTGGCAATCCACATAGACAGGTTATTCCAACAGAATAATAAATAATGGAATAACAGAAGGATTCACCTTGCATGCGATAGAAACCGCATAGACAGGTTATTCCCAACAGAATAATAAATATGGAACCAAGTCAGGTAAAATTCACACCGACAGGATATTCCGATAGAATAATAAATACAGAATAATAAATATGGAATCAGGTCAGGTGAAATTCACACCGACAGAATATTACGACAGAATAATAAAGAACGGAATAATAAATATGAAACCAGATCAGGTGAAATTCACACTGACAGGATATTCCGACAGAATAATAAAGAACGGAATAATAAAAGAGTTTCACCACGTATGCGGTACTTCGCATAAACATGTTATTCCAACATAATAATAAAGAATGGAATAACAGAAGAAGATCACCAAGTATTGGGTAAACCGCATATACAGGTCATTCCACCAAGTATAGGGTAAACCACGCATACAAGTTATTCCAACAGAATAATAAAGAATGAAATAACATAAGAATTTCACCAAGTATAGGGTATGCCGCGTATACAGGTTATGTATAGGGTATGCCACTTTTAAAGGTTATTTCAACAAAATAAATAAGAATGGAATAACATAAGTTCTCTTCATTAATAAGAAAGAATAACACCCCTTACCTTTGAAAGAAACTAGATATAGGAGTAGTGAGGTGGAAAGCTTCTCTTCTTCTATAGATTTTCTCTCTACAATTTTTCTATAATTTCTCTCTATAATAAATGCTCTAGAGCTTTAGTGAATTGGTGAGAAATGAAGAAGAATGAGCTTCTATTTATAGAAAAATATAATTTTGATAATTACACGTTTTGGGGCTCAAAATATTACAGTACAATACCTTCATCTTTTCTTTCATTTTTAATTCAGTCATCCAAATATTATCAAAATTGCACTAACTCCCCTAATAGTAAATCATGTGAATCAATAGTAAAATCATGTGACTCAATAGTAAATCATGTGACAAAAATAATTACGATATAGTACCTCCATCTATACTTCTATTTTTAACTTAGTTATGTAAGTATTATTAATCTTGCACCAACTCCCCTAATAGTAACAAAAATGTGAATCAATAGTATAACATGTGAACAAATAGTTATAATCATGTGAAATAATAGCAATTAATTGCTCATTTATCCGGTTACATACCCGATTGGTCAATATAACCTCCAGACATCAATTTTTATCGAAATAAATATCGATTTTCACTAACACAAACAACTCCAACATGATGAAACTATTTTTACCAAAAAATAAATTTTTAAATTTCGAAGTTTGACTTTTTCCGAAAAAGTCAACTATTGAATTTTTGACCAAATAGTGAATTTCGGAAAATTTTGTGTTTATAGACTATTTTAACTAATTTCGTCGTTTCGGACTCAAATATCACGTCCGCGTCTCCAAATTCAACTCCAAACAACATTCATCATTAATATTATAACTCACTATATTTATCAACCAGGTCGTTCCCAAAAAAGAGGGGGCTTTCCAATAAAGATTTCTCCATATTGGCGCGCAATTAGGTGACCAAACCTCTCCTTGACAGAACTTCTAGACATTGTAAATATTGCAATTTAATAATATGAATAACTTTGTCGTCTCAATTATTGATCTAATAATATATCATATTATGCAGATGATACTGTGACAATAATCGAATCAATAATATGAGAGATATGATGCAACAGTTACTGTAGCAATAATTGAGTATAACTGAGTGACTTCTTACGTAAGTATCAATAATCAATAGTGTGTGTTACTATACAACCATGCGTATTACTGTACTTTTACTACCGAGTAGTTTAACAGTATTAACGGTAAAACCTCCGCCATTATTTTTATAAAAAGATAATTCGGTCGTTTTCTTACTACGACAATACTTCCATTGTGGGGTCCACCAATGATTGTGCCGTCGTACGATTATTCCCCGATAAAAAGAATATTCCCCGTTAAAACGAATATTCCTTGACCAATTGAATATTATATAATAACTTGCGTACTTTGCAAAATTTTTAAATATTACCCACAACTATAACATTATATCAATTTCACACCATAATATTTAAAAAAAAATATTTCGAAAAAATTAAATATTTATTCATAAAATCTAGATTCTCACAATATATATATATATATATATATAGAGAGAGAGAGAAATGATCCATAGAATACGTTAGCCAGAGGGACTGTTTCAACTTACGCTTATCTAGCGGTCTAAAATTAGCCATCCAAAATTAGCCGTCTAAAATTAGAGTGAATGGAGGCCCAGCCGCTACTCCCTCTAGCGGCCAGCCAAATTTTTTTTATTGTCCGCTACTCCTCTAGCGGCCAGTCAAAACGACTGTGTTTTGACTGACCACACACTAGAGGGAGTAACGGCAAAAAATTTTTTTTGACTTAATTACTAATTATGTATTTTACTTTTTTACATGATCATGTATTCATGCACATTTTTGTGAAATATGGTGGCCGGATACTTTAATATTTAAATGCATTGTCAGAATTTCATATCCAAAGTATATTGTCAGTTTTGCAAGTTCTGAGGCAAGAGCTTCATAGCAGCTAAAAATAAATAGTGAACACACACACACACACACACACACATATATATATATATATATATGAGATTCCATTCACAGCAACCGGTTGTTGGGAGCAACCCATTTTTGGCCAGCCGCTACAGGTTGTAGCGGCTTATAAAAAAATTGCATAAAGGCCGGTACAGGCTGTAGCGGCTGGCCAAAAATGGGTTGCTCCCAACAACCGGTTGCTGTGGATGGAACCCCTATATATATATATATATATATATATGGGTGTAAACGAGTCGAATATAAGCGAACATCTTCATGCTCAGATTCGGCTCGACTCAAAAAAATTGAGCTCAGATTCGATAAGGGATTTATATTTTTGCGCCAGATTCGACTCGGATCATTACTCGGACCTACTCGGCTCGAAAGTACTCGACTCGTTCACAAAGCGAGTTACTCATGAGCCTTCAAATCGAGTTTCAAATATGAATCATTTCACTTAAAACTGAACCACTACATGCTAAATTGATTACTTAACTAATATTTATATATAAAACTTTTTCACTTTTATTTATGTATTGAAATTATAAAGAATGTAATATAAATTGACATTCAATTAATTGATTTATTCAAGTACAAGTTTACATTATTTCATACTACACTTTATAAATTATAAAGATTGATACAAATATCACATATTTAGCTTATTAACATGGATCAGACCAATATTCGAATATGATCCATCGAACATGTATCGAGTATGGTTCGAGAAAAAACTGAAATACTCGAACTATAATATGAGCGAACACTGGTATGCTCGAATTCGACACGTGTATCATTAAACAGAAAACGAGTATGGATCAGATTCGACTCGAATCAACTTCGAATTCGAGTTTTAGATCATATTTTCGAGCCGATCTCGAGTCGAGTACCGAACTATTTGACTCGACTTACACCCCTATCTATCTAATAAAATACAAATGATTTTGAATTTCCCGCTCACTCAATAAATCATCAGGGCCGTCCAAAGTTTGAGATAAATCTCACCGTTCATACATCTATCTATCTAATAATCTAATAATAATTTAATAAAATACAAATGACTTTAAATTTTCCGCTCACTCAATAAATTATTTTGGTCGTTCAAAGTTTGAGATAAATCATATTGTCCATACAGTGCCGGAGACACGGGACCCAACTAGTGTATATATAGAGAGAGAGAGAGAATTTAGCTAGTCAATTCAATTCAATGCCGTTTTCAATTTGTGCTCATCAGATGTAAAAGAGAGACGCATAAAATATAAGATTTTTTGTAAATTTTCTTCGGATACAATTTTTGTAAGACCCCAAATAATTAATAAATGAAATTTAATTTCCTTTACTTATTATTTTGAATAGTAAGGGTTGATTTGATTAATGTGAATAGTTATGGGTAAAATACGCAAATATTTCAAAATAAGCAAGTGGTTATAATATATTCATTGTTGTCGGGGAATATTCGTTTGGTCGTGGAATATTCGTATTGTCGGGAATCTCCGTACGACGGCGCAGTCATTTGTGGGCCCCATAACGAAAAACGGTTGGATGAAAGAAAACGACAAAGATTGAGTTTTATAAATAACGGCGTAAATTGTTACCGTTAACACTGTTGGGTTACCTGGTGGTTAAAATACAGTAATACGCGTTGTTGCACAGTAGCACACGGTATTGCACAGTATTTTGAATTATTGATCCTTACGTAAGAAGGCACTACTCAATAATTGCTACAGGAGTTTCTGTTCATTACTTTATTGATTCAATAATTGCTTGCGTTGATATTTATATTATTATTGTTTCAATAATTGTCATTGCACAGTATTTTCCATTATCAGATCAATAATTCATATTATTTGAATAATATTATCAGATAACATTATTGGCAATGTCTAGAAAGTTATGTCAAGGAGAGGTTTGGTCATCTAATTGCGCGCCAGTAAGGAGAAATCCTTATTGGAAAGCCCCCTCTATCCTGGGAACGGCCTGGTTGTCAGTACTGTGATTCTGTAATATTATTTTTAATAATTAATTATTGATTATTATGATAAAGAAAATATTTATTTTATGTGGATATAGATGGAGAAAATTTTTATTGTGACAATTGTTGAAAATTTATTTTATCCTTTTCTGATAAAATAATTCATTTAAATATATTATTTTAATAATATATTAACGATGATATTTTTACAATGAATGTGGGATATATGAGTATATGAGAAGGTAGAGTATTTTTGTGGCATTAAATGTTTAACACATATTTTGTGTGTCGGTGGACATAATTTTTAACCGAAAATTGATTATAGACTGTAAAATCGCTCGTTTGTGGATTTTGGATAATTTCTGTTTGGAATTTGGAAAAAATTTTCTTCTGCAAAGTTGTAGAGAATGGAATTTCCCATGGAAAGTCGCGAGTTTCGAATTTTTCTGATAACCGAGCTATTTTTTATGAATTATTGAAGTTACGGGAAATAAAATGATTTTTTATTAATTATGGTGGGACCCACTTTTTGGTTGGTGAGTAATCCACATGGGCTGCTGAAATTTTTGGTTCAATTGTGGTGGCTGGTCATGGAAGGATGCGTAGGAGAAAAAGAAATAAGTAATAATAATATATTTTATTAATTTAGTCTCCTTTGGCGTTCTAGTATTTTCCTATAAATAGAGGGCTAAGTTAGAATTGAAAATCACACCAGAAACAAAGTTTTCTCTCTTTTTCTCTCTATATTATCGAGCGTATTCTTGTGAGTATACTTTGAGTGTTGCTATACGGTGCGAGTTTCTGTCATCACTATACCGAAATTCAGTCAGAAGTACGGCTATTTTGAGGTAAGGGATGTTATTTTCTTCTTAAATGATATTATTTTCTTCAATATCATTATGCCGAAATATTGGTGAACGTTTTTATCAAATTTGGAACTTTTTGTGCCAGAGTTACTATTCACGTATACGGTACTATTCACGTATACGGCACTATTCACGAATACGGCACTATTCACAGAAAAATTATTTTTTTTTCTTTTCGTCCAAAATATCTATTGTAGATACTAGCTTTGATTGTATCCATGTTTTGATCATTCTTGAATTTTACACCACTATGATTATTTTTGAGGTATTTGTGGACATGGACAAAACAAAGTACGAATCCTTAATCCTTAATCCTTGTCATTTTGTTTCACTGGATTCGCTTCTTTAAAAATATTTTTATCATCTTCAGTCTTAAAGGATGTTATTATTGAATATCTTTGGCCTGTAGTGCAAAGATGAATGATTTCTGATGAATATCTTTGGCCCGTAGTGCAAAGATGAACAGGTGTTTAGATGAACATGACCAACAGATGAATATCCTTGGCCTGTAGTGCAAGGATGAATATATGATTCAAGATGTGTATTGATTGATGTTACAGGGATAAAAATACTGTTGATGGACTGTTAAATTCATAGACATTAGTAGATTTCATCCTCTACGTAACTCTTCTATGAATTAATATTTTCCGCTGCGAATATTGATTTAAAACTTGTTGTCTATTGTATTCTATTAGATTTTTCCCTGTTGAAGACTAACGATAATTTGTTGTATATTATCTTAGTCATAATATTATTTACTGAGCTAGTTGAGCTCACCCTTTTCCTTTTTGTTCCATTTTTCTTCTCAGGAGACGAGAATATAGCGAGTACGAGTCGGGGTATGAATTGATGGTCCTTGAGAGAGTTGTTTAGTAGTCCTCACCATTTTTGTAAAATAATAAATCAATAATTGTATTGAGGACATAGTTGGGTATGACAATGTTTGTATTCAAACTCACAGTTTATGGGTTGTAAAAGTTGTGGTTGTTTCTGTACCATGTATTTGGCGACTCAAAATGGGTTGGATGGAATGGACCTATTTTGGGGGCGTCACAGTTGGTATCAGAGCTTAGGGATATGATATCTGGCGGAGATCGGGGAATAGAACTAGGAGGGGAGAGACGAGTAAATCCTTCGCTAGTTTGTCCTACCTAAGCTTATTTGTTAGTTGGTCAGTATATAGGGATATTATGTGATATGTGATTTGCTTAATTAACCCTTGTTTTATGGCAGTATTTAAGAATGGCAACCGAGAATGTTAACAATGGAGTTAATGAGACCGTGGAGATGCCTGTACTTACCAACGAGGAGAACGTGCAACAGGCTGGTAATGTTCCTCCTGTGAACAACACCACTAATCAGACGATGAACGACGCAATGTTTAGAAGCTTTTTGCAGTTCATGCAAAATCAGACGAGGGAGACTCGTGTTCAAAATACAGGAGGAAATGATAACAATTCACGGGTTGTCACAGCCAAGCAGTTCAAAGAGCTGGGACCACCAGAATTTAAGGGAAAGCCAGACCCGATCATGGCGGAGACATGGGTCAAACAAATTACAAAGATATTCGATGTCTTGGGATGCACGGAGGAACAGAAGGTTCCATTCGCCACCTTTATGTTCCGTGGCGAGGCAGACTACTGGTGGGAGTCTGTGAAGCGTACCCATCCAGCCGCACTCAGCATGTCTTGGGAGACGTTTCAGAAACTATTTAATGACAAATACTTTCCTGAAAGTGTTCGTCATATGAAGGAAGTGGAGTTCATCAGATTAGAACAAAATAACATGACGGTGTCTCAGTACGAGGCAAAGTTTGCAGAGTTATCCAGGTTTGCACCTCATTTGGTGGAGAATGAGGAACGTATGACGCGGATGTTTCTGAGAGGTTTGAAACCCGGCATACGACAATATCTCATCTCTCATAAATTTTCTCTCTATTCAGATGTTGTTAACAGGGCTCAATTGTTGGAGCGAGACAACGAGTACGGTCAACCGAGGTACCACAATCAGGATCATACTGAAGATAACAGTCAGCAAAACAACAATAATCAGTGGAGAAAGAAAAAGACGGAAAAAAATGGTAACCACTCTGGTGGTAATCATAGCTATGAAAATAGAAGAAGCGAGTCAGGAGGAGATTTTAAAAAGAGGAGATTTAACAATGACCATGTGAAGACGACAGTGCCGGCAGCAACTGGTTCTAAAGGAGGAGAAAGACCACCGGTTATATGCTATAAGTGCGGGAAAGAGGGACATATCAGTCCAAACTGCCCACAACAGTTCAAGGTATGCTATAATTGTGGGAAGGAAGGACATATCGCTCGAGATTGTACGGTAGCGAAACCTAGTTCAGCGGGGACGGTGACTCAAAAGACTATCCCAGAAAAGCCAAAGTCAATGGTTCCTGGAAGAGCGTTTGTTGTGACTGGTCAACATGCGAGGAACCCAAACGAGGTGATCACGGGTAAGCTATTTATAAATTCTTGCGAAGTTTATACCTTACTTGATACCGGTGCTACCCATTCATTTATCTCTCCTGCTTGCGCTCAACGTTTAAACTTGACTCCGGAGAAATTAGACTTTGACCTATCTGTGGAAACTCCGTTAGGAGAAACTATTATCACATCCACTATTTATAAATCTTGTTTGATTCAAGTTGGCACCATCACCTTACCTGTTGACCTTATCTCTTTAAAGATACTTGCTTTTGATGTGATTTTAGGGATTGATTGGTTAACTACTCATCATGCCAAAATTGATTGTTTTCGTAAGGTTGTTAGTTTTCATATTCCTAATCAACCTGTTGTTCGAATTCAGGCAACTAAACCATTAAAATCAATCACTGTCATATCTAATCATAAAGCTATTCGTTTATTGAAAAACGGATGTCAAGCTTTCTTAGCCCATGTTATGGATTTGAATAAAGACACGTCAAAATTGAATAATATTCCTGTTGTTATTGACTTTCCTGACGTATTTCCTGAAGAACTTCCCGGTCTACCCCCAGAACGTGAAGTTAAATTCTTTATTGATCTTGAACCTGGTACAAATCCCATTTCTAAAACCCCATATCGAATGGCTCCTATTGAACTTCAGGAGTTAAAAGTCCAACTACAGGAGTTATTGGACATTGGTTTCATTCGTCCTAGTACATCTCCTTGGGGTGCTCCTGTTTTATTCGTAAAGAAGAAAGACGGGAGTATGCGACTTTGTATTGACTATCGGGAATTGAACCATGTCACCATTAAGAATAGGTATCCTCTACCTCGTATTGATGACTTGTTTGACCAGTTGCAAGGAGCACAATTCTTTTCAAAAATCGATCTTCGTTCTGGATATCATCAGCTGAAAATTCGAACTGAGGATATTCCAAAGACTGCCTTCAGGACTCGGTATGGGCATTATGAATTCTTAGTCATGTCTTTTGGATTGACTAATGCTCCTGCTGCTTTCATGGATATGATGAACCGAGCATTCAAGGATTATTTGGATCAATTCGTTGTTGTCTTTATTGATGACATCCTCATATATTCCAAAAGCCGTGAAGATCATGAGCACCATTTGAAGCTGGTACTCCAAAGGCTTCGTGAAAACAAGTTATATGCTAAGTTGAAGAAATGCGAGTTCTGGCTTGAGGAAGTAACATTCCTTGGGCACGTGGTGTCAAAAAATGGAGTATCTGTTGACCCGACGAAGATTGAAGCATTACAAAGTTGGGAGCAACCGAAGTCGGTTACTGAAGTACGTAGCTTTTTGGGCTTAGCTGGTTATTATCGGAGATTCGTGGAAGGGTTTTCTCGAATTGCTACTCCATTAACTCAGCTAACTCGGAAGGATACAAAATTCATATGGAGCGAGGAATGCGAGAAGGGTTTTCAAGAGCTTAAGAGGAGACTTATTTCGGCACCTGTTCTAACAATACCATCTGGTTCGGATGGATTTGTTATCTACAGCGATGCTTCGGGCAAAGGGTTAGGATGTGTTCTCATGCAACGTGGGAAAGTCATAGCCTATGCCTCGCGACAACTTAAAGAGTATGAGAGGAATTATCCTACTCATGATCTAGAGTTGGCAGCAGTCGTTTTCGCGCTAAAGATCTGGAGGCACTATCTATACGGGGAGAAAGTGGAGATATATTCAGATCATAAAAGCCTCAAATATTTCTTCACGCAGAAAGAACTCAACATGCGGCAACGACGTTGGCTCGAGTTGTTGAAAGATTACGACCACACTATTCAATACCATCCTGGAAAAGCGAACGTGGTAGCTGACGCATTGAGTAGAAGATCATATGCAGGAATGAGTGCAATGATGTCAAGTATACGCATAGAGCCAACTTTAATAGAAAAAGTTAAGGTTGCTCAAGCCACCGATCCGGAGCTGATGCATATGAAGACGAAAGTACAAGAAGGTGCCATTCCAGAAGCGAGAATTGATGAAGAAGGAATACTTCGAGTCCACTCCAGACTTTGTGTTCCTAACGATCCTGATTTGAAGTACAAGATCATGATGGAGGCACACAATACACCGTTTGCAATTCATCCTGGAAGTACCAAAATGTATCGTGACCTTCGACATACATTTTGGTGGAACAATATGAAGAGAGAGATTGCAAAGTTTATTTCAACATGTTTAACTTGTCAACGTGTAAAGGCGGAGCATCAAGTGCCAAAGGGTCCATTGCAACCACTTGAGATTCCGAAATGGAAGTGGGAACACATTACTATGGATTTCGTTACGGGTCTTCCTACGGTTTCTCAAGGCATCAATGCTATTTGGGTTATTGTTGATAGATTAACCAAGTCTGCTCATTTCTTGCCGATACGGGAGACTTATTCCCTTGAACGTCTTGCTCAAATGTACGTAAATGAGATTGTAAGATTGCATGGCATGCCAGTATCCATAGTTTCGGATCGTGACCCAAGATTTACTTCAAGATTTTGGGTTAGCTTGCAAAAAGCTATGGGTACGGAGTTACGATTCAGTTCGGCATACCATCCTCAAACGGACGGACAATCAGAGAGGACTATTCAAACTCTTGAAGATTTATTAAGACTCTGTGTCCTAGACTTCAAGGGCAGTTGGGATAAATATTTACCATTGGTGGAATTCTCCTACAACAACAGTTATCAGGCAAGCATTGGTGTAGCCCCATTTGAAGCATTGTATGGACGAAAGTGTCGCTCTCCAGTATGTTGGGACGAGGTGGGTGAAGCAACATTGTTGGGACCTGAGTTAGTACGTATGACTACGAAGAAGATCCAAACGATTCGACAACGTATACAAACGGCACAAGATCGACAAAAGAGTTATACGGATCTTCATCGAAAGGACGTAGAATTTAGTGTTGGGGATCATGTATTGTTGCGTGTTGCCCCATGGAAGGGAGTTACAAGATTCGGGAAGAGAGGAAAGCTTAATCCACGATTTATTGGTCCATTTCAAATTCTTGATCGAGTAGGTAATGTAGCCTATAGACTCGCGTTATCTCCAAGTATGTCTCGTGTTCATAATGTTTTTCATATATCTGTGCTTCGTAAATATGTGAAAGACCCGAACCACGTCATTGAGTTAGAACCGGACGAGATAGCCGAAGATTTAACGTATGAGGAGGTACCTGTCAAGATCTTGGATAGGAAGGAGCATGTCCTACGCACGAAGGTAATACCACAAGTTAAAGTTTTGTGGAGGAATCATGCTATAGAGGAAATGACCTGGGAGTTGGAAACAGAAATGAAAGCGAGGTATCCTCACCTTTTCGAAACACCAGGTACGTATGTCAATTTCGAGGACGAAATTTCATAAGGAGGGGAGGTTGTAAGACCCCAAATAATTAATAAATGAAATTTAATTTCCTTTAATTATTATTTTGAATAGTAAGGGTTGATTTGATTAATGTGAATAGTTATGGGTAAAATACGCAAATATTTCAAAATAAGCAAGTGGTTATAATATATTCATTGTTGTCGGGGAATATTCGTTTGGTCGTGGAATATTCGTATTGTCGGGAATCTCCGTACGACGGCGCAGTCATTTGTGGGCCCCATAACGAAAAACGGTTGGATGAAAGAAAACGACAAAGATTGAGTTTTATAAATAACGGCGTAAATTGTTACCGTTAACACTGTTGGGTTACCTGGTGGTTAAAATACAGTAATACGCGTTGTTGCACAGTAGCACACGGTATTGCACAGTATTTTGAATTATTGATCCTTACGTAAGAAGGCACTACTCAATAATTGCTACAGGAGTTTCTGTTCATTACTTTATTGATTCAATAATTGCTGCGTTGATATTTATATTATTATTGTTTCAATAATTGTCATTGCACAGTATTTTCCATTATCAGATCAATAATTCATATTATTTGAATAATATTATCAGATAACATTATTGGCAATGTCTAGAAAGTTCTGTCAAGGAGAGGTTTGGTCATCTAATTGCGCGCCAGTAAGGAGAAATCCTTATTGGAAAGCCCCCTCTATCCTGGGAACGGCCTGGTTGTCAGTACTGTGATTCTGTAATATTATTTTTAATAATTAATTATTGATTATTATGATAAAGAAAATATTTATTTTATGTGGATATAGATGGAGAAAATTTTTATTGTGACAATTGTTGAAAATTTATTTTATCCTTTTCTGATAAAATAATTCATTTAAATATATTATTTTAATAATATATTAACGATGATATTTTTACAATGAATGTGGGATATATGAGTATATGAGAAGGTAGAGTATTTTTGTGGCATTAAATGTTTAACACATGTTTTGTGTGTCGGTGGACATAATTTTTAACCGAAAATTGATTATAGACTGTAAAATCGCTCGTTTGTGGATTTTGGATAATTTCTGTTTGGAATTTGGAAAAAATTTTCTTCTGCAAAGTTGTAGAGAATGGAATTTCCCATGGAAAGTCGCGAGTTTCGAATTTTTCTGATAACCGAGCTATTTTCTATGAATTATTGAAGTTACGGAAAATAAAATGATTTTTTATTAATTATGGTGGGACCCACTTTTTGGTTGGTGAGTAATCCACATGGGCTGCTGAAATTTTTGGTTCAATTGTGGTGGCTGGTCATGGAAGGATGCGTAGGAGAAAAAGAAATAAGTAATAATAATATATTTTATTAATTTAGTCTCCTTTGGCGTTCTAGTATTTTCCTATAAATAGAGGGCTAAGTTAGAATTGAAAATCACACCAGAAACAAAGTTTTCTCTCTTTTTCTCTCTATATTATCGAGCGTATTCTTGTGAGTATACTTTGAGTGTTGCTATACGGTGCGAGTTTCCGTCATCACTATACCGAAATTCAGTCAGAAGTACGGCTATTTTGAGGTAAGGGATGTTATTTTCTTCTTAAATGATATTATTTTCTTCAATATCATTATGCCGAAATATTGGTGAACGTTTTTATCAAATTTGGAACTTTTTGTGCCGAAGTTACTATTCACGTATACGGTACTATTCACGTATACGACACTATTCACGAATACGGCACTATTCACAGAAAAATTATTTTTTTTTCTTTTCGTCCAAAATATCTATTGTAGATACTAGCTTTGATTGTATCCATGTTTTGATCATTCTTGAATTTTACACCACTATGATTATTTTTGAGGTATTTGTGGACATGGACAAAACAAAGTACGAATCCTTAATCCTTAATCCTTGTCATTTTGTTTCACTGGATTCGCTTCTTTAAAAATATTTTTATCATCTTCAGTCTTAAAGGATGTTATTATTGAATATCTTTGGCCTGTAGTGCAAAGATGAATGATTTCTGATGAATATCTTTGGCCCGTAGTGCAAAGATGAACAGGTGTTTAGATGAACATGACCAACAGATGAATATCTTTGGCCTGTAGTGCAAGGATGAATATATGATTCAAGATGTGTATTGATTGATGTTACAGGGATAAAAATACTGTTGATGGACTGTTAAATACATAGACATTAGTAGATTTCATCCTCTACGTAACTCTTCTATGAATTAATATTTTCCGCTGCGAATATTGATTTAAAACTTGTTGTCTATTGTATTCTATTAGATTTTTCCCTGTTGAAGATTAACGATAATTTGTTGTATATTATCTTAGTCATAATATTCTTTACTGAGCTAGTTGAGCTCACCCTTTTCCTTTTTGTTCCATTTTTCTTCTCAGGAGACGAGAATATAGCGAGTACGAGTCGGGGTATGAATTGATGGTCCTTGAGAGAGTTGTTTAGTAGTCCTCACCATTTTTGTAAAATAATAAATCAATAATTGTATTGAGGACATAGTTGGGTATGACAATGTTTGTATTCAAACTCACAGTTTATGGGTTGTAAAAGTTGTGGTTGTTTCTGTACCATGTATTTGGCGACTCAAAATGGGTTGGATGGAATGGACCTATTTTGGGGGCGTCACAATTTTTCATCTTTCTAAAGAGATTTAGAAGTATTTTTTCTAACTATTTATTATTGTGCACCAAGAATTAGGCTAAAACTTGCGAAAACCTTGTATTTTTCATAATTTTTTTTGCTAAATAAATTATTATAACAAAAACAATTTTGGAGATAGTAAACTTTTTTCAGCTAGCTTGTGTCGCCTGACGAAATCATCAAAACAATATGTCAAAATTGCGCTAACGGTTGATTGTATTGTTTGAAAACAAACTCACGAAATACACTCTCATAGACATAAAATATGAACACAAGAATTTATTTGAAAACCAAATTGAAAAAAAACCATATACAGAGAGAAATCCACTATAATAATATATGGACTATAATAATATATGGAGATTACAAAGTGTTTATTTGTTTCATTTGCTATTGTGTATTATATATCCTAAATCCTTGTTTATTGCTGTATTTATAGTTGTCATGTCCACCATAATCCGATAAATTTCTTATCAAATTAAATATTTTTATCCCATCAAATAAGAAAACACAATCTTATTTTACAAATATGATCCGAGTATCAATAGAAAATTATAATTTGAGAAGATTCGAGTAATTTATCAAACTTTAAAATATGCTCATATTTGATTCATTTATATTTCGAGTCGAGCTCGAATCAAACTTTTAATCGAACAAGTCCGAATCGAGCCCGAACTGTTTGCTCATTTTACAGCTTCAATATTTTTCAAAGGATCAAGAAAAACTACATTCATCAAACATCGTTATAAGAAAAATGAAAATAAGAAAGTAAATAAATAATGGGATATGAACAATTACCTTACCTTACCTTACCTCTCAAATACGGATTTGGTAATTTCAGTCTTCAATTGTTTTGCTTCTTGTTAATTTAACTAATAATATAATCCACTATCGATCTGGGTAAGTACTGTAATTAAGTATTCTTAGATAAAATATATTATAAGTTAATTTGCAAATTAAGACGGTCTAATCTTGATTTGAGTTTACATACATACTAATTTGTTGATATGAATGCAGAAATTACATTAAGTGAAGGTAGCACAAGCTATATGAAAATAAAAGCCCAAACTAGCTATATGAAAGTAGCACAAGCTAACCCACACAGTGGGCATGAATTAAAATTGGGCAGGCTTTGATATATGCAATCTCTATGAAATAGATGCAAACAAGGCAATTTAGCAACCACCGTTTCTGTCAAAACCCTACTCCCACAAATCGAACACATACACAATTCCAGTTCACCATCATACACCTCTATTTTTACTGGAGACCTAATTTTTTCAAAATCTCGGAAATGAACCGACAGTTTTGGTTTGGTTTGGGCAAGAATTTCAGGCGTTTGAATTAGAAAAGGCATCAATTCGCGTGCAATTTCCATTATTTCAGATCTACGACCCTCCTCCTCCTCCTCCAACAATACTTGTTCTTCTTCTTCTTCTTCTTCAAGTAAATTTTGGTCTAGTATTTCATCCTCATCGCCAAGAATTTCGTCCAAATATGATTGCATCCAGACTTTATCATTTTCCTCCTCCTTTTTCCCAGGCGAACAATCATACTTATTTTCACCCGCAGCCTCGGGCGTATTGTTGTTGTAATCTATAAGTCTTAGCATATTAAGATCGATAACAATAACAATTCTTGATCTATCACGGCCTAACAAGGAGTCGGTGGTGAAGTGAAAATTAAGAAGAATGTATGATGATAGTTGTTGTGCTAAATATTGGACGGTGTCCTGGAAAAAAAGACCTGTTGATGAAAGAGCAGAGGCAACCAGTAATTGAATAGAATTTCGAGACAGTAAATTGGCGACCTTGAATCCGCTCACCTTGGTAATATTCTTTGTTTTTTCTTCAACTGCTGCTGCTGCTGATTTGATCTGAATATGATTGGCAAGGAGAAACATAAAAAGTCCGAATTCGGAGACGGAGTCTTTGAAGAGGCTTTGATCCTTCCACTTGAATACTCGCAGTTTTGCATCTTCAACCCGTTCGCTTAGGGTTACCATGATATGACAGACAGATAGATAGATTGTTGCACAATCGCTAGCTAACTAGCTAGATAAATAATTTAATTAATCAAGCTGGAACGGACTAGATAGATGGTCTAGTACAAATCTCTTATTTTATAACCGACAGACCCAACCCAAACACCATACACACTGAATTACCTTACCTATTAAGCAATCCTAATTGGATTCGGATATCTTTTTTGGTAGTAAATTGTTTTCATATATATCTTCTAAACAATATATATAATAACATAAAATAATAAATAAATAAACACGAGGAGGAAGGATATGATTTTCTACCCTTGTTTTAGGCTATCGATGATAATGAAGTCATAATATTTTTTTTGTATATTAGTTGAATCCCTATTTGTTACATATATTTTAGCTTATGATAATTAATTGTATATTTTTTTCACAAGGATCATGTTTTTAGTTTTATATTTTTGATTATGTAGTACTTGGATATCTATAACCGTTGGGATTTTAAATTTTAAGTTTAAAACATGATCCATAAACACAGCTAGTTGATATCCAACATTCGAAATATAATGCTTTGATCATTGATTACGAATTAATGTTGGCTATAGATCAATTTTAAGTTTCTAGAAAGATTAGGACTTTAATTTCTTCAAGGATTTGGAATTTAAATTTACGCCGAATCACAACTTATTCAAAATCAGTTTTGTTATACGAGTCCTGCTGTGATGCAACTCTGTTGGGGGAAATCTGAAACAAAATTGTGTTGCCTAGCAAACAATACAGTACTTGAAACTCAAATCCAAATGCTTCCAAAGGCTTCTTCAAGTGCCCTTTTCTTGCTCAATTCTATGCTCCACCCTCCAGCTTTACCACCTCTCTCTGCTTTAAGTTTCATCATTTCTTCATCATCAAACTGATAACCCAGCATTTCATGTCCCGATCCGATTGGGATTGGTTGTGCAATGGCGCCTCCGGCAATTGCGGGGGCATAATTCCCACTGGCACTAGCTGCAGCCTGGGAACTCTGACCCATGGCCTGTAGTGAATAAAGACAAGAATGTGATAGGTTGTCAGAGAAACATCAGGATACTGGATAAGAAAAACCCCACAGCCAAAACCAAATTCAATCACTAGCCACTAGAAACAACACTAGAAAGACACTAGAAAGAAAACAAGAGGGTCGTAACCAAAGAAGACCCAGAGTCAGAAAGGCCAACCAAGAAAACAATATATAAAGAAGACTTTCTCATGCTCTATTCCTTTAGTTATTTGTTTTTTTTACCTTCTTTTTTCCTTTGATTTGTTAGAATTCCACCAATTAAGTGAAAAGTATAACACGCATAAAAGCTCCTGATTCAGCCATGGTTTTCGTGTTTTTGCCTGCTAGTTGCATATGCAGGAAGATCACCTCCTTCAACTGAAAAGTAATATAATAATGGAGTGGAATACCCATTCCCTAACCTCTTAACTTCGCTTGCTCAGCTTCTAATTTGCTTTGAAGGAAGTATGATTTATCTATATTCAGATAATAGAACATAAGAGTTCTTATGTCGTGTTTTAACTTCTCTTATTCACGTCCTCACTCAATAAGCACAAAGCAGTAAACAAGACTCCTGTCCCACAACTCTTAAACCAGAGAAGCAATGTGCTATTTTCACAGGATATGCACCTTTCCAACAGCTTTCAACCAGTTTCAGGATAATGTTAAAGAGGGTAACAATCCTCTACTAAGATATGGCCAACTCCTACCATATGCAATAGTAGACATACTCTTCAATCATCATAAGCAACAAATTGGCACTGTATTCATTACTTACATTAGCAAACTCCATCTACAAGCTGAAAAGCTGAAAACACGCTATTAAGTATTAACATAACTAAATTATCACCACTAGAATTGACTCCTACAACTCAGTTGTATCTTAAATTATTTGACTCCTAAATTATTTGACTCTTTCTCTATCATATCACTGAAGTATAATAAAAAATTTATTAAAAAAGAAAATAAAAAAATAAAAGAAAGGACTAAACAATTGTTGGCTTTGTGTTGATGTGAAATAGTATGAAAATTAATAATTCTTTGTCAAAGTCGATATGAAGTATATTTTGTTTTATAAAAATTTATGTGTGCATGATTATACTCGCATAAATAGTGTGCACCCATTGGAAAAGTGTCTAGATCTGCCCCTGCTCCCCCTTGAGAGCTATTATTACGAAACAAGTAATTGCCTTTAATATATCACTATAGTTTTGTTCACCCTACACTCCTACAGAACCATACAAATAACTATACTCCTTGGTTGTAACAAATAAGATGCTATTTGATAAAACTGAATCAAAAATTATGAATGTATAAGAGAATTTGAATTAGTTAAATGGAGTAGAAGATCTATATAGAATGTTTGATAATTCTCTGTCTAAAACATCTGAATACGTGTATTTCCCTATTATAACCTTCTGACTATTATGAACAAATTTATAATGTAATTATAAATAAACAATATTATTTAAGAAAAATTAAATATAAACTTGTGAACAATCTTTAATAGAGTATACTATTAGTAATATAATTTTAGGAATAAACACTAATTTTTTAATAACATTCTATTAGTCCATAAAACCAAAACAAAATATTACAACAATATTTATTAAATTGATTATTGACCAATTTGTTAAAGAATTTTTTTTTTAAAAAAATTTGTAATAACAAAATCTGTTTACAATAGTAAAAAAAATATGTATATTAAATGTAATTTTTAATTGTCTATGAGGGTATGTAGGTAAAAATATCATTCTAACAATACTTCAACCACAATTTTCTGGATGAATCGTTCACACACATTCAGAGTTTAAAAATTATAAAACAGACAGTCTGAATGACTTAATCGGTATATTCAGACTCATTCAGATGTAAACAAACAGCCCCTAAGATGATGAAGCTCCACACTAAGATGATAATAGCGCGAATTTAGGAAAATTTTGTATAAAGGTGTTGGGGATACTACTTTAGTAACCTAAGAATGCGCTTTGAACCAAAGAAAATTTTGGACCTCCAAGAGTGTCTACTTGTCTACCAGATCGAGAACAAGTAAATCTCAATTAAAAGTCGATCAAAGTAACATATACTAATGCCACTTGAGAGAAATTTTTTGAACCTATAAGATAGTCAACTTGTCTACCAGGTCGAGAATAAGTAAATCTATGCTAAAAAGTCAATTAAATCAACATAAAACAACCAATATTCACCCATGAGCAGACTATAATAACCAAGAGAGTTTTATTGAAATACTAGTGCCACTTAAAGTTAAATGTGAAATGTATGTGAATGCATTGAACAACCACCACTTGCTGGAGATAAGAAATGACATTCTATAAGATGACTCACCGCATCATAGTCAGTATGAACAGGCAGCCCCTTACTTGCTGCCAATGCTGCTGCATACTCTTCAGCCTACTTGACCACATAAACCACAATGAGAGATGAAGATCACAAATTTTAGCACGAATGATTACTATTATCACGCTGAATATAGTCAAAAGTTTAATATTTGAAGAAACAGATATTTTGAATGGAACCTTCCGAGCTTGGGCATTCATTATTTGCTCAGCATTTTCTTTTTGGTACTGTGCAATTTTTGCTTCAATAGCCGGAACATCTATTCCTTCAACCAAGTTTACAACTGCAAAGAGAGAGCTTTTCATGAGAACGTATCCATTGTTAAATGTGGTTAAAAGGTGTCAACTCATAGAGACTTCACTTATCATTTGTCAATGAGAAACCTTAGTCTAAGATAATTATTAACTTTATTTCAATTATATATCGTTTGATTATCAATAACCAACTTAAAAGTTACAAATTTTTAAAACAGTAAAATTCAGTACTTGAAGTTTCAGTGTTATTCAGTATTTAATAACGCTGGACACATTTGGAAAACTTACTCATGTCTTCCACTTCCTCTAAGTAATCATTGTACTCCCTTAATGAAGGAAAATCATCCTCTCTTTTATTAAATCTGTGGAATGGTTATACAAGTTGAAGAATTAGTAATCACTAGTTTATGTGCTAAGAGTTCAACTAAACCTTGGACACATTGGCTACAGAAAATACAAAATGTTAAGCAAAAGCAGTGAGCTTGATGCAAGAGATGTTTAATTTGATTGGGAGGGGGGGGGGGGGCTGAACATTCAGTCCCCAATCTACACTAATCATTATAATCTTGTAGATCAAGTTGTTATCATGAATATAACAAATAATTATATAGAATACAACATTTTTTTAGCCTATTCTAACTCATAATTGAAAGGTTTCCACTTCAACAAATAGAACTTCAAATGAAATTATGATAAATAGGAGTACTTGTTTCTTGTTTTTCCTTTCCACTTGATAAATATTTTTTTTTAAAAAACACCCACTTAAATAAATACTCATATGCATATTGTGTCTACTAGAGTTCTACAAATCTTAAGACCTTTTTTGTCATAGAGAAATTATATATTGATTTAAAATTCAATCTATTGATTTAAAAAGAAAAAATCACCTCAATAACTAGTCAAAGTCAATCATCCCAGAGATAGATAAAGTGATAAACTTTAAATATTAAATATGTATTACTACTCTCTGATTACTTTAAAGATGAGAATGTATTCCCAGAACATAATGTATTTTTTTCATAACAAAAGTCAAAAGAATTGAATTGCAAAGACAGAAGGAAAAAGCCCACTACATGTATACTCTCTCCGTCCCATAAACGTCTTAACTTGACTTTCATGGTCAAATTGACCATTTTTAGAATTATTACTTAAAATATTCATATAGAATTTTCAAATTCCGAAACTCGACACTAGTAGTAAATTCTCCGTAGTTTATTATGACTATAATCACTAGGCATATATTTTTATTTTTTTAAGATTTATTAATTTAGAAAATGGTTAATTTGACCATGAAAGTCAAATTAGGACGTTTATTATAGAACGGAGGGAGTATATGTTAGTATATATATAGGAGGTTGATCTGTAGCCACAATTGTAAATTTAGGTTTATTCTTGTAACAAATCGTGACCGTCCAATTTAAGATCTGACAGATAAATTATTATCCATCCTTATTTTAGTTTGGGCAATGTTCTAAAAGGTGGCCGCTTAGGCCACGCCTAGGCGTTAGGCCCCCTGGTGCCTCGCCTAGGCCAAAAAATCCCTCCAAGAAATTAGGTGGGGCCTAGGCGGAGAGTTTTTTTATAATTTTAATAACTACTCAAACCAGATCTTGATATATTTATTTTTCTAATGATTTATCATATTCATAATGTAGATTTTAGCATATCAAATCACAACAAGAAGTGAACAAGATCAAGTCAAAATGGATAATTTTATTATAGTTGTAATTTTTTGAACTTGTACGAATTTCAAATTATATAAATGATGATACATTTGTAATATTCAGTTTAATTCAATATAATTCTTAAATTTATGTTTAGTTTCTTAAGTTTTAATATTGAATTGAATTCTTAAAAATTTAAATTTTATTATTTTATAGCAATCTTGTTTAGGAATAAAACTAATATGTTAAAGATATGTGTTTGAACTTCAAGTAAAGGCTTTTATTATCTTTATTATAGATTGTTTTGCTTTATATTATTGTTTTGTTTGGACAAATGTAAGATAAAATATTAAAATTGGCTTAAAATCAAAAATTCCGCCTAGGCCCCCCGACCGCAAAACCTCGCATTGTTCTTAATACGCCATCACCAATGAAGAAATTCATGCTCTTCATGCGCCACCACCAAAACCAAGATAAAAACTTGATTCGAATCGATCAAAATTGAAACCGAGGATTTATTCTAGGCTAACGTTTACGACTTTCCCACAATCATCTCCATCACGTTTACCACTTGTTTTTGACCAGGCCTCTCCATTTTCAACGTAAATTTTGTCGCTCAATCTAAACTTGATCTGAATCAAAGTAAAACTATTTTCGTTGGTTGGCTGAGGTTATGGTGGTGGAATTAAATCTTTCGTCGATTAAAACGCTTAGGTTCCTTGGCCGAGAGAAATCTCACCGACAAATAAAAGAAAGAAGAAAGTTTGGAATTTGTTAATTACAATGGTAAATTCTAGTTGTATCTATTGTCTGCACAACTAAAGTGCGGATGCTTATATTACAAAAATGTCACTGTTTTTAAATATTTTAATAATATATTGAATATTTTAAAATCACCGTCCGCACTACTAAAGTGCGGATCCTAGAGGGCATTTTGGTCAATTTTTAAGTCCGCACTTTAGTTATGCTGGCTCCCCCAAACTAAAGTGTGTACGGATGATATTTTTATCTGTTAGATCTGTAATTGGACGATCATGATTTATTGTAAGGATAAACTTAAATTTACATCTATTGTTATGAAACAACCCTACATATATATAGACACACACATAGAGGGAGAGAGGATACATATTGGCGATACGTTTTCGAATGGCCATCTCCTTGGCAAAAGTAGTGGAACCGGGGGCCACCACCACCATTATTTTCTTTTTTGCAGCCCTTCCGAAAAGCCTTTTGTTTCCTCCCTCCTAAAATTTCAGCTCTCGACAAATTTTCTTACAAAACTCATTCCTGTGTGTTCAGATGAAAGTGTTAGCAAGAAATTATGTACACAGAGATGGAAAATATTGCATGTGGTCGGTCGCATGTTTCATTCCCAAGTAGGTCATCTTCTGCTCATTTAGGCATAGGTTGGGAGGAAAAAATCAGATATTAAGCATTTCCAATTTCCAACATCCAACATGCATAAAGTCTTTATTATTTCATCTCAATATTAACTTCTTGTTTGTTGTTAAATATGCACTTATATATTAAAATAGCAATATTGGTTCCAAAGATAAAAAAAACACTAATAAATTACAATATCATTATTCGGTATTTATTTTTAGAAATAGTTTGCACAATAGCTTCATCACTGATGGAGTCTAATATTGGATAAAAACATCACTAATAAATTACAATATCATTCTTAAGTTTTTATTTTTTGAAATAGTTTGCACAATAGCTTCATCACTGATGGAGTCTAATATATCTTTCTTTCTTAATGTAAGTCCCAAAGTTCGTAAATTCCCTAGTCCCTACAGATGTTCTAACACATTAGCACACAAGGGCAATTAACTTGTATCTTTCTTTTTCTACTAGTAATAGGATACAGATAGTAATAAGAAACTAGACATAAAGCTTAATCATGAGCATCAAAAGGCCTCATGCTAATATTCAACTTAAATCAAATTTCTTAACAAATAAGAGTGAGCATATATAGCATGAAGATATTAACAAATCTTCTTTGTTCCAGATTTTAGTAATATTTAACAAGTCTGTGAGCAATTTGACAAAACTTTCATCTACCGAGTAATTTTCAAAAATCAGTTGTCACATTATTCAATGCGATTCCATCTAAATAATGAGGCAGAGTCTTGGTTCAAACCTGAAATTTTTGGCTGAAAACAGCAGTGTTGGTTTCATTTTTATATTTTATTTTATTTTTAGGCATCACTGGAGACCAGAACTTGATTAATCCTAATCAACAACAAATTAAACCCTAGAAAATCAAAATAGTGTGATAGAGAGAGAATTCAGTGATCTTGACAAGGTCGCCGTAACGAGCTAGGAGAAAGTTTGGAGTCGTCCTGTCGGGGAAGGAGTGGAGCCGTCAATTGTGGTGGTAAGACAAACATGCAGCGGTCGGCGGCCGAGTGTGAGTTACAGAATAGGAAGGATATCGAAGACGAAAAGATGAAAAATGAAGGAAATTGGCTTGCCAGTTGTGGTCCACGGCCCCACTTTCACTTTTTTCCTCAAATAACTAATTAATGTTGCGTTTATGAGTTTGGAGGGATGGGATGGGAAAGTATAGAAGAGGAAGGGATTATAGTTTTCCTTTGTCATATTTGTGAGTTTTAGAAAAGAATGAATGGGATGGGATTTTAATTAAATTTCTCTTGTTTGTAAGTTTAGAAGTAGGAAAGGGAAAAGAAAGGATTCTTATTTTTAAACTACACTACTATTATATTACCCTTACCAATATAAATATAAAAAATGATATGATTTAATAATGTCTATCTGTTATAATTATATTGTTTAGTCTTTTTTTAACACACACATATATATTATATATATATATATATTGACTTGTACTATATTTATTTTTGTTAAAAAAATATACATGTATTTGAATAAGCACAAAAATCCAATTCGACAAGAAATTAGAAGAATACAGAGATCTAAAAAAAAAAAAAATAACTTCATCCATTACCAAGAAACAAACAAGCATAAAATTTGTTTTTCAAAAGATATAGATAAAATTAAATAAAACAATTAATCTTGGACCAAAATCATATTCAACAACTTGAGCTTAACATTGTTAAAAAAACTGCTGACAATCAATAAAGTATATCCATAGACAACTGCCTAAAATGAAAACTCCGCCAATCAAGTTTAAAAGGAAATAAAGACATTAAAAAAACAAAAACAAAGAAACTACATGTCTATTTTAAAGTGTACTCCTTAAACAAACAATTTCAAGTTGGTTGAAATAAAACTTCAACTTTTAGAGATGTTCATCATTTTTTCTAAATACCGAAGAATTTTATCACAATCTTATCATTCTCTAGAAGCCAGTTGTAAGCTTGAATCTTCAAGAAACGACTCCACAAGCTCCAATAACATCAATTGCTTATACTCATCCTGACACCACTCATGTATGAATATGACTATCTACTATTATAGGACAAGTCCTGTATAAAGTACTCAAATATCATATATGGTAGTACCGTAAGAGAGAATCATTTTCTAACTCGGTCAGGGTCTTTAATTTGGCTCAAGCCTTACCAAGCTTATGTAATTTTCCATGCGTTAATCACTCATTTGCAGAAGTTGTGATAACACAACTTCTAGATGACATTTACCACCTTTATGTAATATATTTTGCTTTTTTCCTTAACGCCCATATTGCCTACTAGGCTTTTTCTCCATGCTTTCGACTGTTTAGCTTCCGTTTATATTCACCAAGCAACCAAAGCATTAAGACCATATATAATTGTTGCAACTTAAAATGATGAATTATTATCATCACACGAATCTTCATCACCTCTTCTTCAGTAGTCATCTATTATTTAAAATGAACAAATAACAAGTAGGTAAGAATATGCACGTATACAATACAAGAAATTTGCAAATTTTTTGATTGCCTAGAAAAGATTACTCGAGAAAACAAATATTTAAAAATACGTATTTCTGCCACTACGACTTCAAGAAAAATAGGAAACATACTAAAACCTTCAAAGATATTTTTTACTTCTTATTAAAAAGATCTAGATTCAGTAGCACAAAGATATGTTTTATTAACATGAGCTAAAACATTTGATTCAGTAGGGACAATTTGATCAAGCCAGGAGGCTAACTACAATAGTAGTGCACTTTTCATTTTAGTCACAACTCACAAGATTTATCTCATTCAAACAAATAAATTTCTCGTATTTTTAAATCTATAGTGAGAAAAGTAAAAAGGTAAATTTTTCTTTAGTCTCCTATTACATATTGAAAACGCAAAATAAACTCACCAATTTCTCTCGCATAACTTAGTACTACTAATTACAAGAGTACCACCATATTAGAAGCTTAGTGTTTCTAGCAATTCTCTCTCACCTACCCATCATGAATTGAGTTACAAGATTTGCAATTACAAGCATTATGGAAATAAATTAGCTAGATGGTTGCCTAATTAGGTTGCCCCTCATTCCAACACATCTACTGTTTTTTCTCAGTGTGTATCAGTCCATACTCAACAAATAAAAATGACCTATTACTAAGTAATACAAATGACTTAAACCTTACAAGTAATGTCTCTGTATCAAGACTCAGACTTGGAATCATAATTTTGTATGAAGTAACAAAATATAATTGGACGAGTTCACAAATTATTAGGTGTAATCTGTTACATATACATTTTTTATACATATCATCTAACATCAGCATCAGCAATAGGGCATAGCACATGAGATGAAGGTCTAGCAGAAACTTTTTTTTTGGGGGGGGGGATGAAAAAAAAACTACTTTGGCAACACGTCTAGTTATGGCAATTTGATATCGACTGTAATTTGGAAAGAAAAGATTTATAAGAAGTTGATAGATTAATTAACCTAAAAAAATCACAACGATCACCTACCTCCAAGCTTTTGATCAAACAGCTTCTTTTGATTAAGATAGATCTGTGTTATCTAGTCAATATTAGCTTACTCCCTTGCCCAAATTTGATGTGCCTATTTCATAACAGAACATAAAGAACCAAATCCAAATAGAACTACCATCAAACACAAACAGAACTGCCACATAACACAAATAATCAGAAACTTAAAGAAGAAAAATATAACAACATGATATTCATAATTCAGAAACTAGTAAATAATGAGCAGAGCAAAAACTCTTCAAACTTGCGATAGATTCCTTTTCAAAAGCTCTACTATTCATGCCAGACATCTGGAAACAAATACAACAGAGATACTTGCCAAACCATTTAAACACAGGTTGACATCCTCTTATTTCACAAACAGAGGCTCAAAAGTTCATTTCACAAGTAAACCTTATCAAGTATGAACTCGGATTCTCGATGAAAATAAACTGAAGTGAAATCCAAAGCCTGGGAAATTAACAAATACTCCCTATTAAAAGAAGTTAAAATCTACTGCAGAACCATCCACAACAATTGTATGCAAAAAGAATGTTTCGCAAAAACTTGGTATCTTCTAAAGACAAAAAGAAGTTAAAATCTACTGCAGGACCAAACTATATGTTTGCAGAGGGTAGGGCATTCTGAGTTCAGTCTCATATAGGTGTCCCTATTTAATGCCCCTATCAGTTTATAGTGCTAAACAGACAAAACTTACCGTGCCAACCCCTTTAATTTTCCGTCACTGCAAATTCCCAAATTCATTCAAAAAAAACAAAAAGGCCTACAAGGTCGAAATTCACTTCCAAAAACAGCAAAGAAATCAAAGGATCAATTTTATGTAGAAGAGGAAACACGATTAACATAAATTTGAGTATTATCAATTTGAAAAAATTAGGGTACATGATTTGGGCATCTTACCAGAGATTTCAACTTAAAGACGCAGATCGGAAAATTTGACAGAGGACAAGAGAACCACAGCGGCGGCGGAAGCCGCGGAAGAACTCGGCGAGCAAGTGCTGAACTCAGCAGTGTAGAGAGATAAATTTTCCAGCAGTGTAGGGAGAGAAAAATGAGATTTTCAAAACCTTAAAAATACGAGTGGTTCTACACGGACAGGAGATAGACAGGAAAATTGGACCGGTTTTTTAATTTTTTTTTTTTTTTTTTTTTTTTTTTTTTGGGTGAGTCTTAAAAAATGTATAGTATTTATTCCAATAGGAATTTTTATAAAATATAGTGTTTTGGGTGTAATTTGGATATATATACAAATACAGGGTTATACAGACTGTATAACCCTGTATTTGTATATGTATCCAAATTACACCCAAAACACTATATTTTATAAAAATTCCTATTGGAATAAATACTATACATTTTTTAAGAGTCACCAAAAAAAAAAAAAAAAAAAAAAAAAAAAAAAATTGGACCTGTCCAATATTCCTGTCCAAATTTCCTGTCTGCCAAGAGTTTCCCTAAAAATACTAACAAAAATGTTATGTAATTGAGAGTTATAGTAATAGTTAAGGGTATAAATTAATTTAGTCGAAACAAATATTGAATTGTTTAGATTTAATTTATAATATTTATTGAGTAAAAAATAAGATTTGATTGAGATTCATAAGTTCAAACGAATATGATTCGAGTATCAATAAAAAATTATAATTTAAGAAGGTTCGAGTAATTTATCGAATTTTAAAATGTGCTTATATTTGACTCATTTATATTCTGAATCGATCTCAAATCAAACTTTTAGTCGAATAAATACGTACAAATTGAGATAAAACTGTTTGCTCATTTTACAAGTTTAATAACAGTGAGTGCAAAATTGTTGCAGTGTTATTTATTTTAAAAAGTTATTTTTTATAATCTGAAATATCTCATTTTTTTAACCTTTTCTATTCTTCCAAGTCCTCTCACTTATTTGAGGGTTAAATTTTGTGTCAAAAATTTAATTAATTTTACCTCTAATTTTACTTTTTTTTAGAGGGTGTTTGAATTCATTTATAAGTAATAAAACCTACTTATAATTAGTTAAAATAATGGTGTACTTATTAATTCACCGATTAGAAAAGCAGCTAAGCATTACAAAACTTGATTGTGGAGGAAGAACAGAGCAGAACAGAACAATTTTCTGCTGTCCCCTCGGTTACTTCCGGCCGAAGCGTCTCTCCAATACAATACTACTGATATTATATTGTTTCATCAACGGCGAAGAAGAAACTCAGTCTTTTCTCTCTCTATATATACACACATAATGACGAAACACACAACACGTATCGTGATAAACTTGTTAGTTAGCCAATTCTAAGTTAATCAATCTCTCCGTCTCTCTTTCTCACGAAATCGTTTTGTTTTACAACTCTAATTATTGGTCTTTGAAGTTTGAACCTATTTCCCCAAACTTCTTATCCGGTCTGATTTTGGTTGCTTATTAGAAATTTTCTCCGTTTGCTCTTGAATTTTGTCTTGTTTGGGTTTTCGTTATCTGGTTGTTGGTATTCGCTGACTTTTATTTTTAATTTTGACGAATTGGGGTTCATCGGTGATAAATTTAGGGTTCTGTCGAGAAAGTGACTTGTGGGTTTGTTGACATTGTGGCTGATTAGGGTTTCGTTGGGTAAAGTTTTCAGACTTTCGGTCTGCTTGGGTGTTCGGTTTTATTGAAGATCGTTATTGTGGGTTGGAAATAAGTAAGGTTTTTATGAAGGATTAACCTGTAGAATTGCAGTATAATAGTTAACATCCTTTCTGGATTTGTTTGGGTTCGAGCTTGTCCTTTCTAGATTTAATGGTTGGTGTAATTGGGGATTTATCACGAATTTGATCGAGAAGTGGGAGCTTTCCCTTTGGGTGAGGTTTTTTTTGGGAAGGATTAAAGTTGGCCTATCTGATTGCACTGTTGAACTGGTGGGTTTTTTGACTAATTACTTTTGCATTTACTGGAAGATTCAGTTGGTTTTAAATTGGTGGTTTGATTTATTGAACTAGGTTATTGTGAGCACATAGCACAATTGCGTGTTAAAGATGAGCTCAAGTGTTTCAGAAGATTCAGTCCAAAGGGGAAAGCTTCTAGTGCATATAGCTGAGAATGGACACTCATTCAAGCTCGATTGTGATGAGTATACCCTAGTTGAGGAGGTCCAGCGATTCCTAGAATCTGTTTCGGGGATTCATTTAAACGATCAGCTTCTTCTGTGCTTCGACATGAAGCTGGAGTCACCACGGCAGCTTTCAGCATATAAACTTCCATCCAGTGATCGAGAAGTGTACTTGTTCAATAGAGCTAGAATGCGAAGCAATTCACCAATTCCTTCACCAGAGCAAGTTGAAATAATTGAAACTGCAGACCCACCACCACCATCATCCTCTAACAATCCTCATCCATTGGATGATGCTTCAGACCCTGCCCTTAAGTCTTTGCCTTCGTATGAGAGACAATTCAGGTACCATTACCAGCATGGACATGCAATTTACAGCTGCACTTTATTGAAATATGAGAATTGTGAGCGGTTGTTGAGAGAACAAAAGGTGCAAGAGAGGGCATTGGAAATTGCTCGGGTTAATCTGGAACATTTCTATAAGATGATATTGCAAAACTATACAGATTTCGTGAAGCATTATTCTATGCAGCATCGGAGCCATTCCAGTCTTCTGGTGAATTTTGGAAAGAATATAGAGAAATTGAGATCTTGCAAGCTTATCCCTCCCTTACAAACTGGGAACCGCAAATGTTTGCTGGATTTTGTGAAGGAAGAGAACTTGCGGAAAATGGTGGAGGATTGTAGCAGTTCCCATAGGCAGTTTGAGAGTAAGGTTACTGAATTTAAGCAGGAGTTTGGAGAGCTAAAGCTCAGCACTGAGCATTTGTTCTCTAGTAAAACCTTTGTTCTTATTCAGGACTTGGAACTCACAATCAAGGACCATCAACGATATATTAATGAGCAGAAAAGTATAATGCAGGCTTTGAGGTTCTTTCTCTGTCTCACACACTCAGTTCTGTCAAATTATAGGCTTTAAACTTTTTTGTTTTGAATAATTCATTTTGTCTATTCGTTTTCTTGCCCGTTTGAAATATTTTGTGGGTGTGTACAACCTATTTATAATTGATATCATCAGTATTGTTAAAAACTTTTGATGCATGTTACTGGACTTTTGTGATCCACTACTTTTGTACTGATTCATCTTCTCTTAGGACTTGGTCCATAATTGTTCCAAGTGGTTTGAGATACCCAATGTTCCTCATAAACATGGCTAATTTCAATCAATTTTTAATTAATTTTGTGAACTTGTCACCATTTGATTCATGTCATGAATGTTAAAACTTTCTGGGACTCAAAATCTAAACTTAATGCGTGGTTTCTAATCTACCTTTGTTTGGGAAGAGCGAGGGTTTGTGGCGGAGGGATTGTTCAATTTGATTCTGTTGGGAAGAATTAATTTGTGTTTGAAGCTGTCCAGTTTGCTTTGGTTCCAATTCAGAGAAAAACAGAAGCAAAGTAAACCAAAAAAACCACTTTGCTAAAGGTATGTGTGATAGTTTCCGCTCTTTCAAAGCTGAAGTAAGAAAGTTGAGAGAAAGGATGAGGAACAAATGTCTTTGCGTCTAGTCTCTCAGTTACCTTTGTACTGGGTTTGTTGATGAATGTAGTAGGCAAAGTGCCTAAGCCACTGCATTGTTTTCTTTCACACGCCTTGATCTATTCCAATTTCC
Source organism: Panax japonicus (assembly GCA_020205505.1). Classification (NCBI taxonomy): domain Eukaryota; kingdom Viridiplantae; phylum Streptophyta; class Magnoliopsida; order Apiales; family Araliaceae; genus Panax; species Panax japonicus. The sequence continues at coordinate 8,010,701 of CM035093.1, read as the reverse complement.
ACATCAGTCTCGTCTTTCTTCAACTCTGTAGCATATGATTGTACTTGGTGTTTTAGATTTCTGATTGATTCCTCATTGTTTTCTTGTTATGTTTCTTTATTCAAGGTTGTGTTAGATTTTTCAGTTATATTTTGTTCTGGTGCTCAACTTTCTGGAAAAATAAGCAATTGTAACTTCTGCTACTGTTGCAAAGAAAATCTTGAAAATTTGAGTCTGATTTTGCATACTGAAAATGTCTTAAGAGTAGGGTCTCATCTAGCAGGCCGTGTTTCTTATCAACCTTGATGTGTTTTTTGCTATTATTATTTTTTAATTCTATAAAAAGCTCAATGTCTTGGATAGTGGTTTCGTGAACATATTTATGACTGACCTTTATTTGTGCATAACATGCTTTTCCATATTCATCACCTTTATGTGCTTTTTATAGTATGTTGCATTACTTTTTTATTTGTATTTACCATGCATGCATATTCATGCAGCAAAGATGTCGGTATGGTGAAGAAACTTGTGGATGACTGTCTAACCAACCAATTATCATCTTCACTCCGTCCTCACGATGCAGTTTCAGCATTAGGTCCCATGTATGATGGCCATGAAAAAAGTTACCTCCCTAAGATGCAAACTTGCGAGCGATCAATTTCCAACCTGCTTGAATTCTGCAGGAACAAAAAAAATGAAATGAATATGTTTGTGCAAAGTTACATGCAAAAGATAGCATACATTCAGTTCTCCATCAAAGACATACGATTTAAGTTTTCAGTTTTCAACGAGGCATTGAAACGTCAAAGTGATCAATTTGAGCACTTAAAGGTGGTTCGAGGGATTGGACCTGCATATAGAGCTTGCCTTGCTGAGGTAGTGAGACGAAAGGCTTCAATGAAGCTCTACATGGGAATGGCTGGACAATTGGCTGAAAGACTTGCGACAAAGAGGGATGCTGAAATCAGGACAAGGGAGGAATTTCTCAAATTACATAGCTCTTATATACCTAGGGATATATTAGCATCCATGGGATTGTATGACACTCCTAATCAATGTGATGTCAATGTTACTCCTTTTGACACTAATTTACTTGATATTGAAATTTCTGACATAGAACGTTATGCCCCTGAATATTTGGTGGGATTTTCTTCCAGGGGTGAGAAGCATGGAACTGTGAAGGGAACATTTTCCATGTTTAATGATGCTTCTCATTCAGCTGAAGTCGAAGAGAGTTCTTTGGATGCCACTGAGAAATATGATTCTGAAGAGATGCTCGAGGCTTCTGAGCTGGTAGAGATTGCTGGGACCAGCAAGATAGAAGTTGAGAATGCAAAGTTAAAAGCTGAACTTGCTTCTGCAATAGCTCTGATTTGCTCGTTTTGCTCCGAAGTTGAATATGAATCACTAGATGAAGGCAAAGTGGAGAATTTACTGAAAGATGCGGCAGAGAAGACTGCTGAAGCCTTGCATCTGAAAGATGAATATGGGAAACATTTGATATCTATGCTAAAGAATAAGCAAATGCAGTGCGAGTCGTATGAGAAACGCATTCAAGAATTGGAGCAGAGGTTGCCTGATCAGTATTTGCTGGAGCATAAGCTTTCAGTTGATAAAGATGCATCTGTCTTTGCCCCTTCAACTGAGAAGGCTGGTGAAAGTAAGTCAGATATATCGGGTGAAGGAGAATCTCTCATGGCATTAGTATCCATGGATGAGTTTTCCTGTGCCTCTAGCTCATTAAATGTCAAATTAGGAGTTCTTGATAAACAAGAGAAAGCATGTGAAGGTTTGGATGAAAATATGACGGATTCATCTGGAATATCAAATCCTCAATTGGATTCATCTATGCTAGAGCCAAATCATGACGATGTGCATGCCAATGACAAAGATGGGAAAGACACGGTGTTGGCAGACGTGGGCATGGCACTGGCAACCAGCTCCACTGCTGATAGCATGTCGCAGCCTCTGAATACTTTACCTTCTGACACAGCAGTTGGCCCAGGTTTGGATTCTAACATAAGTGGTGATCTTGTGCTGGAACTACAAAATTTACTTGCAGAAAAGTCCAATGAACTAAGTGAACGGGAAGCCAAACTTGAAACCCTGATGGAGGAGGTTGCCAAGCTTGGAAGGGAGTTAGAAACCAATCAGAAGCTTCTAGATGAATCTCAGGTATTTTTTTTTGAATATAAGTTTTTTCTCATCCTCTTGTTTTGTTGGTTTCATTTTGATATGAAAAATACATAGCATTATAAAATCTGTGAATTTCAAATATGGCTGTAGAGAAGCAGCATCTGCCTTTCTAACCGACTCTCTTGGTTTCTTTTAGAAATGTAAAATTATTAATTGAGTTAACCATTTTTATTGTTGTCAATCATCAAATTTGGGAGATTTGGCTGTTATGCAGATGTTGTTGGATACGATTATCATCTCTATTTATCATCTTCTCATGATTCTTCGAATTTGTTTATTTTTTCCCACTAGTTAATGTGCATATAACATTTTTGCTTTCTTCATTTTCTTTTTAAAATTCTCCTGAACGCAAATTGAACTTTCTTTTTGTATGTTTCTCTCCTCCCATCTACCTCATAAAGCAAAAAAGAATTTAAGGACAATATAAGAAAAACACCCATAGCTGTTCGGTATTAAGTATAATAACATGGCATTCTTATGGTACTAGCCAAATGCTTATTTTGGAGGGATGTAGCTTTGTAGTTTTTAGTTCTTGATCATTTCTCTTGATGTCCCTATTATTCCACATATATAATATATAATCTTTCTAACATGGCTTGCATCAAATTTTTATTTTTTTCAATTTATTGATGAATCTTGCCAGTTAACCTATATATTTTGTAATTCTGGGATGATTAGCTAAATTTGCTATAATGGTTGTTATACTCACACGTATATACTTACAAGTTACAATCAAGGAATACTATCTACCATGCCTACATTTGAAACAAAAATAATAATAAAAAATATTTTATATGAATGTTTGTATGTATGTTTCCAAATAGAACTCCATCCTAATATTTCTTGTAGTATACTATGAAACATTTACTAGTTGAAAAATTATAGTTTCCAGAATGTCAGTTTGTGGATTTACCTTTTTACATTATTCTTTTTAAAGCATGTTTTCTCCTTTCTAACTCATCTTCGTACAGGAGTGCCACTATTTATTTTCCTGGACTCTTGTAAAAATTACTAATAAAATTCACACACAGATCTCAATTATTGATCTATTAATAACCTTGGAATATCACTGAGAGCGAATAATCAAGGTTCTGTTTGAAGCCTGAAGGCTCATGGAAAATTTGGTCTTGAATGAAGGCCTGTCCAGCGATTCCTTAATATAACCCAAAATCATGCGGCTTATTTGTCATCTTACAAAAATATTATTTCTGTTCACTTTCATGAGCCTAACTTGACAAAGTTTATGTTTTGCAGATGAATTGTGCGCACCTAGAGAATTGTCTACATGAAGCAAGGGAGGAAGCCCAAACCCATCTTTGTGCAGCTGACAGGAGGGCATCAGAGTATAGTGCATTACGTGCCACTGCTGTAAAAATGCGCAGCCTTTTCGAAAGACTTAGGACCTGTGTGTCTTCAGGAGGGGTTGCTGCTTTCGCAGAGTCGTTGCATGCTTTAGCTCAATCTATGGCCAAGTAGGTTACTCAATTTTATATTCCTAATCATTGCCGTAGTTATTAAAGGTTCAAGGCGCAGTGGCGGACTAAAGCGTAGTGGTCTCCCAGCTTCAAGGCGAGGTGCTATCCTCAGAGAAATTAGGTGCATGCTAGGCAAAATATTTATAAAATTTTCCCCATAGCTCAATAAAACATAAAGTCTAATCATGATAAGCATTAAATATGTCAATGCAGTAAAAAAATTGCTACTTCAACATAAGCATAACTGAAAATGTCCCGATTTAAAAAATGCGTTGGCGTAGCTAGTGAATGTTTTTTGTGAATATGCCTGGCTTAGCCATCTTACTAAACATCCATTTGATCGTGAATAATAAAATCCTTGGACACATGATGAATCTGGTAAGTACTAATTCCAAATTTCCCAAAAATTACAATCCTGGTACAAATCTGTTCTTAAGAGCATAATCTTTGTTTGTTTACATAAAATAAATAAATAAATAAAATGCCATCAAATATTGAAAGTGTATCTTAAAAATTGCCTTGGAAAACTCAAAATCTGGTGATTATGTGTGAATTTCTTTGTTGTATTCCCATAACATTCTTTACAAAGACTATAATGTAATTGAGGATGATGATGGTGGATTGAATTGGTTTTGCAATTTTCAGTTCACCTAGTGACAATGAAGATGATGGTACTGCTGAGCTCCGTGAATGCGTCCGGGTACTTGCTGAAAAAGTTAATGCTTTGACAAGGCACCGTATGGAGCTGCTAGACAGGTACTCAAAGGTTGAAGCTGCAAATGAGCAGCTTACCAAGGAGTTGGAAGAGAAGAAAGAGTTGGTCAATACCCTATATATTAAGCATCAACATGAGAAGCAGGTAATTCATTTAGTTTTGTTGATGACACTTGTAGTAGAATGCTTAGTAACAGAACAGCAGTGTTCAAATGAAGGCAGCTGACCAAGAAAGATGCCTTTGAAATTCCCCTTTATGGACAATATACTTCTTAATACAAATCAATTTTACTTGAGAATATTTGCTGTTGAGTAAGGTGGACGCAATTGACTTGTTTTTTATTAGTTCAGTTCTTTTATCTTACCTTTTCCTGATTTTTCAAGCATAATAGTTGCTGGTGTTGTAACAGGCAAACAAGGAGAAGATATCCTTTGGCCGGTTGGAACTCCATGAGATTGCTGCATTTGTCCTCAACTCTGCTGGGCATTACGAGGCAATCAATTGGAATTGCCACCACTACTACCTGTCTGCCGAATCTGTGGCCTTGTTTGCTGATCATCTTCCGCATCGTCCTAGCTACATAACTGGGCAGATTGTGCATATTGAACGGCAAACAGTCAGGTCCCACCCTCCAGTTCGGGTTGAGAATAGTAGAGGAGACCGAGCAGAGTTCCTGGCATCTGACACGGGAAGCGGTCGGTTGGCCTTGAATTCGGAGTTGACTTCAAACTTGTATGGCCTTCCTGCTGGTTGTGAATATTTCATAGTGACCGTAGCAATGTTACCTGATGCCACCATTCATTCGCAGCCTCCTTCCTGATCTTGCGAAAATCTGATAACTGACATGATGGAAGAAACCAAGTGTACATATATTATATATTAATCAAAGATGAATTTCACTATTGGTGAGTGTTTTTCCTTTATGTACAGTTTGATCACCGGTTCAGTTTAATCTTTCCTCTGTATATAATACTCTAATATCTGTGAATATTTGCGATAGCTGTAGGCTAGGAACTTGTTAATATGTGCAATTTATAGGTGCCATCAGATCAAGATTTATATTGCCCGGCCTTGTATAAAAATTGATTGGTCGGGTTGTGTATAATTGTTAATCAATATTGTTACCTGGAATTGAATGGTTTTCTAAGTAGTTTGTTTTTTCTGAAAAGTGATATGGTAGTGTTTAGTTCATTTGTGGCATGAGTTGATCAAATTCTCTAGTCATGGGGCTGCTTATGTGGTAGTGTTCGTTCAGTCCAATATATTTTTACGTCCTTTTAATTTCACTCTCTCTCGGTGGTTCACATTGCAGCTCTCTACATAAAATAGAAATACTTAAGAAAGCTAAACAATATTAAAACACAAGACTTGTTTCTCAGGTTTGATTAATAATATTAAAAACCACTAGTATTTGTATTAAATCTGTGGACATGTAAAAAAAAGAGAGTTAAAATTGAACAAATTCAGAATACAATGTTGCTGCTAATGGAGATTTTTTTTTTCTGAATTTGTAGTATGGTCCAAGTTGCTAGATTGATCCTTCTAATTATATGCTTTCTGATTCTGTGAAACTTATGCTACGTTTGGATCGAAGGAATGTTATGAGTTATTCTATGCTCTCCCTCTCCCTCTACCAAAGAATAAAATTCATAAATTTGAGAGAAATAAGAATGGTTCAATCTATTTCAATTGCAACCAAACACAATTTTTTTCATTTTATAGGAACGAGTCGTTATATTCCTACCTTCATTACTCCAATCCAACGTAGCATTAGGTTAAGTTTATTTTACTTTTTCAGTCTTCTACTAAGTTGCATTGCATCGCTCCATTGCATTGCAAGCCAAGGATGGTTCTTGTTTGTATATGCATTCACCGATGGCATAATACAAACATTATGTAACTTGTGTTATTCCTTCGCATATTTCTATGGCCTTAATTTGTTGATTATCTATTGTTCACTTGGATGGAAAAAAAAAATAGAAGGGATTTTTCCAGAAATTAATGTTATTTTATGCAAATCAGAATTCAACCCATCCATGGATCCCGGCTATTTCAATTATGGGGAGCTTGCCCCTGCAACTTCACCAGGTGTTTATCCGTATGAATATCCTGAACAATACATGTTTGATTATGAGGTGTTGGACACCTGTATTATGGTGGGGTTTATAATCCATATGACCCACAGTACAGCTCAAGCTAGCTCTGTTCTACCAACATTATTTCAGAGGATCAACGTTGGAAGAAAGTACGCCTAGAGCATATCATTTTCAAGGACCTAGAGGAATTGCTCTTCATCCTGGACGCGTTTAAGAAATGAGATTGCTGCAAATCAATCTGATATATATATTAACGGTGGGTGTCAGGTTTCTACCCATTCATATTACCTACCTCATTAGCCAGCTAATGCAAAATCTGTAAGTTTGAAACAAATTGACTTTATAAATTCTGAATGGCTCTAAATTTTGTAAGGCTGGAGTATTTCTTACTCCATTATTATCTTTAAAGTTTTGCCAGGTAAACCATGCGAGGACCTTTACCACAGTAGGAACAAGTGACAAGTTCAGATTGGTTTAAATCTAAATTCATTTAATCGTAGACAAACCAACTGAATACAATTTTGCATTCTTAAAACTCTGAAGAAAGTTGAGCTCAATTCAACTGAAGCTCATTTGCAACCCTATTTATGTTCAATCATATTGAATACTTATTGCTTGGAACACCTGAAATATGTCGACACGAACTGAACAGAAGCTGGAAATCTTGCTCCAAATAAACATTAAAAAAAAGGCACCTGTAATATGTTAAGCATTTGAAAGCTGCAAGGTACAAAAAGTTATATAAAACACACACACACAAGTAGCTGGAAAGGTGACTAAAACAACAGCGGAGACCCTTTTTTCTATACAGAAGACGCTAGAATCACCATTTAACAAACAAATGAACTAGGCTTCCATGAATGATACAAAACAATGATTCTCTCTACTTCTGTCGATTTACCTTCAGATAAGGCAATGCACCAATCACATTGTCATAGTCACTGCGATTAACTTGTACCTGTGCATGAAAAATCAAAGCAGATTGCAAACGGAACTAAAGATTGCAATTGAAGAATTAAGAGGAAACTAGATTGCTTAAGGTACTTGGGAAGCTATTTTTTGTTACCAAATAAATTAGCAGTTGATCAATTCTTGGTATAGTCTAGCCTATTCAACCATCACATGGACCAGGACCATGAAAAATATAAAAGTTAAATAAAATTTACAAGTCAAATGAAAAGGTCCAATTTTCTTTTATATATAAGCAAGTAAATTTCAACAAGATTTCCTAACCCTAAACTTTCTCAAAATTATGATTCTCATGATGCTGAATCTTACATGAGCTTTGGAGAACACTGGAAAAGTTATTGCAGAACAAACAAGAAGATCAAGTCCAACATTATATCATACTACTGATGTCCTAGAGGCAAGAACCTCGTTTAAGCGTTTCAATAAACTTAATATAGTTGAAGGTAGAACAGTCTAGATATCTGCATTTTTCAAGTACCAAAAGAAAATATGTGGTTTTAATGTATGAATCAATTTCAGGGTCACATGGATTTGCTACATAAAGTACTACTGGTGTCTCCTTATATTTCTCTTAAGTTTATAAATACTTTTTGACTCAATAATTTTTTGTTTGGACTTGTTCTATAATCCCACTTCAGGTATATACCTAGTTTACCAATTGGTAGCCTGGCAGCCTATGACAGAGTTACAAAGATAAACGGAAAGCACAAATTGAATCGCCAACGCAAATCATAAGCAATGAAACAAACAAATTGTATAGATATTGACCGATGGACAGATAAGCCGACTCTAAACATCCCTTATCTGAAAGATTGAAAACTTAAACAAAGAAAGACTGACAAAAACTAAAATATATTGAGACACAAATACGAGAAAATTAAAGAAAATGCTTCAAATTATAATTTCCCTCCAAAATGCATCATATCAAAGGGTGCTATTTTTTCATTAGTATTGACTGAATTCCATAAGACTTATTGAAATAAAAATTGGTTAAATTCCACAAGTTGGAGGCCACTGAGCTAATTTTTCAACACGCTATATACTTCAGGTGGAAGAATAATATTTCAAGTTAAAGAAAAGAACATAAAAGAAAGAACCAATATCATCAAAAATTCTTAGACATTTCCACAACGATCCGAACCTCTTTCAACAGAAAATATAAATTGAACATTTTTACCTTATTTTAAAATAATTTGTCTACTTATACAAGCTGGCACATCAAACATTCATACAAAGATAAGTGATTTAAAAAGAGCTCAAACCATTTTGGAGAGCCGCAATTTCCTCTTAGTATTCTTCTTTGCAAGCAAATGTTGCTTCCCAGCTCTCCTCCTCATTATCTTCCCACTTCCTGTTACCCAAAATCGCTTAGCTGAAGCCTAATAATCCACGAAAATGGAAAAGAATAAACACCCAGAATCTTTTTCTTAAGCCACAGGGAATACAATATAATTTCATAACATCATCACAATTTCAAATATCAAGAACTAATAAAAAAAACCTCACTAATAAAAAGAGGAAGAAAATAAACTCACAAACAAGGCTATTTATACATCATCACTATTACAATAACGTATACACAAACTTCAGCAAATATATTTAATCCCTCGAACCCCGAATGAGAGTCCATCTTCCTATTTCCACAACAAGAGATTACTATTTCCAGTCCAAATTAATGTATACACACACACACACACATATATATATATATAGAGAGAGAGAGAGAGTTACCTTGTGGGTTTTCATTTTGTAGCCTTTTGCAGAGACAATAGTGAGAGGCTGGGGATTTTGAGTGGGAGAGGTAACAGTGAAGACGCTGTGCCGGAGAAGTGGGGCGAACCCTGATATACTATGGGAAGAAGTGAGGTTCAGTGAGATTTTCTTTGTAAAGGGTAAGAAATTCACTGTGCAATGGGAGCTCTTAAGGGGTTGATTAAAAGGGCAAAGACTGAAATTAATAGACAACATCGTGGCGGAAGCAGCCATTGTCATACTGGTGGGTTCGTTTTTGTTTCTGGTTAAGAATTGGATTGGAGGACAGAGGATGGATTGTTTATTGCGAGTGATGTTGTGGACAGGAGAGGACTTTTGGATTGGGAATTTATGGGCCTCAATCTTTCCTTTCATTTCCAGATAGGTCTAGAATAAACAGAGTACCCATGGGCCACGGCTGGGCTTTGGACATGTTTGGTTGGACTTTCTTTCGAGAGAGTATTATGTTAATCAAAGATCACAGATCAATGAATCAAAAAGAGTAGAGCTCCACTTTAATACAATACGAATACCCCGAGCCAAATAAGATCAAGGCTACTATTTGATTCATTGACGGAACTAATATTTAGTAGGATTAATTACATATGTTAGTACATTTTAAAAAATAATTACAAAAATCTTACATCCATAAAATAATTACAAAAACATTACACTTTCTCAGTTTTATTTATAATATTAGTGTAATCATGATTCCTTAATTTAGGGGATCATTATTGGTGGGCTGACATGGCAAATCTGGTAGTTTTTAATTTGAATCGCGTGAATCCTTTTTTTTCTCCCAACTCCCATAACTTTTGTCATGGTATTTCTCTCTCTAAAATCTTCTTTTTCTTCTTCTTCATCACAGATGTTACACTAATTGGTGGTGTAAATTGGTTAATGATTATTGATCTCCTTCAGGCTCTTGGGGGTGCAATTGGTTTGAATATTTCCATCTGCTTCTAGTTGTATAAGTAAGCTCGTCGGCCTCTTTCTTTTTTGCATAGAGATCACCATCTGCTTCTTTTTTGCATAGAGATCACCATATGCTTTCTTTTTTGCGCGTTATTTTTTTGATTATTTTTTAATTTACTTTTGCTGCACTTGTTGATTAACTGTTGTTCAAGTTAGTGAGAAGAAGGTTTTGGATCAGAAAGCATACATGTTGTTCTATTATCGAGATAATAGAAATTTTGCTTCAAACAAGCCTCTTGATGTTGCTCGGAAAGAGATCATGGCGACAGATTTCATGAGAAGAAGCTCAAGTTCATAGCCATAAGACATTTCCAACCCAAAGTTTTTTAAAGGTATGTTAATTTAAATTTTGTTATTGTTACTATCATATAAATGTTTGGTTACTTCTGCATTATGTTTTTGTTACTGTTAGCTTGTGATTCGAATACCATTTTTGTTACCTTGATTTAGTATTTTGGTTACTTTTTTATGTTATGGTTACCATGTATTTGCTTAGTATACATGGTTGACTAAACTGATTTTGGTGTACATGTTGTTTATGTATTGGTTACCATTAATATATGTTTTGGTTACTAACATATAACTATTTGGTTACTTCATTAGTATATTTTTTGTTACTGTTAGTTTATGATTTAGATACCATTCTTTTTCCCTCAATTGAGATTTTGGTTACTTTTATATGTTATTTTGGTTACAATGTATTTGCTTAGTATGCATTGGTTGATTAAACTGGGTTTGGTCTACATGTTTATGTGTTTGTTACCATTAAAACATGGTTTGGTCACTATCATATAACTGTTTGGTTACTTCTTTAGTATATTTTTTGGTATACATGTTTTATTTACTACATAAAATGGTTTGTACTACATGTTGTTTATATTTTGGTTATCATTAGATTATATAATATAACTTTTTGGTTACTGGTTTTTTATGGTATGGTTAATGTTATATTATGATATGATAACTATTATTGTGCAGTCAATTTGGGATGTTAGTTATTTGTTAGTCTGTTTTGACTACTGTGTAATTGTTATATTATGTTTTGGTTAGTATGCTCTTATTCGTTAGTCATTATGTAACTGTTTATGATATAGATATTGTTTATATCTGGTTACTAATAACTGTGTAAATCTGATTTTATTTATTTGCAGTTATGGAAACTTTACTATGAGGAATGCAATAGAAAATTCATTGGAAAAGTTATATATTGGTGACATGGAAGTCCCCATCATTATTACCAAGAAATTAAACTCAAGTCAATTGGAGAAGTTTAAGGCATCATTAGTTTGTGGATGTATTATTTTTGTAAATAATAAACTCAAGTCATAATAAATCATGTATTTGCTTAGTATACATTGATGTATTATTTTTATAAATTCCTTCAACCATTTATTATGGTTAGTGAGTTTGTAATGTTTATTGGAGCTTATGTAAATAGAATTACATATTTGATTATATAATCAATTATTTGGCATTGTTTGTTGGTTCGTATTAAGTTGTGTCTGATACATTATTTGAATGGTGCAGTTGGTAACCAAACATGCATAGAAGGGTAACCATTTTATTTTTTGGTAGTAACCAGATAGTTACAAGCTTGTATCAGGACATATATCAAGTGTTAAATGTACATGTGAGAGTATACATGGGTTGCCTAAACTGGGTTGGATATACAGGTTGTTTCTATTTTGGTTACCATTAAAATATGTTCTTGTTACTTTTCATATAACTATTTGGTTACTTCTTTATTATGTTTTGGTTATTGTTACCTTATGGTTTGGCTACTATTATTGTGCCCTCGATGTGAAATTTTGATCACTGTTATTTTTATTCTGGTTAATATGTATTTATTTAGTATACATGGATTGCTTAAACTGGATTTCATTACATGATATTTATGTTTTGGTTACCATTAAAACCTGTTCTGGTTACTATCATATAATTATGTGGTTACTGTTTTATTATGTTACATTATGGTTACTGTTATTAGTAACTTGATAGTTACAAACTTGTATCAAGACAAACATCAATTGTTAAATGTACATGTGAGAGTTTTCATTTATATATATGGTTACTTATAGATCTCATATTAAAATAAAAATAGTTTGAGAGGTGCAGTTGGTATCCAAACATGCATATAAGGGTAACCATTTTAGTTTTTGTTAGTAACCAAATAATTAAAAACTTATATCAGAATAGTTATCAAGTGCTTAATGTACATGTGAGGGTTCCCATTTATCTAGCTGATGGATACTTTTAAATTACATAGTTATAAAAGTTATTTGGAAATGGTCCAGTTGGTAACTAAATATGAATATAGAGGTAACCATTTTATTTTAGATGGATAACCAAATTTACATAAAAATGTTTCAAAACAGTTACTAATTGTTCAATGTATATGTTTACTTTATATTGACAACTCATGATGGAATCAAAAATTAAAATATTAATCAATAACAATTTTAGTTACTGTACACCATCAAAAATGTTACCAACCATGTGGTTAATGATTACTAACAGTAAACAATTATATATTCCTGTATTTACACTCTTTTTGTTTATGTTCCGTTGAAATAAAATCAACTGGAATCATCTCCATAGTCTAACAACTGAATAAACATTATAAAGTAACCAAATCAATATTAGACAGTAATCAAACTGCATAATCTTAGTAACCAGGACATAAACCAAATTTTTACATGCCATTTTGAAGGCCTAAATGATGGAATTTGACCAAAAAACCATGCAGTTCACCAGCAAAGCTCCAAACTAGACAGAAATTGCCAAATTGTCACTGCAACCAAATAAACATTATATTGTAACCAATTAAATAGTATACAACAACCAATATATATAATCAGATTAACAGTTTTATGAAGGTAACCAATGTAGTCAATAAGTAACCACCAATATAAAAGAAACAATTTTTAAACTCAATAACATTATAGAGTAACCAAATAAACACCTTATAGTATCTAAATACAAATTATACAGTAACTAATATATATGTAATTAGTAGCCAAGATTATAAAAAAATATTTTTACATTCATTTTACAATCAAAACAATCAGTAATTACTTTGTTACAAATTAAAGACTAACATGTGTATGAAGGTAACCAATGTAGTTAATCAGTAACCATCAATATAAAAAAAATCAGTATAAAACACAGTAATATTATGCAGTAACCATGGTAATATTACACAGTAAACAAGTCAGCATTATATACTAATCAAATTCAGATTAGACAGTAACCAACATATATTTTCTTAGTAACCAATTCAATAATAAACAGTAACCAATTGATATGTATTTAGTAACCAGAGTAAAAAACATATTTTCAAATGCATTTTGCATTCAAAACATTCATTATTCTGACTTTGTAACCATTTAAAGAGCAAAAAATTTGAGAAAGGTAACCAATAGACGAATACATAGTAAACACGAGGTAACACTATGTATATAAATTGGAAACTCAAATACCTCAGTATACAAATTTGTAACAAATCAACAATCAGTGCAGTATGATCATATATCAGTGCAGTTGCAGTAAGTTTCTGGTTATAGATCTTGAAGTTGCCGTCGATCTTTTATGTTCTTCTCCGATCTCAGAACAACATAACGACCAGAGATTTCGTCTTCTCCGATTAATATGTCGTTGATATGTTCTTCTTTGATCTCAGAGTTGCGTCGCGAGATTTCGTCTTCTCCGGTAGATTCGTCGTTGATTTTTTCTTCTCCGATCTCGTTGTTGTCGGTCTTTTATGTTTTGTTCAGTAACGTGAATTTAGGACCGGTTGATTGGAAGTATGGAAGTGGTAACTGGCATGTAGGAGTTAATGACGCATGATTTTAGGAATCCTAATATATTGTGTTGTTTTATTTATGTAATTATGTTGTGTGTGTTTTATTTTTGTAATTACTTTCTAATTGTTGTATATTAGTGTTAAGGACCCTATTTAGTAAGAGGCCATGGTCCAAAAACTTACCAGCCGCTAGAAATAAAAGTGTTCTTCTCCGTTGACAGAAAAAATTAGGTATTTAAATTTTAATTATTTATATTATCTCATTTCAACTACATTTATATTCAATTTTTCTGTCCACGAAGAGTTTTTCTATAATAAATATTAATAACTTAATAATATCTAATAAGCTAGTTCACTAAATATGACAAAGGTCAAAGTCAGAAAAATTTGAGAAGTTTGAAAAGTTTTTAGGTCAAGTAAAAGCTTCAACCCCAGGGAATTAAGTTTTGTTCTATTTTATTTTTAGGTATTGTATTATCATTTTAGAGAGAGCATAAGAAGATTATATATAAAAAGTGAGATTTTCTAATATTCTTCAAAGTTCACCAATACATGAATAGTGAGCCTCTATTTATAGACTTCACAAATACATGAACAAAGATAGGAGATGAAAGAAATACAAACTTAAATATGGAGAATGAATAGCTCATCAATGTATGTAGGTTATGTAGATTATAGAAAATGAATGGACATCCATATTATAACTATTCATAACACCCCCCCTTGGATGTCCATTACTGAAGAATATGCCTCGTTAAAACCTTACTAGGAAAAACTCTGTGGGATAAAAACCCAGTGAAGGAAAAAGAGTACATAATTCTTCAAAAACATATGAAAAAATTTAATTACTCCCCCTCATGATCATATCACTTGAGATCTCTGAGTCGACGTAATCCAACGTTGTGGACTAGCTTCTCAAATGTAGAAGTAGGAAGCGCCTTTTTAATAAATCTGCCAAATTTTCACTTGAACAAATTTGCTGAACATTTATATCACCATTCTTCTGAAGGTCATGAGTAAAAAAGAACTTTGGTGAAATATGTTTTGTTCTATCACCTTTGATATATCCTTCCTTGAGTTGGACAATGCATGATGTATTATCCTCATATAAGACCGTCAGTGTTTCTTCTCCTGAATATAAACCGCAAGTTCCTCGTATGTGTTGAATTACAGACCTTAACCATACACATTCACGACTAGCCTCATGTATTGCCAAAATTTTAGCATGGTTAGAAGATGTAGCTACTATAGTTTGTTTCATCGAACGCCAAGAAATGGCGGTTCCACCACAAGTAAATACATATCCAGTTTGCGATCGAGCATTATGAGTATCGGATAGGTACCCTGCATCTGCAAAACCAGTCAAATCTGTTTTGGGTTGGTAAGGAAAATACAAACCCATATCCTTTGTACCTTGTAGGTAACGAAGTATATGTTTAATCTCATTCCAATGCCTTCGAGTTGGACAAGAGCTATATCTTGCTAATAAGTTGACAGAGAATGATATATCAGGTCGTGTATGACTAGCAAGATACATTAGTGCTCCAATTGCACTCAAGTATGGTACTTCAGGACCAAGAATCTCCTCATCATTTTTCTCGAGGTCGGAAAGGATCTTTATTTACATCAAGTGACCTCACAACCATTGGGGTGCTCAACGGATGTGTTTTGTCCATATAAAATCATTTTAGCACCTTCTCTATATAAGATGTTTGATGCACAAGAATATCGTCCTTTAAATGCTCTATGTGTAACCCAAGACAAAATTTTGTTTTTCCAAGATCTTTCATTTCAAATTCTCTTTTCAAGTACTCTACTACCTTTGAAATCTCTTTAGGAGTTCCAATGATATTTAGATCATCAACATATACTGCAATAATAACAAACTCAAATCTAGATCTCTTTATAAAAATGCATGGGCTAACAGGATCATTCTTATATCCCTCCATTAACAAATATTCACTAAGACGGTTATACCACATGCAACCGAATTGTTTTAATCCATATAGAGATCTATTTAATTTGATCGAGTATTGTTCTCGAGAACTGGATTTACATGCTTCTGGCAATTTAAATCCTTCTGGGAGTTTCATATAAATTTCATTATCAAATGGGCCATACAAATATGCTGTAACGACATCCATTAGACGCAAGTGAAGTCCTTTTATTGCCAGACTGATTAGGAATCGAAAAGTAGTCACATTCATCACAGGAGAGTATGTTTCTTCATAATCAGTACCAGGTCTTTGTGAAAATCCTTGTGCAACTAGTCGTGCTTTATGTCGCACAATTTCACCCCTTTCATTTCGTTTTCGAACAAAAACCCATTTGTACCCCACTGGTTTTACACCATCAGGTGTACGGACTACTGGTCCAAAAACATTTCTCTTTTCAAGAGATTTCAATTCTGCCTCAATTGCGTCTTTCCATTTTGGCCAATCAATTCTATGCATGTATTCCTCAATAGACCTTGGTTCAAGATCCTCGTCATCTTTTATAACATCTAGCGCTATATTGTATGAAAAAACATTATCAACGTTAATTTCATTTTGGTTCCATATTTTTCTAGACATGACATAATTTATCGAGATCTCTTCATTTTCAATGATTTCAGGTACCTGATTGTCTTTTGAAACTGTAATATTAGTCATGTCTAGAGGTTTTTCTGTAGACTCTTCTAGAGTTACCATTTCCTCGTCATGACCATCTTGAATCTTTGTTCCTTTTCTCATACGAGGATTCTTATCTTTGGAACCGACTGGTCTACCACGCTTCAAGCGTGCTTTAGATTCATTGGCAACAAGAGGTTGTCCTGCTGGGACATCAATTTTAATTGAAGCATTAACAGCTGGTATATGTGACTTTGTTACGCTCTTTGGGTCAGAAAATGCGTCTGGCAATTGATTTGCTAAACTTTGTAAATGAATTATCTTCTGACCTTCTAGTTCACATTGTTTTGTATGAGGATCAAAATGAGACAATGATAATTCATTCCAGCTTATCTCTTTTTCCAGCTGCCTATTTTCTCCCCCTAATGTTGGGAAGACTGATTCATCAAAAAGACAATCAGCGAATCTAGCTGTAAATAAATCCCCTGTTGATGGTTCTAAATATTTAATTATAGATGGGGATTCATATCCAACATATATTCCTAACCTCATTTGAGGTCCCATCTTAGTACGTTGTGGTGGAGGAATTGGAACATAAACAGCACAACCAAAAATTCTTAGATGAGAAATATTTGGTTCCTGACCAAAAACCAACTGTAAAGGGGAGTACTTATGATAACTTGTTGGTCTGATGCGAATTAGTGTTGCCGCATGTAAAATAGCATGACCCCAAGCAGAAATTGGAAGTTTTGATCTCATTATTAATGGTCTTGCAATCAATTGAAGACGCTTAATCAATGATTTTGCAAGGCCATTTTGTGTGTGAACATGTGCTACATGATGTTCAACACTTATCCCAATAGACATACAATAATCATTGAAAGTTTGGGAAGTAAATTCACCAGCATTGTCAATACGAATTTTCTTGATGGGATAATCTGGAAAATGTGCTCGTAATCTGATTAATTGAGCAAGTAATCTCGCAAACGCTAGGTTGCGAGTTATAATAGAGATACATGTGACCACCTTGTTGATGCATCAATTAAAACTATAAAATATCTAAAAGGTCCACATGGTGGATGAATTGGTCCACATATATCACCTTGTATTCGTTCCAGAAAAGTAAGGGATTCAGTCCCTATCTTAGCCGATAATGGCCGAACAATTAACTTGCCTTGAAAACAAGCAGTACATGGGAAATCATTTGATTGAAGAATCTGCTGGTTCTCCAATGGATGTCCACATAAATTTTTAATTATTCTTCGCATCATTATAGATCCAGGATGGCCTAACCGTTCATGCCAAACAATAAAGTTATTGTGATTCATTAGCTTTTTATTAACAACCACATTTGTTTCAATTGTTCTAATTCTCGTGTAGTACAAACCAGAGAAAAAAGCTGGTAATTTTTCTAATACACTTTTATTACCCGAGATTATACTCGTAATGTGAAGATACTCAATCTTTCCTTCACATGTTGTCTCAATATGATACCCATTTCGGCGGATATCCTTAAAACTCAATAAATTTCTTTGAGACCGGGGAGAGTATAATGCTTCATCAATTTCAAATTTTGTTCCTCCAGGCAAGAAAATGTTAGCTCTTCCAGAGCCTTCTATCAATTTTGCACTACCCGATATAGTACTAACATTGGCCTTTTGCATTATGAAAGAAGAAAAATATTTCTTATTTTTAATATAGTGTGCGTAGTGGCGCTGTCTGCGAGACATATATCTCTACCATTCATTGCAAATCGAATCAAGAAAGTATCTATGTTATTCAATGAATATAAGAAATATATAATTAGATTAATAAAGTATCCCATATATAACAAATCATAAGAAAACAGTTAAACATGATAAAAACATAATAATTAGAATTTTATTAATGCTTAAAATAAAGTCCAATAACATCAAAGTATCATCTAAAAATTTTATATTTGGACACTCTCATCACCAAACAAGAAGTCAATATTTTTCTTCAAGATTTGAGAAAAAATCATTAACATCTAGATGAGTGGTATCAACACAACCATAATTAAAATCATCATTTCCAGAATCAAGATTTGTCTCATCTTTTTCATCCTTACTAGAAAAATTGAGATTTGTCTCATCTTTTTCATCCTCACTAGCAAAATTTGTCTCTATCTTCTTCCCTTTATCGTTTAGTGATTGTTGATAGAGCTCAACAAGATGTTTTGGTGTACGACAGGTACGAGACCAATGACATTTACCTCCACAACGATAACACAAATTCTTCGTGGTATTTTATCTTTATCACCTTTTTCGCGTTTTCCATCCTTACATTCCCACTTCTGGTGGGTATATGTGTTTGAGAAATGACCACCACGATGAATATTTCGACCACGTCCACGTCCACATCCACGTCCACATCCACGTCCACGTCCATGACCACGTCCACGACTACTGGCGTGACCTCTGTTTTTTCCATTATATGTTACGGCATTCACTGCAGGGAATGGAGCATATCCAGTTGGACGGGCCTCATGATTTTTCATCAATAGTTCATTATTTTGCTCAGCCACAAGAAGGCATGAAATCAGTTCAGAGAATTTCTTAAAGCCCTTTTCACGATATTGCTGCTGCAGGAGCATATTAGATGCGTGAAAGGTAGAGAATGTTTTTTCTAACATATCTGCATCAGTGATCTTTTCTCCACATAATTGTAATTTATAACTGATTCTAAACATAGCTGAGTTATAATCACTTACAGATTTAAAATCTTGTAATCTTAGATGCATCCAATCATAACGAGCTTTAGGAAGTATTACAGTTTTCTGGTGGTCTTATCTTTCCTTTAGATTGTGTCAAAGGATAAGTGGATCTTTAACAGTCAAATATTCAATTTTAAGTCCCTCATGGAGGTGATGACGAAGAAATATCATCGTTTTGGCCTTATCTTGACTAGATGTTTTGTTTTCTTCTTTGATAGTATCACCAAGACCTTTTGCATCTAAATGAATTTCAGCATCTAACACCCATGATAAATAATTCTTTCCAGTAATGTCAAGAGCCACAAATTCGAGTTTAGCAATGTTTGACATTATGAACTATCACAAATATGATTAATAAGTTAGAAGAAAATATTCTAAAAATAAATTAAATACACAACATAATTAACATAATACTTTAAGCACAGTAATTTATCGAATAGTTGTAACCTCTTTGATAATTAACATAGGTAAAGACTAATATTTAAAGCTAGTAAAAGCTTACACATGAGCCACAAACAGCATGTTTTATAAAATTAATATTTAAAATTATCGCAACAATGGCAAGTGTGATGTGTAATATTGTGAACAAAATATTTGTACATCGCTTAATAAAGAATACTGTTCAAATGACAAACAGACATGAAAAGATTACAAGCTGTATGCTGATCTAACAAGTAAATGTGCTGCATATGTAACGTAAAGTAAAAATATAGTAATCAGACATTATAAGAGACAAAACATATATTATATGTATAAAGAGATAAAGTTATACCTTCTTCTGCTACAAACAAAATATGATTATTTTCAAGATAAAAATAAGGAGTAAGTCATGCTGATAACGTATTATAATTTTAGAAAGAGCATAAGAAGATTATATATAAAAAGTGAGATTTTCTAATATTCTTCAAAGTTCACCAATACATGGATAGTGAGCCTCTATTTATAGGCTTCACAAATACATGAACAAAGATAGTAGATAAAAGAAAGGGTCCTTTACACTAATATACAACATTTAGAAAGTAATTACAAAAATAAAACATACACAACATAATTACAAAAATAAAACATAAACAATAGAATGCGCCTAAAATCACGTGTCATTATCCAGTCAGTTATCCAATTTCATATTTGAAATTAACCGTCCCTAAAATCATGCAACTTTGAAATCGGAACAACAGATCAACGATGGAGAAGACAAAATACGAACCCGAAGCCTCCTGTCGCGACTAAACTCGTAATCTCTAAGATCAACGACGCATCTCTAAGATCAACGACGGAGAAGACGAAGTCAAATACTGCAGATCAACGATGGAGAAGACGAAGCCGGTTGTCGCGACACATCTCTAAGATCGAAAATAACATACAAAATCAACAACGCTTTCAATATCAGAAACCAAATACTGCAGTGATTGTTGAATTCAAGATCAACATCAATTTCGATCAAAAAATACTGAGGTATGTGAGTTTAAAATTTATAATCATATAGTTACCTATTGTTACTACGAATTACTATATTGGTTACCTTTCTTAAGTTTTTTGCACTTAAAATTGTCACACGATAAGAATAATGAATGTTTTGATTGCAATTGCATGTAAAAATGCACTTGGTTACTGCTTAACATTACATTGGTTACTGTCTAACTATGTCTATGTTGCTGTTTAATGCTGGATTGGTTAATGCATAATGGTACTAACTAATGTTGCATTAGTTGCTGACTAATAATGATTTGGTTATTGTGTCCATTACATTGGTTACTGACTAATAATGAATTAGATATTGTGTACCATTGCTTTGGTTACTGACTAATAATGACTTTGTTACTGTGTAAAATTATAGTGGTTACTGATTATTACTTGATTACTGACTAAATGTTGACTTGGTTACTGCTTAACATTACATTGGTTACTGCTTAACATTGCATTGGTTACTGTCTGACTATATCTATGTTACTGTTTAATGCTGGATTGGTTAATGCATAATGGTACTAACTAATGTTGCATTGGTTACTGACTAATAATGATTTGGTTACAGTGTACCATTACATTGATTATTGACTAATAATGATTTGGTTGCTGAAGCATATTACTGTATAATGTTGTCAAATTTGGAGTGTCGGATTTTGGCGTTTTCGGAGCCTAATTTCATTGGAAACAGATCAACGATCAAAAATCACTAGCTTCGCTGGTGAACTGCATGATTTTTTGATCAAATTCTATCATTTAGGCCTTCAAAACTGCATGTAAAAATTTGGTTTATTTTATGGTTACTAAGATTATGTAGTTTGGTTACTGTCTAATATTGATTTGGTTACTTTATAATGTTTATTCAGTTGTCAGACAATGGAGACTGACAGTAACCAATACAACAAATTTAATTGTTTACAGGAATATATAATTGTTTAATATTAGTAACCATTAACCACATGGTTGGTAATATTTTTGATGGTGTACAGTAACCAAAATTGATGTTGATTAACAAAGTCAGTGCACTGACTGTTTTGATAACAAAGTCAGTATACTGACTGTGTAACATTATACTTTTTAATGTTGTCTTAGTTACTGACTAATGCTATCTTGGTTACTGCATAATATTACTAATTAATACTGACTTGGTTACTGACTAATACTGATTTGGTTACTAAGTAATATTATATTAGTTACTGACTAATGCTGACTTGCTTACTGCAACAGTTGGATCTTTAAGTACATATTGATGTTTTTTATATTGTTTGTTTTTGCTGTAAAATGCATGAAAAAAAATATGTTTTATGTTATGGATACTAAGTAAATATATGTTGGTTACTGTCTAATCTGGATTTGGTTAGTATATAATGTTGACTTGTTTATTGTGTAATATTACCATGGTTACTACATAATATTACTGTGTTTTATACTGATTTTTTTATATTGATGGTTGCTGATTAACTACATTGGTTACTTTCATACACCTGTTAGTCTTTAATTTGTAACAAAGTCATTACTGATTGTTTTGGTTGTAAAATGAATGTAAAAATATTTTTTATAATCTTGGCTACTAATTACATATATCTTGATTACTGTTTAATATGTATTTAGATACTGTAAGGTGTTTATTTGGTTACTTTATAATGTTGTTGAGTTTTATAATTGTTTCTTTTATATTGATGGTTACTTATTGACTACATTAGTTACTTTCATATAACTGTTAATCTGATTATATATATTGGTTGTTGTATACTATTTAATTGATAACAGTATAATGTTTATTTGGTTGCAGTGACAATTTGGCAATTTTTGTCAAGTTTGAAGTGTCAGATTTTGACGTTTTCGGAGCCTAATTTCATTGGAAACGGGTCAACGTTCAAAAGTCACAAGCGTTGCTGGTGAACTACAGGGTTTTTTGGCCAAATTCCAACATTTAGGCCTTCAAAATTACATGTAAAAATGTGGTTTATTTTCTGGTTACTGAGATTATGTAATTTGGTTACTGTCTAATATTGAATTGGTTACTTTACAATGTTTATTCAGTTGTTAGACAATGGAGACTGTCAGTAACCAATACAACAAATTTAATTGTTTACAGGAATATATAATTGTTTAATGTTAGTAACCATTGATGTTTGTCCTGATACAAACTTATAACTATCTGGTTACTAATAACAGTAACCATAATGTAACATAATAAAACAGTAACCACATAATTATATGATAGTAACCATAACAGATTTTAATGGTAACCAGAACAGAAACATCATGTAATGAAACCCAATTTAGGCAATCCATATATACTAAATAATTACATATTAATCAGAATAAAAAATAAAAGTAACCAAAATCCCACATTAAGGGCACAATAATAGTAGCCAAACCATAAGGTAACAGTAACCAAAACATAATAACGAAGTAACCAAATAGTTATATAAAAGTAACCAGAACATGTTTTAATGGTAACCAAAACAGAAACAACATGTATATCCAATCCAGTTTAGGCAACCCATGTATACTCTCACATGTACATTTAACACTTGATATATGTCCTGATACAAGCTTGTAACTATCTGGTTACTACCAAAAAATAAAATAGTTACCCTTCTATGCATGTTTGGTTACCAACTGCACCTTTCAAACAATGTATTTGACACAACTTAGAAGTAACAAATACGAACCAACAAACAATGTCAAATTACTGGTAATATAATCAAATATGTAATCTCATTTACATAAGTTCCAATAAATATCACATACTCACTAACCATAACAAATGGCTATGGATATCCAACAAAACCAAAGTATGAAACACAATTCAAAATGACAGTACAACGACAACCGAACTAATCAAAATTTGGTACAAATCTTCGTGAAAATTCTCTGAAGTTGTTAAAAAGCCAACTGTGGAGGCGCATCTCGTCTGGAGATAAATATCTAGTTCAATGTCACACCAATATATAACTTTTTCAGTGAATTTTCTGTTGCATTCCTCATAGTAAAGATCTCATAACTGCAAATAAACAAAATCAGGTTTATATAGTCATTAGTAACCATATATAAACAATATTTATATCATAAACAGCTACGTAGTGACCAACAAATAAGAGCATACTAACCAACAATATAATATAACAATTACACAGTAGCCAAAAAGTTATATTATATAATCTAATGGTAACCAAAATATAAACAACATGTAGTACAGACCATTTTATGTAGTAAACAAACAGTTATATATAATATTAACCAAAACATAATTTAAAGGTCACAAAAATAAAAATATGTATACCAAAAAATATACTAAAAAAGTAACCAAACAGTTATATGATAGTAACCAAACCATGTTCTAAAAGTAACCAACACATAAACAACATGTATACCAAAACTAGTTTAGTCAACCAATGTATACTAAGGAAATACATTGTAACTAAAACAACATATAAATGTAACCAAAATCCCAATTGAGGAAAAAAGAATGGTATCCAAACCATAAGCTAACAGTAACAAAAAATATACTCATTTAGTAACCAAACAGTTATATGTTAGTAACCAAAATATATATTAATGGTAACCAATACATAAACAACATATAGACCAAGAACAGTTAAGTCCACCCATATATACTAAACAAATACATGGTAAACAGAACAACAACAAAAAGTAACCAAATATTTATATGATAGTAACCAAAACATGTTTTAATGGTAACCAATACATAAACAATATGTACACCAAAACAGTTTAGTCAACCATGTATACTAAGCAAATACTTGGTAACCATAACAACATAAAAAAGTAACCAAAATATCAAATCAAGGTAACAAAAATGGTATCCGAATCACAAGCTAACAGTAACCAAAACATAATGCATAAGTAACCAAACAGTTATATGATAGTAACAATAACAAAATTTAAATTAGCAAACCTTTAAAAAATTTTGGGTTGGAAATATCTTCTGGCTATGAACTTGAGCTTCTGTCTTAACTACAGGAAAATCAAAATTAGAATCCAACTGCACAAACGCAAACAAATTTCTTGAAGTCCTTAATAGAATTACCCTCTATGATTCTTTTCTTATTTCCATCCTTCTTCATTGTATCAACCATTCTATACAAAACATAAAAATAACACAAATCCAAACAATCAATACCCCATTCTGTTAGAAAAATAGTGTATATGTATGATCATATTGACAATTAATTAGTAGAATGAAAATTAACAGAAATTAGAAGCATACCTTAAAGAGAAACCAGAATCCTTTCAGTTGTGAGAGAGTTGGAGAGAGAAAAATACGTAGTAGCCTGAAAACATAGCCTGAAAGTCACGTATTCAATTTTCTGTCGGAGTTGAGAGACTGTGATGTTGCGGTGGCGGCGACGGCGAAAGAGGACGACGACGAAAGAGAACGACGACGAGTGGCTTCGAGAGGAGAGAGAGAAGTAGTGAGGGAGAAGAGAGAGAAATAGTAAGGGCGTAGAGAGAGAGAGACCGAAAGAAGATGGAAACTAATTTGTTATGTCAGTCCATTAATATTAATCCCTTAATTTAAGGACTCAATATTAATCCCTTAATTTAAGGACTCTTTAATTGTATTAGTATTGTAAATATATATGATGAAGTGTCATATTTTTGTAATTATTTTATGAATGTATGATTTTTGTAATTATTTTTAAAAATGTATTGTAATATGTAATTGTTCCTAAAAGAAATACAAACTTAAATAGTTAGAATGAATAGATCATCAATGTATGTAGGTTATAGAAAATGAATGGACATCCATATTATAACTATTCATAACATATTGTTTATTTTTATTTTTTTCTGCTTAAAATAAAGTTATATCAATTTAAAGAAAATAATAATAATAATAATAATAATAGGTAAAAAAAAACAAGTTGGTTGATATATATACACACTAATATCAAAAGCATAATAGGGTTGGCGTGGTATGATCATGCTCCAAGTTCATGTCTTATTTTGAAATGAAGCTGCAGCACAAATTATGTTCATGTTGAAAATTTTAGGGACAATTACATATTTTAATATATTTTTAAAAATAATTATATCAATAGTGCACTCATATAATATTTACATAACTAATACACTTTTATATTTATTTACATATTCTAGTGTAATTAGGATTTCTTAATTTAGAAAATTATAATTCAATTAGAATTCCTTAATTTAGGGATTAGTTATAGATTCTTCTCTCTCCTCAAGTTATTTAACAAATTCAACCTTTTAATAATAATAATGAAGAAGAAAGAGAACAGCGACAAGAAAGCGAGACTCTCAGAGACTCTCCAGTTAATTCCTAGAACAGTACACGATGAAAGGCTTGGCAAGGCTTACCCATGGTTTTAAGGGGGAAACTACTTTTTTGTATGTCCCAACTCCCAAATATTATATCAAAATGACTGTCTATCTACACAAAGAAATGGCAGTCGCCGCCATGAGAACAAATAAGGAGAGAAAAAATGAGACGGTTGATCAAGCTTCCACTGGAAATCGGACAGTGCTTGGTGATGATGAATCCATGAGGGGTGGTGGTGACGGTTGATCAAGCTTCCACTTGTGGTGGTGGCGGTGGTCTTGGGATGGAAAAAAATTGATGATGACAGTTGATGTTAGGTTTTTGGGAAAAAATAATGATCAATGGAGAGTCCACTCCCTTTGGTCATATAATTTAATTATATGAAGATGGAGAAGAGAGAAAGAGGAGAAAATGGAGTTTTGAAACGGTGCAATGGACTCGACAAATATGAAGGACCGGGGATGAGGGTGGAGACTAAGGAGAAGGGAAGAACGTTACCATCGCTCTGTTTCTGACGTTACCATCGCTCCGTTTCTGCAGTTTTTTCATAATGCAGTTGGTAGCCAAACCTTCATACCAAGGTAACCAATTCTGTTTTATTAAGTTTCCAATTTATTTTACATGTAATACAGTTGGTAGCCAAACCTTCATGCAGTTGGTTGCCAAACTTTCAGACCAATGTAACTAATTCATACTGTAGGTGTGAAGGTAGATTGGTTATCTTGGTATAAAAGTTTGGTTACCTTGTATAAAAGTTTGGTTACCAATTCAGTTTTATTAAGTTACCAATTTCGTTTGAATGTGATGGAGTTGGTAGCCAACCATTCATACAAAGGTAACCATTTTATTATTTATGAGTAACAAAATAGTTATAAAAAAAATTCAGAACATTAATAGTTACATTTATTTATTTTTAAACTTTTTGTAGGACGAATCTTCTTCTTATTCTCATTGACGTTTTGGACAACGGAGATTCGCGGCGGTGTAGTGGCGAAGTATGTGAGGTGTAGCGGCGGTTTAGCGGTGGACTATTATTTCAAAGTGTATGTGAGGGAGATGAAGATTTGAATTTGAATTATTATTTTGAATTGAATTTGTTTTTGTTGCTAGATCCAAATATTTAAATTTGAATTATTAATTCTGGCAGTTATTTGTCCTTGATTTTAGGTTTCCCTATTAATGTAAATTAAACTATTTTTGTAATATGGGTCATAATTACACTCTTTTTGTAATTATTTGATTGATGTACTTTTCTTGTAATTACTTTCTATTTGTTGTATACTTATGTAAAGGACCCAAAATTTTAATACATTCTAATCTTTCAAGCCTTTAATTTGTCTAAACTAAACAATACGGCCCAACTGAAAAGGAGTGCTTTTATTAGTTTATATATAGATTTGACAAAATTGATTTATACGTACATGAAATTGATAACTAATCCCGAACCCTCCTAGTAGACAAAACTGAATAGTTATATTTCAACTAAAAGCTGTAATTACTAACAAAATCTCTCATACTGTCATACATACATCACGGATACAGAAAATCTACATCTCCATCAGCCCAGCCTAGCCTATCTTCAATGCTTGTATATATTTATCTATCTCAAACACACCATCGAATTAAGTGGTATAGAAAGGAGGGGATTACCCAATTACATAATTTTACAATTAAATACATACGAGCTAGAGACATTTTAAGCTTTCAGGCAAAACTCAGGAGGGTGAGAAACGTTCCTTTCTAATGGAATCTAACCCCCAACTTCTTTCTGACCTTAGCCCGGGTTGCTGTTAAGGGACAAAGAAGTGATCATGAGTACCTTGATTGATTTTCAATGATGCTAAGAAATGAGTGCCTGTGAAGTTTTGTTGTTATACAAGAATAGAGCTTTGCGCTTATACAATACTCCCAAGGAAAACCAGTTAATAATATATTTATTATAATTCAAGAAATATACAGCCTGAAAATATACTGGTACTAGAAACGCCCTCAATTGTGTCATGTCGAGCTAACTACTGTACCATGTCTAATAGAACAAAATGGTGAACCCTGGCGCCAGTCCATGATAGCAAGGGTGGCAGCAGCATGCGCAAGTGCGCCAGCAACAACAAATGCATGGAAAATCTGATGGCTGTGACCTGCAATATCAAATGCACCAGGCTTCCATCGTTCTGGTATCCTCCTCACATAGAACATCACTCCAATTGCATACGAAAGGCCCATGACAATTTCATATCCAAGAGCCAGAGTGATCTGTGGATGGCCCCAATTTAAAGAAACAGCATGAGTTGCTGGAATCACCCCCGAGAAGCCCATGCCGAGGAAGAGGGAGGCCCTGAAGGATCGGAAACGAGGAGTTGAGAGAGCTGGCGCAAGGAGGGTGATAATGGCAAGGATACCAAGCAATGAAATGAAGGTAAGATAAAAGAGGCGTGAGTATGGGTGGCAGTAGAAAGCAAAATAGATGGGAGCGAAAAAAGAGCAGACTATCATGAGAGAAATGCCAGCATAATCAAGGCGCCAGAAGAAGAGGTTGAAATGTCGGGAATGACACGCAAAGAGGTGGGATAGGGAGCTGCAGACCAAACAACACATAGCCCCGCCTAAGAAAACAAACCAAGGCCATTTTGGGATTGCAGCTGAATCATCAACTCCATAAAAAAGAAAAGTTGATGGTCTAAGGACGCGTCTTACATTCAAACCCTGCGACGCAAACATTATAATCAATTTCTATGAAGAACTTAGAACTCGTTATACAAAGGTTCCACAATAACACCATCTATTAATTTTGTTTTGTTTTTGTATTTAAGATATTTATTAAAATACTGTCAAGTGTCAACGGTATCAATCACTATGTTTAATTTGTAGGAGCTATATGATTTCTTATCCATAAATCCTAGCAATGATATGCAATTCAGTTTTGCTCCATTTAAGATGTAAATTTCGAGTGACTTTGGGGATGTGTGAACTTTAGAAAGTTATTCATCCCAAAGAGAATTTTGTAAATGCATTACTAATTGATGTGAGCATAGAAGAAGAAAAAATCAAGGACTAGCAATCATAAATTCCAATTTATCACTAATCCAAAAGTCTATCTAGCTAGTTCCTTGTTCAAAAGAAAAAGATCGAGAAACAGTAAAAAAGTCAAGTTAGTGGCACTAATAAGCTGTCATGAACCTCTGCAATAGTGTACTTATAAGATGTAGTTTAATTAATATGCTTTATTGAAGTTTTCAACTTAACTAATATTGGAATGTTTATACACAAATTTGTGATCCATTTTTATGTTGTCACGGTAGCTGGTGAACCCAAACATACCTAATTAAGCTTAACACTGAAAAGCCTGAAGATACATACAATACAAGCAACATATTGCCATGCAACTTTAATATTTTCTTACGATGAAATGACAGACCAAACAAAATTCCCTAGATTTTAGTAAAATTATAACAAGAATTTTATTTTGGTAGTGAGAATGTCACTCCAATTATATTTATTTGAGAAAGATTCAAACAAGTAAAAATATTCATTTTAGTAAAAGTAGGATATAGAGAGTATAGATGAAATACTAATATCACCGCCACTTTCCTTTGATTTAAAGTAGGGAGCAGATTGTATGTGTTTTCAAAGAGGTAATCCTTGGTCAAGTACCATCTGTCTTTTATAGCTCGTGTTAGAGTCATGCGAGTGACAGGTACAAAACTAATGCGATAGCAATATATATGTATTGCGATAAATTTGTTACCCTTGTGAAATATATTATTTTTTATCTTTAAAAATATAATTAAAGGTATAAATATTTTTATTTGATAAAATATATAAAGTGAAAGATAATTAAATTATTTATTGGAGTCTATTAGTATAAAAAAAATAAAAATATTTATCACTTTATATAATATTGTGAGGTCATTAAAAATAGATTTAAAACTTTTTTATTCTCTTTCATTTGTTTTTATTTTTCTTAATATATGTGCAAATTATATTTTGTTCATCTTTTTAGGGATGGAGGGAGTAATATATGGATTTGATAGAATTATAAGATAATCTCACTTATTACGCATCCTTACGAAAAAGGATTTATCCACGTTTTCCAACTAAAATAATACTTCATCTTTTTTAAGTAATTTATACTAATATTTATAATTGTATTAACATAACTTAAATTAAATAAATTAATGTCAATATTAAATTTAAAAATATTTAAAATTAATTTTTAAAAAGTTATTATTAATTTAATTTTGTAGTATTTTTATTTTAATGTGAAAGATATACTCAAGACACATTCTATTAGACGGAAATTAAAATTTGGACTATCGCGATATGGTATATCTATCACATGGAACGTGGGTCCAGTTACCAAAAAAATATGTACAAATTTCAGCCCATCTACCAACCAGATTCCTGTTTAGCCAATTCTATTTCCAAAACTAGTGCTACCCAGGAGTGGGGTCTATCACCGATTCACACAATTCTTTCTGCAAGTCTGAATCACGTAAATAAAATATTAAGACTAATTATGATATATTAAAAGTAAATACTCCAGTAAAATTATATGACCAACTAATATGTCATTTTTTTATACAAGTGGAAAAGAGGTCAAATGGTACTTTAATATTAGAGCTCAAATATTACTTGATGACTTTTTTTCATGCTTATAGAAACATTAAGAAAAAAAAAAGTAAATTTTTTGTTCATCAGGACTCTATCACTGTGGTATTTGATTTAGACTGCGTTTAATTGTATCTTAATAATTTATTTTTTAATATATTTTAATAGTCCATAATTTTAAATAGTTTAGACTTATATTTATATTTAACTCTTCTAATACAAAGATGTGAACCGTTAAAATATAATTAAAAAGTGAATTCAACAGTCTCTCCGTTTCTTTTTAGACAAGAATAAGTCTATGCGGACAGGGAAAATGGACCGAAAAATTGGATCTAAAACACCATATTTTGTAAAATTTCTGTTAAAATAAATATTATATATTTTTTGAGAGTCACATTAAAAAAAAATTGGACCGATCCAATTTTCCTGTACTCTACGCCTGTCTGCGTAGAAGGACTCTTTAGACAAACGATGTCAAAAACTGAATACTCGTACTAGAAATAAATAAAGACAGCAAGCACTAACCGATAAAGAAGTACTAGTATTAGAGCCCATGATTGTGGACATCATCATCGTGAACGGTCGTTGAGCCACCGGTCTTAAACAGCGGAAAAGATCAAAAAGACAAGAAAACTAATGATAAATAAGGGTAACCCATAATAATGAGGTGAAATGACAAAAAAGTCCTGAATACCTAAAAATACTCCCGATCAGACCTTCTACCTTCGTCTTCTCCATTGAGCTCAACACCGTCAATGTCAAAAACACCAAAAATCCCAACAAATGCCTAAAAAGAAATCAAAATTCAAACGAAATTGACACAATTTCACCTGCGAAATTTGATAAAATAAAATGAAAAATTGAGCTAAATACTTACGTCCAAATGTTTAGGGTTTCGTTATGCCAAGCAAATGCGCTCGTGATCACGTCCTTTAACGGCCATTCACACCGATAATAATCTAATATAAACTCGTTATCCTGCAAATACTCTGGCAAATCCTCGTATTTGAGTAATCTCCTCTCGAATCTCTCGTTTTTGGTCGCATTTATTTTGCTCCGCCCAGTCTCAACTTTGTCGCCATTTCCGAGTTTCATGCTTCTCATTGCTCTCTGCTTCATTCCCGCCGGAAAATCCTTCAAGTTCGCCGGAAATCTCAGCTCTCAAATTTATCTGAATGTATCAAGTATGAACAGGCATATATATTGATAAATATATTACTCATACTAAAATTGGTGGTTCAATCTAACCGCTCAGAAAAATTGTACACTATACTATATAACCAACGTATATAACCAACGTTAAACGTATGACCCGATGAATATATTAGTATACTAGCAACAGTTCCGTGCCTCCGGTACTATGGACGTTGGGATTTATTCTAAATTTTGGACGACTCATATGATTTAGATAGATGGATGGTGAAATTTATCTCAAACTTTGGACGTCCTAGATGATTTATTGAGTGAGCGAAAAATTTAAAATCATTTGTATTTTATTGAGTGAGCGGAAAATTCAAAATCATTTGTATTTTATTAGATAGATGTATAAAGTTATGCATAATAATGGCGTGAATTTATTAACCTAGAATATATCTTTTAATTACCCTGTATTGTTATTGTTATTTCTATGCGGTAAAATTATTTTCACTCTCATTTATTTTGTATAAATGTGAGTTTTATTTACTATTTATATTCATGTGAGGGGGGAGATTTGGAAAAATATCAGTTTTCTTTTAATTTTCCTATTTGTAATTCTAAAGAATTTATAGGTGTCAATGCAAGGTTTGACTGAGTAGGGAAGAAGACGTTTCACATTTTAAGCGCGCGTCTTTGTGAACTTTGGGCTCAACTTTATGAATTTTAATACTCAATTAATTAGTGTTTTAACTTTAAAGTTTTGATTCTGAGTTTTAAGATACAGGAAAAAAAATATACAGAAAATTTAAATTTTCTTTTCAATTCCGATATTTTTGAGTTTTTTAATAAACGAAAAAAAAAATTGATAGAAAACTTGACCACTTTTTTTGCCAAAGTTTTCCGTCCAAAATTGGTCTGATTTGGACGGAAAAGAAATTAGAATAAGTAATATTTTTATAATTCTCATATTATCCTCAATTTTTAATATAATAAATTTTAATTTACAACTTATCTCCTCAATTTTAAATTTTCTATTCTTTTTTATTAAAAACTCAAAAACAATACAAAGAAAACTTCAAGTTTTCTATTTTTTTATTTTCTGTTCTAATTTAATTTTTCTATTCTTTTTTTTTCTGTTCAAAACTCAGAAACAGAGTATAAGTGTATCGTTCAAATTTTCAAATTTGGCAGAAGGTGATAAATGTAAATTAGGTGACCTTTATTTCGTGTTTATTATTTAGGTTATGCTTGCATTTAGATTGTGATTGTTTGTAAGAATTATAATCTCGAGATTATAATTTCAAGATCATTAATTTTAGGATTATAATTTCAGAATTATAATTGTAATGTCAACACTATTACGTTATTTTATAATTCCGAGACTAAGGGGCTGTTTGTTTAGAACTTAATGGGTCTGAATGGCTGAATCGGTAAGTGGCTGAATCATTAAGTGCGCTTGTTTTGAAAAAAAATCATCTGAATGGCTGAATCGGTCAGATGTGTTGGCTGAATGGTTAAGTCCGAATTTTTGGTCTGAATGGTTGGCTGAATGAAGTAAAAAAAATAAAAAAATAATAAAAATAAAAAAAATATTAACTATTATATTATGTAATATTAAATAAATTTACAACAACTTTGAATTTTTTCAGAGGGGTAAAATATTAAAAATATGTCATTCAAATCTTTAAGATATGTCAGTTATCAAACAGTTTTTTTCATTCAGATTCAGATTCAGATTCAACTCATTCAGATTCAAATTCAGATTCAGATTCATTCAATTTTTATCAAACACCCCCTAATAGTGCCAAGTCTAACAAATAAGACACTTATGATTCATAATCATATCCCAAGTATAATCTTTACAAACAAATATAGCAAGAATTATAATCCCAAGATCACTATTAATTCTAGATTTGTGTTTGTTTACAAGAATTATGATTATAATGTCAAGATAATTAAGACATTTTATAATCCTGAGATAATAGTTTCAAGTTTAAATTTAAAAATAAACAAGACACTCAAAATTAATAGTCATATCTCAAGCGTAATTCTTTAACACTGTAACTTCTATTTAATTTTTTTTATGTGAGATATACCAAGGCATTATATGGAACAAAGTAAGTGTAATTTTTATGGTGAGATAAAACACATTTAAATTTATATTTTTTAACAAAGTGTTTTAATTAAAAAGTTAAAATTATATTTAGTTAGACAATTATAAACCTGAGTTTAAAAAATTTAAAGGAAAATTTATACGAAAGTATGTGATATAATTTTTAAACACAATTTGTACATTGTGCATCGGCCAATACTGTCAAAAATATTTATAGCAAAATCTCAATTTATTGAAGAGGACGAATCTAAAACATAACTATTTTAATATCATACAATTATTAAAATTATGTCGTTTTGGAGATTTTTTTAAAAAATAAATAAGAAAGAAAGTGATATTTTATAAATAAAATAAAAGCAAGTAGAATCATTCTATTTTAATATTATTTTATTTTAAAAAAAATTCAAACGATATAATTTTAATAAAAATATATTATTTAAAAAATATTTAATAGATATACTTTAAATGCATTTGAAATGTCAAAAAATAGTAGCACTACTAAAGTACTATATATGTTTATATTTAATTTAAAAATGTTTATATTTAATTTAAAAACACTTACCCAGGCTTAAGCTCCCAAAATAGAATGATGGGAGACTTGGGAGTTGACGCGTGTGGAAAATGGAGTTGCCGAGTTGGTATGACTGAAATAGTAATAGGCCAACTGGCTAAGAGAAAAATGAACCGAGAATGTTAATTGCATTGCATGGGCCCATGGCAATAAGAAAGTATGAGTTCGGTTACCGTAAAATTAATTTAATAATAAGTTGGTATTAATATAATGTTAATACAAAAAGAGAGAGTTCATGTTTTGTCATTATAGATGAATTTTTTATAATTATCATTTTTAAATATTATGGAATGAATTTAATATAATGTTATAGTTGTGGGTAATATTTAAAAATTTTGCAAAGTACGCAAGTTATTTATAATATTCGATTGGTCGGGAAATATTCGTACGACGACATAATTATTGATGTATCCCACAACGGAATTATTGTCGGATTGAGAAAACGATAAAAATATTTTTATAAAAATAACGGCGAAAGTTTTAACGTTAATTGTTGAAACATCCGGCGTTAAAAGTATAGGAATACGCGTGGTTGCATAGTAACAAACGGTATTAATTATTGATGCTTACGTGAGAAGTCATTCAGTTTTATTCAATTATTGTCGATATTTTCTATATTATTAAATCAATAATTGAGATGACAGAGTTATTAATATTATTATTTGCATTATTAACGATGTCTATAAGTTCTGTCAATGAGAGGTTTGGTCATCTAATTGCGCGCCAATAGGGAGAAATTCTTATTGAAAAGTCCCCTATTTCATGAGAACGACCTGGTCGATTAATAGTGTGAATAATAATAATGATGATGAAGTTTTATTTTATTAGTATTATTAATATAATAAAACAGAAAAACTTTTTATATAAAACAGAATACTTTTATAAAGTTATTCGTTTTATTAGGCTAATAGTAAAATATTTTTATATAAAACAGAATACTTTTTTAAAGTTATTCGTTTTATTAGACAATAATTAGAATATATTATATTTTATTGTGCATAGTGCATGCATAGTATTTGTATAGTAAAATCTTTTTAAAAGTTATTTGTTTTATTAGATTATAAATAAAATATATTATATTTTATTATAAACCAATCTGGACCGTCCGTTTAAAGTAAATCGATCTGGACCGTTCATGGATTGATTACTATTCAGTCCATTCTTCTATAAATAGAAGCTCATTCCTTCATTATTTCTTACGAATTCAGTGAAATTCTAGAGAGAGAAAATGTAGAGAGAATTATTCTTCTATCCTAAGCGTATTTATTTAGCGTTTAAGAAATCTTTGAGCGTAGTGCAAGTTTCTTCAAGTATATCCCTCCCTACCGTCGGAGTACTCTTCTTTATAATGTAAGGGGTATTATTTTTTTCATATTCATAAAGAGAACTTCTGTTATTCCATTATTTATTATTCTGTTAGAATAACATGTATACGCGGGCTACCCTATACTTGGTGATTTCTGTTGTTATTCCATTCGTTATTATTCTGTTAGAACATTCTGTCTGTGCGTTATACGCCGGACCTGGTTCCGTATTTATTATTCTGTTGGAATATCCTGTCTGTGCGTTTTACGCCAGACCTGGTTCCGTCTTTATTATTCTGTTGGAATATCCTGTATGTGCATTTTACACCGGACCTGATTTCGTTATTTATTATTCTGTTGGGATAACATGTCTATGCGAATTACCGCATGCATGGTGATTTCTGTTGTTATTTCATTCTTTATTATTCTGTTGGAATATCCTGTCAGTGCGTATTACGTCTGACCTAGTTCCGTTATTTATTATTCTGTTAGAATAACCTGTCTGTGCGGTCTATCGGATGCCTGGTGATTTCTTTTGTTATTCCATTCTTTATTATACTCAGTTGGTTAAAGTTTTAACTTCTATACTCCATGAAATTGGTGGAATATCTTTGATATTTACGCTTCATCCAGTATCTTTTCGTGGAAATATTCTTCTGAAAATTCTTAAATTTTACTCTACAAAGAAGTATCATGTTGACAATTTGGACGTTATTAGTTCCTGAATAAATTAATTCTTGAACTTGTTTTATTGAATTCTTATATCATTGTCATCATCCTCATATTTATATTTTGTTGAAAGTCATCTGTAGCCTGTAGTGCATAGATGGACTTGATATGATTATGACCAGGGATTATTCGGTGTAATCATGACTGTAATATTATAAATGATGTGGTCAAAGTCCTCATTGGCCCGTAGTGCATTGATGGACAGTTGTTGACATGATCATGGCCATTGATGAATACACGAATATCCTTGGCCCATACGTAGTGCATAGATAATTTGTGGTTGTGATACTTATAAATATCATTGGCCGTAGTGCAGGGATGAGGTGAATTATTTATTAAGCTGAGTCCCAGCGATAAAAGTGATGAAAACCTTTTAAATCATAAAAGATAGTAGATTTTATTCTCTGCCTGACTCTTTTAATGGATTGCATGTTCCGCTGCAGTTAAACTTGATGTCTATTTTATTTTTATCAGTTTAACACTGTTGAAGACTAATGATAATTTATTCTGCATTATATTAGTCATAATATTTCTTACTGGGCTAGTTGAGCTCACCCTTTCTTTCATTGTTCTCGTCAGGAAATGAGAACGTAGCCGGGACTAGTCGGGGAACGGAATGACGGTCCAGATGATAGTATTAGTAGTCCTCATTATTCTGTTAAATAGTGTGTTAATAAATATAATGAGGACTTATTCTGAGAGTGGATATTGTTTAGAAGATAATGTTTGTATTAAAACTACCATGTATTTGACGACTCAGAATAGGTAATGTATACCTATTTTGGGGGCGTCACAGTCATCGTATTATTCAATTGACCAAAGTTAATTTCATATTAACCATCTCCGAAAAGTGTAATGGAGATGGAAGTGTTGTTCCTATGAGCGATTTGAAATTTTATTTATGAAACTTTAAATTTAAAACTTTTTAAAATTTATTTAATTGTAACTAATGTAAAAGTCAAAATGAAAAACTAATTAAAATGTATAACTAAGTATAAATTATTATTTTATAATTTTACATTACAATGTAAATTTTAATATTTTTTAGCCATCTTTGAATCAGATGGATTTGTAGTAAATGAGGTTGACTTAAAATGATACTTGACTTAAACTCTGACACACAGATTTAAATTGAAAAAATATATGGGGGCAAGTTTTTTTATGATATTAAGAATAGTTTTGATCGCGTCAAACTCTCTTGTACTCATTTGAATTGGAGTATAGCTCCGCTTTAATACAATACGCTGAGCCAAATCAGATCGAAGCAACTATTAAATTTGAGGGTGAGGGTGAGGGTGGGGGTGGGGGTGGGGGTGGGGGTGGGGGTACGTCCGGTGACCTTTTTTTTCACAATTATGAGAAAAAAAAATAATAAAGTAAATTTGAACAAAAAACTGTAAAACGAATTACGTTTTTTATTGAAAAAACACTGTAAAGGG
Source organism: Panax japonicus (assembly GCA_020205505.1). Classification (NCBI taxonomy): domain Eukaryota; kingdom Viridiplantae; phylum Streptophyta; class Magnoliopsida; order Apiales; family Araliaceae; genus Panax; species Panax japonicus. Next base: position 7,972,717 of record CM035093.1, on the reverse strand, counting down.
GGGGCGTCCGGTACCGGTACGTCCGGTGCCCTTTTTTTTTCACAATTATGAGAAAAAAAAATAATAGAGCAAGTTTGAACAAAAAACTTTAAAAAGAAGTACGTTTTTTATTAAAAAAACACTGTAAACAGCAACTATTAACACTGTGTACCGGACGCCCCCACCCCACCCCACCCCACCCCACCCCACCCCACCCCAGCAACTATTCGACTCATTGACGAACTTATTATTTAGTAAGTGACATTGGTCTTAAAATTTACCAGCCCCTAGATATAATAAATGTTAATACCTTATGATAGACCTGACCATTTAAGTTAAAAATTATATAATTTATTAAAATTACTTAGATTTATTAAGTTGATTAACTAGTTTTCTCAAGTTAGTATGAGTTATCGGCAAACATAAATTAAATTGGGTTTGGCCATAAGCTTTTGTACGTAAATATATAACCGAGTTAATTTTGTTAGTGCAAATCATAATTCAATTTAAATTATAAAATCGAAGAGTTGCGATTATTCATCATTCACTAAATGTCCTCTACAAATTCTTATACATTATAGCTCTCTGAAGTCGACCCTCCACCATAATTACCGAAGTCTTAATATATATAAATATACATGCATGTAGAGTGATGCAATCAGACCTATTACATATATATATATAGAGAAAGAAAGATGGTGTGAATAATAAAAGATTTGGGGTTGGGGTTGGGGTTGGGGGTGGGGGTGGGGGTGGGGTCCGGTAGCCTTGGGTTAAAAAAAATTTAAAATCAAAGTTCACCGGTCATTACGGGTAGGGGTGAGCATTCGGTTATAACCGAACCGAAATGACTATTCGGTTATAACCGAAAACCGAATTAACGATAATTTCACTATCCGAACAAATAACCGAATTTTGAGGTAACCGAATTACCGAATTACCGAATAACCGAATACCAAATTCGGTTATTCAGTTAATAACCGAAATGAAGGCTAAAACAGAGAAACCCTTTTTCTAGCAGAGAAAGCCAAGTGCAGACCCTCTGACAAATCTCTATCATACAAAGCCCTTGTATGTGGATCAGATAAAGTCTCATATGCCTCCCGTACAAGAATGAATCTTTGTGTACTCCTCTATCCGGTCGATCGGAGAAACGTCCGGATGATATTTTCTGGCCAATTGCTTGTAAGCTTTCTTGATTTCAGAGAGGGTTTCGCTCACTGATATACCCAACAATTCATAAAAGCTCTCTGCGGTTTGAGCTGGGGCGTACATGTTGTTAATGGCGACCTTTGTTCTTGATTTATATGACGACCCAGACGAGGAAGAGAAGGTCTTGGTGGAAAAGCCTGAATTTCTGAGATGGGTATTGAAAGAAATTACACCGCAAGGCTTATGGATTGATTTTCTTGAAAATTTATTGGGTATTGGGGAAAGATGGTAGGTTAGTTAATGTTGTTTGATGATATCACTTTACAGTTCATTTTCTTGATTCTTGATTCTCTCTTACTTTTCTGCTGGATGAAGTTGTAGATATGTATGTGTCAATGTGTGTATTTATTGTATGTTGGTGACAGTAGTTACGTTGTCCATTTTTTTAATTCGGTTATTCGGTTAACCGAATAACCATAAATTGAAAACCAAACCCAAACTCGAAAAACAGAAATAAAATCGGATATAACCGAATTACGAAAAAAACCGAATAACCGAAATAATTTGATTAAAAAATTTCGGTTCGGTTAGGTACGGTAGTTCGATTTTATCCGTTTTTTGCTTACTGCTAATTACGGGTCATTAAGGCACCGGACCGCCCCTTAATCCGTGAACAAAATAGAAAAGTGAAAGTAAAGAAATATCAGAACATGTAAAGGAGGATTGAAAGAGTGGAGTCGTTGAAAACTAGCCGATTGAAGTGATGATGATAATATGTATTGGAGATGAGCCGCTAATGCAACATCTCTGCCCCATGACATGTATCTCTCCTCCATAAAAATCCATTCCCCTTGGTTTTGAAAATAAGTTTTAATAAAAAATTATTTTTGCCATTTTTAAATAAAAGTATTTCCTTAATTACTCTCTCACGGTACCATACTTGTAACTATACAATATAAAATAACTTAAACAAATACAACAATTATGTAAAATGCGTGATTATACAATACATAATCTTTATTAAAAGAGAAATTAAGACAAACTTAACCTCATATTGTCTTATTTGAAAATATAAAATGTTAATGTCTTAAAAGAAAATTAGCCAAAAAAAAGGTCATCCAACTTTTTGATAATAATATTAAATAAATTATTATTCACCCTACACTCTTTCATCAGTTCAATTATTTAGCTATCAATAATGAGTTTATTTTCGTATTATTATTTTTTAAAAAAATTAGTCTAATTTTTTTTGAAGGCTTGAATATTTTATATTTTTTAGGGAACAATTATGAGTTTAAGTTTGCCTTTATCTTTTGATAAGTATTATGTAATGTTGAGTTACTTTACATAATTAATGATTATACTTGTTTAAATTATTTTTATTTTATAATTATTATGTGTAATAGAATAAATGCCAAAATTATATTAAAGAAAACGAGATTACTTGTATTTGTCTTATTTAGTAAGAATAAATTAAGTACTTACTTTTATGTGTGGGTGTGCAACTAGGACTAGCTAGTAATCACCCTACTAGCTAATAGTATATGTTACCGTGACACTTTTAAACACCAAAAAAATACAAATAAATTTTGGACTACACATTAGGAGTAAAAAGTAGGTATTTAAATCATATATACTTTCAAAATAAAATATATAAAAAAGTAATTTCACAACAACAGACTATAAAGTACGTATGTATTATTACATATATACTGCCAATTGATTTGGGATAAAGGCATAAAGATTAAAGAATGTATAGTTCAATTGTAATTCAGATTAATTATCTCTAATGAGATCATTTAACTTTTCTTTTGTCATCAACAATCATTCAGATTTTCTAAACTCTTTGTAACTTACGTTAGCTTGCAATTAATGTTTAGGTTTTCTTCATTAATTCACCTGGCCCTGATTAATTAATTACTCCTAAAGACCAAAAAAACTCGTTTGAAATATTGAAGGTAGTATGGATATATGACTGTAAATCATCCTAACTAATTAAATTCAAGCGTCGCGTCTAATCACTGAGTTCCAAAAGATATAAAGTAATTAATTAATATCTAGTACTCCAAAAACATTATTAAGCCATAAAATAATAATAATACTAAAAATAAAAGGAGCAGTAATTAACCAATTAATACAAGTTTTGAAATAGAATTATACTAACACAGAAAAAACCATACAAGCCGGTTCAAGACGGCGACAAATCATATATCCTATCCTCCTTTAATTGCCGGCTACTATCCACGCTTCTTTGCCAGCACATACCTCCTTCCTTTAAAACCCCCTTCATTGGAAGACTCAGTCATATATATCTCGCACGTTTTTTTTTTTTTTTTAATCTTTTTCTCTTTTACTTTTCTTTCTATCGTCGTAGAATTTTTCACACCAATTAACAGCCATGGCGAAGTTATCACAGCAAAGCCAGAGGAGCAATGTGACCAAGTCTAATAATCCTATTGCCGATATCAATAGTACTGTTGTTAAGGTGATAAACGTACTCGTAAAACAGTACCAAGAGACTCTCCTCCTCAACGTAGCTCAATTTATCGCGGTGTTACAAGGTTCAAATATGTACATTTATCGAATTATTTTTGAATATTTATCTAATAATTAACTAAGCTGGTGCATGGCCTGTTGATTGTGTCAGACATCGATGGACAGGCAGATATGAAGCTCATTTGTGGGATAAGAATTGCTGGAATGAATCGCAAAACAAGAAAGGCAGACAAGGTTCATGATCATGTTTTTTTCTTCTTCCTGTTGATTTCTCATGAAATAATGTTTACTTTCATTTTAATGATATATTTTCCCTTGCTGCTAATTAATTTATGGTGCTGGTTGTTTGGTGGAACCCTAATGTACATGCAGTTTATCTCGGTACGTACGTTAATTCCTTATTATTAATTTTTTTGAAAAACATAATCTATATATTAATAGATATGTTCAACATTTTCAAATTTTTGCTTAATTTGTCTCATTAATTCTATTGTGTGCGATTATTCAGGTGCATATGATGATGAACAAGCAGCTGCACATGCTTATGACTTGGCAGCACTTAAGTACTGGGGACATGAAACCATTCTTAACTTTCCGGTGCGTGCGTGCGTGCGTAGTTATTAACATGTTCTTTCTTCTTCTTTTTTTAATTCATATTTTGCTGTATAATTCTTTGAATAACGATGAACTCACATGACACCTGGACGGTTGTAGTTGTTGACCTACCAAAAGGAATTGAAGGAAATGGAGGGTCAGTCCAGAGAAGAATATATTGGATCATTGAGAAGGTATATATATACAGTCCTCCACCATCTTTTAACCCTAATAATTAACTCGATCCCTTAGTCTGCAAAAACTTTGATAGAAATATACTAGTCAAAATTATTGATCTATATATGCATACATTAAAATTGCAGGAAAAGCAGTGGTTTTTCTAGGGGTGTGTCAAAATATAGAGGAGTTGCAAGGTATAAGAAACGCATGCACAGTACTTTTCGATATGGAAGATATATATATATATATATATATATATATATATATATAATTATGTTCTGAATGCAATAATTTCTGGGGAAAGCTATAACCATTTGCTTTAACGCTAAGATAATCTTATTTTGATCAAATAATTAAAATCATATATTCTAGTTAGTTTTTAACATTCATTCTTTACCGTTTAATTTTTGTCTATGAGCAGGCATCATCACAATGGAAGATGGGAAGCTCGAATAGGCAGAGTTTTTGGCAATAAATATCTTTATCTGGGAACTTACGGTAATTTTACCTCATTAGTTTTACAGCTCAAAGTCAAAATTAATAATAAATTTGGCATTTTTCGTTTATGGTAAGGTATAATTTATTCTATAATATTTACAGTACACATCAAGTATGTGTTGCAAAATTGACATGTATAAATCAATGGTGAAGGTCAATTACGCTGAACAATAAGCAATGAATTAAAAAATGTGGTTATATTAGTTGAAGCCTGTAGGGAAAATAAAACAACAATATTACTATCACAAGAAAAATAGTCACATAAGACTCATTACATGTCAATTTTTATGTGATAGTAGCATTATTTAAAATAAAAAACAAAGAATATAAATAAGTTCACTTCTCATCCACCTAATGCTACATTTGGATTGAAATAATAGAATAAATAGTGAAATGATTCATTATTCATTCCATTCTAATTGAAATGAATTATTACATATGTTCTCACTCTCTCAAGTAACCAAACACAATTTTTTTCATTTCATATAAATGAATCATTCCATTTTCACATTCATTAATTACTTCAATCTAAACTTAACATAAGTGTCTACATATGTCACTTGCTAAACGAAGATGCATCACCAGGTAGCTGTAATATATATTCCATCAATCCTAGGCATTGCATAATTTGGAAAGTATAATAAATTTTTCTTTCAAATTTTGTCCAACCCACCCAAAATAATAATAATAATAATAATAATAATAATAACATTTTATAACATTCATGGCTTACTTGTTGATCATATCTATCTAATAAAACACAAATGATTTTGAATTTCCCGCTCATTCAATAAATCATCTGGGCCGTCCAAAGTTTATGATAAATCTCACCATCCATCTATCTAATAAAATACAATCTATCTAATTGTATCTATCTATATCTATATTTATATATCTAATTATATCTAATAAAATACAAATAATTTTGAATTTCTCGCTCACTCAATAAATCATCTAGGACGTCAAAAGTTTGGGATAAATCCCACCATCCATCTATCTAATAAAATACAAATAATTTTAAATTTCTCGCTCACTCAATAAATCATTTGGGTCGTCCAAAATTTGAAATAAATCCCAAACGTCCATAGTGCCGGAGGCACGGGACTGTTGCTAGTTATATATATATGGAAAATATATCTAATAAAACACAAATGATTTTGAATTTCCCGCTCATTCAATAAATCATCTGGGCCGTCCAAAGTTTATGATAAATCTCACCATCCATCTATCTAATAAAATACAATCTATCTAATTGTATCTATCTATATCTATATTTATATATCTAATTATATCTAATAAAATACAAATAATTTTGAATTTCTCGCTCACTCAATAAATCATCTAGGACGTCCAAAGTTTGGGATAAATCCCACCATCCATCTATCTAATAAAATACAAATAATTTTAAATTTCTCGCTCACTCAATAAATCATTTGGGTCGTCCAAAATTTGAAATAAATCCCAAACGTCCATAGTGCCGGAGGCACGGGACTGTTGCTAGTTATATATATATGGAAAAATATATATATACACAATTTGTAATACACATGCAGTCGTCTATGACGATGGTTTTTTTGAATTATAGACGATTCACCCGTCGCTATAACTATTCTGATCTGACAACGGTTGAACCGTCACTATAGTCCAAAAAAATCTCGTCATAGGTGATTGTGTTAGTACTACATACATATAACCTATATATATATTTTATATATATATATATATATATATATATATATATATATTCAAATGCATGTAAAAGAAATTATCTAAATAGATAGAAGATCATAACCATAATTAATTATCACGAGATTAAAAAAAATTACTTCTCTCTACCATGCATAATTCTTTTCACGAGTATTCAATCCAAAAGATTATGAAATATTGCAGCTACTCAGGAAGAGGCCGCAGTGGCATATGATATGGCAGCAATTGAGTATCGCGGACTTAATGCAGTTACAAATTTCGACCTTAGTCGATACATAAAATGGCTTAGACCTGACGCCAATAATTCCACCACCACCAATGAGCCTAACCTCAAAGTTGAAACTACTACTTTGACACAAACCCTAACCCCGAATCATATTAATCATGATATTAATGGAGGAATAACAAACTTCTTCAACCACCACCACGAACCACCACCTACACCTACAGTCACCACCAATAATATCATGACCCTAAGTACTCCGATACAGCCAACCACCGCCACGTCAGCCCTAGGCCTTTTGTTACAGTCATCAAAGTTCAAGGAAATGATGGAGATGACTACAGCAGCCGAGTATCCGATAACCCCACCGGAATCTGAAATTCCCCAGTGCAACTTTCCCGATGATATCCAGACTTATTTCGAGTCTCAGGATTTAGGCAACTATGCCAGTGGAGATGATTTCATCTTTGGTGACCTCAACTCTTTCGTGCAGCCGCCTATGTTACATGGTGACGCAACATTATCAGGAATAGATCATCGGTTCTAATTGTTTTCAAACAAATACGATTTGTGCATGGCATGGGGGGTTTCAATGTGAATATGGAGATAAGGGGAAAATCTGCAGGAGGCCAGTGATTCTACGTACATGTGATCTTGGCAAAAGGGTAATTTGCATTAATTAGTTTTTATTTTTTGTAGATAAAAAATAAAGATGAGTATTAATTCTCATCTGTACTTTTATTTTTTATTTTTCCTGTTCTCCAATAACAAGTTTCTCTCAATTATAAATTTGGATCTATAGAGCTAGCTAGTTAGTTTGTATCTCTTTTGGGCTGTATAATTTATCCTTCTTATCTTTGAGGTATAAGTTATGGAGCCTGACATTGAGATGTATTTTAGATATATATATATATATATATATATATATATATATTGGTCGGTTATTTGTAATGTTTTTTACTTTGTACGTACGTTCCTTGGTTTGTAACTGTAAGCTGTGATTCAGTTTGTTAATGGTTACTTATATACTTTTTCATTCTAAAATTAGAGAAAGTTTTATATTTTAATTTTTGTAATTTCACGACTGAAAATACATTTTTAATTTTAATAGATTTCTACATTTAATTAGCATCCCTGTCTGGCTCTTTCCTGAGCCATGCTCCTTTGTAAATTTGTTGTTTCTTTTTCGGCTTAAATTTTACAATTTAAAATTTTTACTTTTTAGAACTTATTAAACCCTAATGTTTTAACTTTAAGATATTTAACTTTAATGTCTTTAATATTTCACGTAGTTAGTGTGTGATGAAAAAAAATAGAAAAATTGAATTCAATATAAATGATATATACCCTTAAACTTTATTTTCCGGATTGATAAAAGATCTCAAATATTTTTAAAAACACATGAAATTGTAGTCACATGGTTAATTAATTAGTATGTGATGAAGAAAAAAATAAAAATAAAGATAAAAAATCAAAGCCAATATAAACGATATAGATCCTTAAAAGACTTATTTATCTTTTATTTTGAGTTACATGACTTTATTCCGGTAAAAAATACTTAATTCGGTAGCCAAAATATTTAACTTATAAAAATAGAGTAATGCTACAGACACGAACTATTTTATAAATATTTTACAAACTGCTCATGTGGCATACTCCACCTCAATATATTGATGAACAAATTGTTTCAATGTAGTCTTTGGCACCACACAATATGTTGAGGTGGAGTATGCCACATCAACAATTTGTAAATATTTGTAAAATAGTTTGTGTCTCTAATTTATCATTAAAGTGAAATAATCCAACTCTAAATCATTCACATAAATGTAGATCTCATACATTTAATTTTATCATTAAAGTGATAAAATTAAAAATACACGTAAAAATAGAGTTGGATTCTTTCACTTTAATGATAATAGTCTTTAGTGAGATATTAAAAATACACGTAAAAATAGTGTTCCCAAAATAATTGATATTTTTAGAAGATCTCATTCACATAAATGTAGATCGCATACAATTAATGTAAATGTAATGATACTCTTAGGTCATATTTGTTTGCAAGGATTACACTTGGGATATGACTATTAATCCCAAAATAATTGATATTTTTAAAAGATCTCATTCACATAAATGTAGATCTCATACAATTAATATAAATGTAATGACACTCTTAGGCCATATTTGTTTGCAAGGATTACATTTGGGATATGACTATTAATATCTTGTTTGTTTTTTAATTTGAGCTTGAGACTATTAGCCTTAGGATTATAAAATAGTTTAAGATGTGAGATTATTTAATACCATATTTTATCTTGTATTATAATCCCTATCAGTTGGTATTAAAAATTACTAGACAAAATTTACCTCAACTTTTTTTAAAATGACCATAATATCCTGCAATTTCTGTTATTATTACTGACAACTTAAAACTTACTAGTATAAAGACTAATTATTATTATTTTTTTGGGGGTGAGGGCGAGGTCTAAGGGCTAGGCAGAGTAGGTGTATACGTAATAAGTAAATATAATTTTTGGAGGATGGGGAGTGGATGGGGCTAGGTTGTATACATAATCGGTAAATATTACTTTTTAGGGGAGGGGGTGGGGGTTAGTGGGTGGAATGGAGATCAGTAAACATTATTTTTTTTGGGGGGTGGGGTGGGGTGGGGTGGGGGTGGGGGTGGGGTGGGGTGGGATGGGGGTTTAGTGGGGTGGGAGTGTATATATAATTAGTAAATATTATTTTTGGTGGATGAGTGGGTGAGAGTGTATACATAATCAGTAAAAATTATTTTTGGTTGGTGGATGCGTAAGTGGGGTGGGGGTGGGGGTGGGGGTGGGGGTGCGAGGGGTACTGAGGCAGGGTGAGAGTGTATATATAATCAATAAATATTATTTTTGGGGGTGATGGTTGAGGGCGAGTATGTATACATGCATAATCAGAAAATATAATTTTTTTAGGGTTAGGGTTAGAGTGAGAGTGAGGGTGAGGGTGCAAGGGGTGGGGTGAGGGTGAGGGTGCGGGGGGTTGGGTGAGGGGGTAGGAGTCAGACTGTATATATAATCAGTAAATATTATTTCTTTTATATAAAAATAAATTTAAAATATGTTATTATTGATAAGAGTATAATAGTATAAACGATATTTTTTAATCCAATATTTTAATTAATCTTGAAAAAAAAACATAACATGAAATTATTTTAATTTATCCTATGAATAATTTCATAAAAAATAAATACGTGACTATGACTATTTAATTTTAAAATTAATAGTGTTGAAATTATAATCATTGCAAACAAAACATAACATTGGAGAAATATCAATTTCCTGACATCAATTTTCTTCTCAATTATTACAAAATGCCCCCGGAAGTTTCTTAGTAATTCCCATCACAGCAACGTACGATCACGGTCGTCACGCAAATTTCACAATTTTCTCAAAGGCTATTTCAGTAATTACGTCACAATTCTGCAACTGCAAAATTCAGTTTTCCCGCCCATACACCAATTTTATTCAAGTTTTCCTGATACTTCCTCTATCTATAAAATCTCCCAAACTAATTTCAGACATTCAATCTCTCCTTCTCTCTACAATCCAATGTACTTGTATCCAAACGGGAAAAAGTTTTTTCTAGTGTTTATTAGAAAATAATGCCTGATTTAGCAAATCTGTTAAACCCATCTTCACTTAAGTTAGTCCATTGCCCTAATCTCAAATCGGTTTCCGATCAATGCGAATCAAGTTCCCCTTTGAATTCTGATTCAATCAGAACCCTACCCAGTGATGACAATTTTCGTTGCAGTTGGGACGAAAGTCTCCGATATCCAGTATTGCAAGAACCGGAAGTTTCTAACCGCAATGAAATTAGGGTTTTCAAACGACGTCGGGGCAAGAAACCATCCGTAGGCAAGACTTTGGATGTTTATGTGAAGGAATGGGTTGCCTCAAAAATCCGACTGGGCGTTTCTGAAGAGAAATGCTATCTTCCGTTTCTTGTTGGGTCACCGAAACTGGTAATATTCTATTATTGCCCTTTGCTTTTTAGATATGTTATTGTGTGTCCCATTTAATAGATTGGATTGTTGTCATAAGAAGTGAAACGTATTGTTGTTAAATTAGAATTAGATATTGGGTTTTGATTTTATTAATAATTAATTCTTACAACGACTTCAATTTGTGGTATAAAATTTATATTGTTCATTATATGAGTTTCAGATAGTCACTATACAGTGCCTTGCAATTGTTCTTTGGGTCTTTTTGTGAGATTGAGTATTTAGGAACAATTGTTCTCAGCAGATTTGTGCAATTTTTTTGTTTATAAATTTCATACAATCAAATGGTGGTTATAGTTTCTTAATAAATTTTCACGTGATCTTTACAGCAAAGTAACTTTATACTACCTTCGTCCCAAACAAAGAGTTGGGAGAATTGGTTGTCAATCTTACTTGGTTATGTCATTTGCAGTTAAGACATAACAGACTCTTCACATCTTTAGCAGTAGTAATGCAACATAATATTGCTATCTATCTTCTTCAATAACAATAATTAATTTTTCTATTAGTTGTTTTATAGATTATTAGATTTTCTTATCAAGAATTGGTTGTTTGATTACTGAAGTATGAGCATCAAATTTTAGACACTATCATACTGAAATTATTTGTAGAACGCTTATGAAGTTCACAAGATTAGGCTTCATCTTACTGGTCTCAATTTAAGTTAAACTAATTTGTTACCAATTATGGAAACTCTAAATTTGCCTGCAGCTAAGTAGCACCTACAACATAAGATTGTGTTCCATTGTCTCGCAACACCTAGTAAAGAACAAAAAATATCAATTCTGCACACTCTAGTTCCTTTAAAGTTCTCATGATAATATGATTGGTACTAGAACAGTCAGAACATCAAAGTTTTCTTTGAGGCACAGTAGCAGTTTTGAGTTAAATGCAATTCTTTCTATTTATTATTTGTGTACTTTTATTACGTACTCAAAAGGCTCAATAAATGCCCCAAAACTTCGAAAGAAAGATTAATTATAGTCTCATTTTGGTAAGTTCCTTTACGTCACCAGTTTACGGGAGTTCTGCTTTGTTTTGATATTTACATATGAAGCTGCTAATATATGCTACTTTTAGAAACAATCAGACTAACTATTTGTTACCCATCTCAGGTTGAGTGTCGTGTTTGCCAGACTTCAATCTACCCTGGAGGGGAGGTGTTATGCTCTGTTCATGGTTGTCAAGCTGCATATCACTTAAAATGTGCAAATGAAAAGCTTGGGTTCTCATCTTCACGAAAATTCAAGTGTCCTCAGCATGTAAGATCTGTCGCTTTTGTTTTCTACTACTTAATCATAGGAGATAATAAATTTTCTTAATATATTAATATGGTTTATCTTACTTAAAGATAAGGCAATATATGTAGCTGTAAATGGGGGAAATGCTCACTTTTCTATATTATTGTGCTGGTACCCTGGAATTAGATGCACCACCATATTTTTCAGAATGTGGGCGTAGACCTTAAATAACTGTCTTTATCTGCTAGTGCTTTGCTTAGTTGGTTGAACATGTAATAAACAGAAACCAAACACCTCTGGAGTTTTAATTGAAATGTAAGCATGGGGTATAAACTGTAGTTACTAACTTACTATATATAGTTTCTTTTATGTACGGTAAATCTTAAACTGGAAAAGGACGTGATCAGTTGCAGAATCATATACCCAAATATATTGTACTGTCAAAATAAATCATCTTTGTCTGCACTTCATTGGTGGGGTTGGATGATGTCAGAGGGTGAGGGGTAAGGATTTTAACAGTTAGTGTGTGGAACTCTTTAGGAATAATTTAATCAGAGTTGTGCATAACCTCGAATTCTTATTTGTTAGTTCTGGATAGATCTCTTGCTTCATATATGGTTACTTAACTTTTTGGGGTTAACTTTCCTTTGTAAATGGATATTATTTACTACATTATCATGTTGTTTCTATCTTATACATCAGTGCTATAAATTTTCTGCTCTATAAAGCTTCAATTTGTATTGTTTTTCGTACTTAGTGCTCACATGTGCCAGTATATTTTACATCCTTCCTTTAATAGGCTTGCTTTCTATGCAAGCAAAAGTTTCAGCTGTGGCGGTGTGTGAGATGTGAATTAGCATCACACATGAAATGTGCAGCATTTCCAGAGCATGTGCTTCAGTTAGATGACCAACCAGGGCAAGCCATATGTTGGAAGCATCCTACTGATTGGCGTCTGGAGAAGAAGGTCAATTTCTTTCATGCGTCTTTTTTTTATCATGAAAATCTGAGCATATTTTGTTAGCAGATTCACCCTTTTAATGATCTAGCAAATTCCAATGGAATTTCGGAATTGATAACTTTTAAAATATTAAAATTGTAATTTTTTGGGGGTCCATCCATATATATACTTTCAGAATTTAACACATTTTATAGATTATGGGATTATGGTTCATGATAAATTTACTTGTTCTGGTGTGTTTGTATATTTTACTCTTACATACATTCGAATGTTTAATCAATAGTATGGCACTATCTGATGCTAAATTTCAGTGTTAATATGTTATTATTTATCTCTTATTACAAAGCTTCTGACTTTTTTAACTGCTTTTTGGTGTAATTGGCTGACATCTTATCCTAAAAAGGAGTTTAACTAATTTAACTAATCTTATGTATCATTTATTAATTATTAATTTAATTAAAACTAAATATAACTTCCTACACTTCTTTTGCACTTTTCTTTCTCATACGCGCGGAGGCTAATATATATGAAGCATGGTCACTTTTTTGCTTTACAAAGTTGTAACAAGTGCAGTACTTCAGTTTTATTTAAAAATTCACTCTTTTCTACAGAAATTGAAAAAAGTTCTATTGGTAAAATAAGGCCAAATTATCAGTGCCGGAATGAGTCATTTTTTCTCATTGGAGTACTTTGGTCTTATCTCATAATATGGAAAATTCAAAACGAATTTTATGTATTTACAGTAAATACTGGTGGACTTTTTCATATTCTAGCACCAAACTCATGAAAATATTTTCAGTTGCTAACCAAACATATGAATATATAATATGTTTTTAGAAAAAAAAATTCTGGTTAACTTTTTGCTTAAAACAGACGGAGCATTAAACTGGTAAACAATAAGCACACATATATCAAAATTATCTTTGTTTTAGTCGCACATCGTACTCTCTTTTTCTTTTATTGAATTTGAGATAATGGAATATGCAGTTGTGAGATTAAGCCACAAATCTCGAGAATCTGCCCAAAAGAAATGTATAGAAATATTGTGGTAGTCTTCAACTTAAAAATCATATTGTGAAGCACTTATAAATGTTATACTGGTTAAGTCATGTTATGTAATGAAGTTATTGCTTATGGAATTTAGATCAAGCACTTACATTTGAGGAAGTTGAATTATTTTAAAACTTAATTTGGCATTTATTAATAGACCCTTTTCATTGATTAGGCTTGTCTAACTGAATTGCTATCTCTTTTTTATAAGCAGCTTGCAGCTCCAACAAGGGACATAGAGGTCAGACTTTTGATAATTCTGATATTGTTTAATTTTAAACCTATGAAAGGAACTGGTGCTCTGTCAATTTCTATTGTGATGAACATTTCCTTCACTCTGAATTTATGTGAAAGAATTGGTAATTGCATTTTCTTTAATATTTGTAAAATCCATCATTAAGTCTTCCCCTTCCCCTCTTTTCTGGCTGATGCACCTGATGGATAATGGGGTTTGTGTGTACGCTTTCCGGAATATGAGGAATCATATGAAGCCTCAAACTTATTTCATGAATGTGCTTATTTAAAAAAGACATTGTTTAAATATCTGTAGTCAAATTATACATTTTTAAAGAGAAACTGAGAAAGTATTCAAGTTCTGTAATTACCCATAATACAGATATTCTGCTTATCAATTCATAACGTACACCAATTAAAGGCTAATCTTTATTCGTTGTTTTCTAGGAAATCTTCTGTCGCTTACCGCTACCATATGTTCATGAGGAGTTTGATATTGATACAGCTTGGAAAGACATTATGGAGAATGAATTGGAGCCACCTCCATATGTTCACATTAGGCGCAGTATCCCATGCTTGCTGTTTTTATTGTACTGATTTAGTTAAATAATTTATATATATCACTTTATGAATCATTCCCTGGATAGAAGCGCAATATCAGATATATTGCTTAAATATCTGTTATTAGTTATATGCAGTAGTGTGGTTCTCAACTGAATTAGATATATGCCTTGTTAAGAAAAAACGTGACGATGGTGATGCTGATATTGGATGCACAAATTGCAGTTCTTCCGTTTGCTCTGAAGATTGTGTTTGCAGGTACTTTATTCTACAGTTTTCTCACAAAGTTATCTACTGATTTCACTTGCCAGGTTGTTTCTCTTTATTAATCTTAGAGGTATCGATCCGAAAGGTCTATAATATGATTGTTTGAACCTTGATCTAATAGGGTTCAGTGTATAAGCTGTTCAAAGGCTTGTCGCTGCTCAGATATGTGCACTAACAGACCATTTCGAAAGGATAAAAAGATTAAAATTGTCAAGGTGAAATTTATTCCAATAGAGCTCATTTGGTTTCTTGCAATGCATATTTTTTTGCTAGTTGTTCAACTTAGGTCTTTCCTCATATATGAGTGAATCAGTGATTTTCTTATAGAATTTTCCGTTTGTAACTACTTTGTTTGTATTCCATCTCAGACTGAACTTTGTGGTTGGGGTGTAGAGGCTGCTGAATCTATTAATAAAGGTGATTTTGTAATCGAGTATATTGGAGAAGGTAAATCCTTTACCTTCTATTTTAAGATGTTCGCCCTTTACTTTATTTACCTAGTTGCTGATTTATTTCTCTTATCGTACTAACATCTATAGATTTTTGCATTTCACAAGCATTATTCAGCTTATTTAGGCTTTAGTATGATCCTGTAGACTGTGCTTTATGGTAACTCATTCATATGTTGACATCGGATACACATCAAGAGTTTAGACATAATCATTTTTTGTGTTTGTGGCTGCTGTAGCAGGTGTGGTTATCTAGGCATGATGGACTGTAAGAACATTATATGGAATATTGGATGTCCTATAAATTAGAGTGACTTACACATATGTTAAGATTCCACTAGCTTTTGCTTTTAATTGATTTCCAATGTTATATAATAAATGTGCTCTTATTTTTTTTAAATAAAAAGGAATTTCTATTGATTAAAGAGAGAAGATACCCGAAAAGGAAAAACGGTAAAAATTTAAACAAGGTGCCAAAATT
The DNA here is from genome assembly GCA_020205505.1 of Panax japonicus. Lineage (NCBI taxonomy): Eukaryota > Viridiplantae > Streptophyta > Magnoliopsida > Apiales > Araliaceae > Panax > Panax japonicus. The sequence continues at coordinate 7,956,593 of CM035093.1, read as the reverse complement.
AGTGCACCTCTCCATCTTTACATAAATCTGTAATCAGTATGCCTTGTAAAACTCCCAGATCATCTTCCAATGACAAGGAAAGATATATGATAACTCAACCTCTTAAGAAGTGCAAAGGAAGATGTTTCTTCTTAAATACACCGATGTTCCATGTACTCCTAATCTTTGTTAGTAATGATCCAAAATATATAAATAGATAGTTCACAATATTGAGATCAATTTTACAAAAACAAATAGAATGTTTATAAGTATTTTCACGGTTAAAAACTGTTAAGAACTTTTAACCATTGTTTTTTTGATAAAATGTGCACATGGTCATCAGGTGTAAAAAAGTCAGATTAGTTGCAAATATGGTGTGATGATACCATTCAATAACATAAATCAAGTGATAGTTGTCGATTTTAATTTTTATATATATATATATATATATATATGAGAATGTGCCTAATTGGCGTGCATGCACCCACCACAGACTTCTATTGAGAAAACCGAGTAAGGTATGCACCCAATTGCTAACATGAGTAAATAGCTTTTGCATGTCACAGGGGTGTGAAGTGAGATAATCCCTTACTCCAATTTAGTGCACATATAATAAGCCTTACACCTTGGTTTTACTTTTACGACTGCAAATAGTATGTCATTTGCTAATACTCCTTCACTTTAAAGACCAAATATCTAATCAATTTTCAAATTTCTGAATGTTTTGGAAGTTTATTGGTTCTTACTTTCTTCTGTTTCAGTTATAAATGATGCTTTGTGTGAACAACGGCTATGGGACATGAAGTACATGGGAATTAAGAACTTTTACATGTGTGAAGTACGGAAAGACTTCACAATTGATGCAACTTTCAAGGGGAACTCCTCACGTTTTTTGAACCATAGTTGTGATCCCAACTGTAACCTTGAGAAATGGTTAGTATCACAAATCATGCAGTTACTTGTGTCTGCGTCCATGGCTTGAGAAGAGCATGAAATGTCCTAGAGCAATTTACTGGAATAAGATTTTTCTCTCAATTGAAGTTGCCATTGTCATTCACTAGATTAAGTTACTTTCACCTTTTGTTATACTTTTTCCCCAAGATGAGATTCACCTTTTACAAATGAAAAGAAAAACATATGTATATTCCTAATCTACTGTTACTAAATAGAGCATAAAGGACAAGAAGTCATGTAAAGAAATAGCTTTAAATTGCTTTGGTAAAATGAAAAATGGCATCTCTATCTAATTTGGGTAGAGATATTAGGGGATGAGGATGGGTAAATCTAGTGTGAAATGTTTAGTTGCTGTAAATTTGAAATCGGGGGTCCATTCTGATGGCAGATCTCTTATGAGATAAATGTATTTTAATTTATTGTGTTCATACGGTCTTATTCTTTTTACAATTCCAGAGATTAAATTATCCTACAAAAAAAATGATGATCTTATGTAGTTGCGAGTTACTTTTTCAGTTTTTTGACATGGTAAGTCATGCCTACTGGATGAGTGAAGTCCACTGGAAACTTGTACCTTACAATGTATATTATTTGGTATGAAGTCATTCACAGTTTTATTCAATTTTTGGTGTCTGTCTTAATCACTGTTCTAGCTTATTGACAAATGTGGACAAGTTGTTGATTAAAGCTTTGAACATATGTACTTGGAGGTTCATTATGAATGAATTGTTCTCCCATCAGATTTTCTGGAGACCTCAAAGGCCAGGGCTATTCTTTTAATGTCATTTGTCAAGGATGTGTTTTATTCTATGCAAGCTGAGGAATCCTTATCTTTTGTTTGGAATAATTAATTGCTCCACTTGTACTTGTAGTTATCATAGCTCATGCAATATATAGTAATAGTTTGAAGATTTTGTTATTTTCTTACGTGGGTTTTTTGTGGTTGTTCATTATTTTATTCCTTTTTAACAACAGGCAAGTTGAGGGGGAAACACGCATTGGTGTCTTTGCTGCTCGATCTATTAAAGCTGGAGAACCATTAACATATAATTATCGGTATGAAGACATTTTGATTGCCTCTTCTTTGTAGTGTTTAGGTACATTTGCAGAAGTATAATCATAAGATAGCAACCTTAAGATGGCCAAATATTGCTTGGGAGGCTGCCTCCTGCTAATAGCTGCTGCCTGCTTTTGTGGTCATTGCATTGCAGATTTGTGCAATTCGGGCCCGAGGTGAAGTGCCAATGCGGTGCTCCAAATTGTCAAGGCTATCTTGGGGCCAAAAGAAAGATCATCTCCAAAGTGGGGCTTTGCTGCTGCTGGGGTTCAAAGCGCAAGAGAACTTCAAAGGGATTGGTCAACATTCCCTAAACTTTTTTTGTTAAGCATATTGTTTTGTGTACATTATTAATTAATTAATTAATTGCTTTTACCATCAATCGAATATGCTGGCAAATAATAATAAAGAAATTAAAGAAAATAGTAAGGCGATGATGATAGTGGTGGTGGAGGATATTATAATTAAGAATCATCATTGTTGTTTCAACTGGAGAATCACATTATTATTATTTATTTATTTATTTATTTATTTATTTATAGATTGATTGGTTTAAATGAACTTAAATTATCTTTCCATCTTGTGTTTACAACCTTGAAAGTTTTATACACACACACACACACACACACACACACACACATATATATATATATATATATATATATATATATATATATATATATTGAAAGAAATTAGTTAGTAATATATCCAAACTAATTACGTTCACTGATGTATCTATACATTGCATTAAAAATACACTATGTATCTAGATCCTGTTTCAACGCAACGCCAATTCAGATATCTTCCCAAATGTTGTTATCAAATTCATCTAATCTTCCCAAATGTTATCAAATTCATCCGGTTAGTCAAATAAATGAGATATAACCATACATACATATATGATGCAAAATCCTAATAGTTTTCCTATCTATTTAATAAAATACAACTGATTTTGAATTTTTCGCTCACTCTAATAAATCATCTGAGCTGGAGGCACGAAACACAGTTAGTATATATATATATATATATATATGGTGCAAATAATAAGCTATCTTTCAAAATTAATTTTTTGAAATTCTTGTTATTATTAATAATTTGCAGATAAAAGATTTGTCCATATAATGGACGCATGTATTTTTCCACCAACGTGTTTAAGAAGTCCGGGGGGAACGGGCACAAGCTCATTAACCGGCTTGGCTTGTAGCCAAGGGACAAAAAGGGGTTTTGGAGAGCGTCGGAAAGATGTCAAAAATCACAAGGGAGATATGGTAATTGGAATCGCAACACCTCTCGTTTACTACGCACACAAAAAATGCCAAGACGTCATGGCTCATGATTGAATTAAGACAAAAAATGCCAAGACGTCATAGCTCATGATTTAAATTTAGCTCATTCAGATTCAGTTCATCTAGATTCAGATTCATTCAGTTTTTATCAAACACACCCTAAATTTAAATTTTACTCTGCAATAATGGCTCGATGATTCACGGATACCTTCTTATTTGTTGTAACAAAGTTGAAAAATCTATTTAATTCGATTTAATTAATTTAATTTCATGAGAACTTTAATTTTAATTTGTCAAACCAAATGACTGACCAACTATATATATATATATACACACACATATATGTTTATATGCATAAACCGAAACAAATCTATCTAGAAAATTTATTACATAAACATCAAAATTGACCCACTTAATTTGTAATACTTGTTCACTTCAATATTTGTTAACTAATTTTTTTTGGCAAAACTAATGATTTGACCACCAAAGTTGGCACGTTTTACTGAATACCCGATTAAACTTTTAATTTTTCAAATTAAGTCACTGAAATAATTTTTATTTTCAAATTAGGTCATTCCGTTAAAAAAAATTGATAGACGTTAATTTTTTGTCTACGTGGCGCTGACGTGGCAAAAACATAAAAAATATTGCTTTTGCGGCAAAAAAATCAAAAACAAATTTTAAAAATAAAAAAAAAATTAACATTTTAAAGTTTTAAAAATAACAAAAATATAATAAAATAAAACAAAAAAATACAGATTTTTTTAAAAAACAATTTTTTTAAAAACCAGATTTTATTAAAAAAATCTATGATTTTTAAAAAAAATCTATGATTTTTTAAAAAAATCCATTTTTTAAAAAAAGCTGTTCTTTTAAAAAATATGTTTTTTTTAAAATACTGTTTTTTTTTGAAAAAAACATGTGTTTTTTTAAAAAAACTGCTTTTTTTTAAAATTCTGTTTTTTAAAAAAACCTGTGTTTTAAAAAAAACTATTTTTTATAAAAAAAATCTGTCTTTTTAAAAAAATCTGTTTTAAAAAAAACCATTTTAAAAAAAATCTGTTTTTTAAAAAAAATATGTTTTTTTAAAAAAATTCTGTTTTTTTAAAAATCTGCTTTTTTTAAAAAAAATTTAATTTAAAAAACTGTATTTTTTGTTTTATTTTATTATGTTTTTTGTTCTTTTTAAAACTTTAAAATGTTATTTTTTTTTATTTTTAAAACCTGTTTTTGATTTTTTTTGCCACATAAGCAATTTTTTTTTGCCACGTCAACGCTACGTAGAAAAAAAATTAACGTATGTCAACTTTTTTTAACGGAATGACCCAATTTAAAAATAAAAATTAGTTCAGTGACTTAATTTAAAAAATTAAAAGTTCAATCGGGTATTCAGTAAAACGTGCCAAGTTTGGTGGCCAAATTATTAGATTTACCAAATTTTTTCTATAAGTTACAGTTTACTCGGTTTCCAGAAAGTAGTAAATTTTTCTACTCTCCCTTGATGAAATAGATTTGTCCTATATACAAAAATTTTGATTTTTCAGAATATTAGGAAAACCTTAATCAATCTATGTTAGAAGAAGACAAAAGTAAAAAACTAAGGCAAAACTAATGATTTGGCCACTAAAGTTGGCACATTTTACTGAATACCCGATTTAATTTTTAATTTTTTAAATTAAGTCACTGAACTAATTTTTATTTTTAAATTAGGTCATTTTGTTAAAAAAATTGACAGACGTTAATTTTTTGTCTACGTGGCGTTGACGTGGCAATAAAAAATATTGCTTATGTGGTAAAAAAAATCAAAAACAGATTTTAAAAATAAAAAAAATTAACATTTTAAAGTTTTAAAAATAACAAAAACATAATAAAATAAAACAAAAAAATACAGATTTTTAAAAAAACAGATTTTTTTAAAAGCAGATTTTTTAAAAAAAACAGATTTTTTAAAAATTCAGATTAAAAAAACAGATTTTTTTTATGAAAAAGCAGATTTTTTTTAAAAAAAGTAGATTTTTTAAAAAAGACAGATTTTTTTTTTAAAAAAAAAGCAGATTTTTTTAAAAATTCAGATTATAAAAAGCAGATTTTTTTAAAAAAAAAGCAGATTTTTTTTTTAAAAAAAAATCTATTTGTTAAAAAAGACAGATTTTTTTTTTAAAAAAAATACTTTTTTAAAAGAAAAGGATTTTTTTAAAAAAACATAGATTTTTTTAAAAAAAAATCTGTTTTTTTAAAAAATCTCTATTATTTGTTTTATTTTATTATGTTTTTGTTATGTTTAAAACTTTAAAATGTTAATTTTTGTATTTTTAAAATTTGTTTTTTATTTTTTTGCCACACAAGCAATATTTTTTATTTTTTTGCCACGTCAGCACCACGTAGACAAAAAATTAATGTCTGTCAATTTTTTTTAACGGAATGACCCAATTTGAAAATAAAAATTAGTTTATTGACTTAATTTAAAAAATTAAAAGTTCAATCGAGTATTCAGTAAAACGTGCTAACTTTGGTGGCCAAATTATTAGTTTTACCAAAAAACTAAAAAGATAGAACTGCAAAATTTATTTATTTGATAATTTGAGGGTGGGGGTTAACCCAGTTCCTCATCATTGAGTATTTTAAATATGGAAGGGTATTAATAATTTCAATTTAAAATTTTATTAGTATAGTTTTTTTTAGCATTTTATTATTTATATTAATAATTTTTATATCATATTATTACTTAATTAATTTAGTTGTGACTGTCAAAATTTCATATTTCAAAAGTTCTGTTTAAAAGTCAAAACATCTCAAAATAGTTAATATGATTTTGAACCATAACCATATAGTTCAAATCTACACAACCCATATTAAAAATGGTTAATATGGTTTTAGTTCATAAATAAAATCATAACCATGTTTTAAAAATCAAAACCAACTCATAACTATATTTTATCAGGCCTAACAACAAGGTACGTATGTGTATGTGTACGTGTACGTGTGTGTGTATATATATATATATGTATATATATATTATTTATTATTTATTTATTTCAATACATTAATTCTTATTTTCTTTTAATTGATATTTATACAGATGGTTAAGGAATTGACTCTTTGTATTGTTTATCATCGTGAGACAAAGAGAAATGAAGAGGATAATGCAGAAGCATAACACTCCGTACGCACTGAATATCAATTACCAACCCACTGGGCTTCTTCATAAACTTACTTACTTTTCTAAACTCGAGAGACCAAATTGTGGGTCGTACTTCAATGAATTAATGGATATGACTATCAATTAGTATTTATTTATTTATTAGTACCAGGCCAATATATTATTTCTGCTAGAATTAATCCATTTCTCTTATTTAAATTGCTTTATTTATTCCTTTAGTTGGTAAAAGTTTATTTAAAGCAAATCTGCTGAATTCTTCATATCTAATTAATTACTCCACTCTTTAAGTTCTACTGGCACACTATCAAAGTTTATACATGTGTTGTAGACACATTAATGCACTTTCTGCTTTTGTCATTATCAGAATATATATATATATATATATATATATATATATATATATATATATATATATATATATATATATATATATATATATCCTCCTTTGTCATCGAAAGATTTTGTCCCTAAAAAGTTTAGATGAAATATATAAAACTGTAGAAGGATAATTGTGTTATTTAGTAGAGTCCATTAATATAAAAAAATAAAATTACTCATCTTGTGGGACCATGCTAAAGATAAAATTAAAATTTTATTTATTTTTTAATTTTCTCTATTTTTACTTTTCTTAATTAATATGTGTGAAATTTATATTTGACTCATTCTTTTGAGCACAGAGGGAACATATATATATATATAAGAGTCCAGATCAGGTCTGGACTCAAGGATTTTGTTAAAATTCGGACTTTTTTTTTTTTTTTTTGCTTTTTTTTTTGAAACAACTAAAAAAAAAAATTATGGAATTGGAATTTTTACATTATACAGTGTTTTGGGTGACTGTACATACATTGGTTGGTGTAGGTATTAAAAACACACCCAAAACACTGTATTATTGAAAAATTTCAGTTCCATAATTTTTTTTTTTTAGTTGTTCTACAAAATAAAAAAATAAAAAATTTGGGTCCGGATTTTCTCCCGTCCGGGAGATCCGGACCTGATCCATTTTCATATATATATATATATATATATATATATATATATATATATATATATATATGTATGTATATGAACTGAAGTCAATTTAAAATTCAAATTGATGATTCATTTCATTTAATTTTATGAAACTGAATATAACTTGTAAACTAGTATTAATTATCCTTTATTTTATTTTACTTTTCAAAATTTTAAGAAAAAGTAGATAATATCGAAACGTGATGGAATAGAGTAAAAGTTATGATTCTGATCAAGCCAACTTATTGAAGAATAATAAGGACGTTGTTATGGATTCTCCTTCCCCTTAAGGAAGCTTTTGCATATTCTTTCCCAACACTTCCTATCTGGTTCAGCCATCTGCAATTTCAACTTTGCATCCTCCGCAAAACCTTCCTGTAATTTAATCACAAATATATATTGTGAAGAAATATAATATTTGACCATGAAAAAAGAACTTATAGTAGCTATATATATATATATATATATATATATATATATATATATATATATATATATATATATAGTTTGATAATAATTAGTTACCTCTATGTAGCCGTTAGTGAGAAGACGGTCGATGAGATGATCAAGAATATCATTGGTGTATTCGGGATGACCCTGTATGCCTAGAATGTGATCTCCAATTCTAAACATCTCCACTCCTGTTTTCTCTGAATATGCAATCACTTCGGCTCCCATTGGCACCTCCCATACCTGTTAGTTAAATATTCCAAATGCATTAGTATTATATATATATATATATTAAAAACCTAAACCTACATTTGCAAGCTCAATATCAAGTTTCGAATTGGAACTGAAATACATCTACAATTCCACAAAATTCAAATTTAGTTAAGATTTGTTGCTCAAATCCTACTCCCAAGACTTGGAATAGAATATATTGTCTAGGCAGGCGTAGATACAAGTATATATTGATTAATTAATAATTACATGCTCAAAGATGAGAGAGAGAGAGAGACCTCATCTTGGTGGCATTCAATGACAGAAAGGGCAGGTGGGAATTCATCAAAGCCAGGGAGGAAGCTACATGGGGACAAGTCCTTCACAATTCTCACATTTCTGAGACCAATATCCCAACCAGTGTGAGCTTTTCCAACTTTTCCTCCAAGTGCTCTGCATATAACCTATTGAATAACATGCATGGGATGATACTCTAGTTAATTATTTTAGATTTATATATAGTGATAGAATGAATATATATGATACACTATCAATTATTAAAACTATTGCAATGAGGCTAGGCTAGTACTTTTTCATTAAATTCTATTATTCAATAATAGAGTCGTTGAGGGTTCGTTCTTCTTCTACATACATGTTACTATAATAACGTACGTGAGATAAGCCTCAATGTGCTGATTTAGAAAGCTAGGACCAGTATTTGAATTGGCTCTCACGTGAAAACAATAACTAAGTATTGACAGAGACATCACAATTAACAACAGTTTTTTATTGCAAAAAAGGAATTAAAATTAATTATATAATTACCTGGTGACCAAAGCAAATACCAAGAACTTTCTTTTGCAAAGCATCTAAGGTTTGCAAGAGAAGGCAAAGCTGAAGAATCCAAAAGTCATTTCCATAGGCATCATAAGGGCTACCACTCACCACAAAGCCATCATAGTTGTGGAGGTCATTTAGATGAGGGAATTCACCGTCAACAACCCTAAACAAGTCCCATCTCTCCCCTTCTTCTCCAAAGGCTGCAACAAACACGTTGAAGTATCCACCATACACCTTCTTCACATACTCCGAATCCCTTGCCGCTAGTAGCAAAGCATACCTCTTCTCTCCTTCAATCCCCATCGATATATCCTTAATTACTCAACTTAATTAATTACTACTGACAGAAGAGAAAATCAGTTTGTAGTATATATGTTTGAATTGTATTTGAAATGGAAATGACCTTTTTATAGATGCATACCGACTAATTAACTAGGCATATGGTACGTAGAGAATATTTATCCGATCCTCTTCATTTAATTAATCTTTAAAATGTTTATACGGCCATGCATAGAATTCTTATGCATGTACGTGTAAGAATCTAACACAACAAATTGCATTAGTCTCCACATTCATGATCATGACTGGAATTGACTAAATTCATTTCAATTAATTTTCTCCTACAAATTAAAGGGAGAAAACCAATTAGCTTCATATATTTAGCGACGCTATATGTTGTCCGTTGCTAAAAGTATAGACGACAGTTGTATGACCGAAATCGTCGCTGGGTCCGTCGCTAAAGGGGGGTGAACACGGGTGAGTAAGATAAGGGGTATGCACTTGATCCTTGCTCATATATATACGGTCCGGATCAAATGCATACCCCTTATCTTACTCACCCGTGCTCACCTCCATTTAGCGACGGACCCGGCGACAGTTCGGTTATACAACCGTCGTCTATACTTTTAGCGACGCTATATGTTGTCCGTCGCTAAAAATATAGACGATGGTTGTATGACCGAAACCGTCGATGGGCCTGTCGCTAAAGGGGGTGAGCACGGGTGAGTAAGATAAGGGGTATACACTTGATCCTTGCTATATATATATATATATATATATATATATATATATATATATATATAGAACACGGATCAGGTCCGGAATCCCGGATCTGATCAAAATCCGGACCCAATTTTTTTTTTTTTTGTAGAACTAAAAAAAAAATTATAGAACTAAAATTTTTCCATAATACAGTGTTTTGGGTGTGTTTTTAATACCTACAACAACCAATGTATGTACAGTCTGCCCAGAGTGTACAGACATGTTTTGTTATACGTATCTAAATCACACCCAAAACACTGTATTGTGTAAAAATTCAAGTTCCATAATTTTTTTTAGTTGTTTTAAAAAAAAGCAAAAAAAAAAAAATCCGGATTTTGTTAAAATTCAGGAGTCCGGACCTGATCCAGACTCTATATATATATACTAGCTGGGTCCCGTGCCTCCGGCACTGTATGGAAAATATGATTTATCTCAAACTTTGAACGACCAAAATAATTTATTGAGTGAGCGGAAAATTTAAAGTCCTTTGTATTTTATTAAATTATTATTAGATTATTAGATAGATAGATGTATTTTATTAGATAGATGTATGAACGGTGAGATTTATCTCAAACTTTGGACGGCCCAGATGATTTATTGAGTGAGCGGGAAATTCAAAATCATTTGTATTTTATTAGATACTAGCTGGGTCCCGTGCCTCCGGCACTGTATGGGCAGTGAAATTTATCTCAAACTTAGAACGGTCCAAATGATTTATTAAGTGAGCGGGAAATTCAAAATCATTATTAGATAGATTAGATAGATAGATGTATTTTATTAGATAGATGTATGGACGGTTAGATTTATCTCAAACTTTGGACGGCCCAGATGATTTATTAAGTGAGCGGGAAATTCAAAATCATTTGTATTTTATTAGATATATATATATATATATGGTGAAGTTGCAGGAGAAGATGCTTCAGAATAGGATAATACTTATACTCGTATATATGTAGCAAAGGATCATGAGTACGTTATTTGTGGTATAGCTCGTCCATAGGATTCACACGTTGCCCCGCATATGTGGACATCGCTGTTTCGGTTGAGGATGCTCGATTTTATTTTATTTTTGTTAATTTCCACACACACTACACACTCAAGAATCAAATCATTGACCTCATAAAAATCATAAGGCAATAGTTACTGCTACCAAAAATCATACAACTAAATTTTAATATTTTAAAATTTATAGCATATATATATATATATATATATATATATATATATATATATATATATATAGAGCAAGGATCAAGTACATACCCCTTATCTTACTCACTCGTACTCACCCCCTTTTAGCGACGGACCCGACGACAATTTCGGTCATACAACCGTCGTCTATACTTTTAGCGACAGACAACATATAACGTCGCTAAAAGTATAGACGACAGTTGTATGACCAAATCGTCGCCGGGTCCGTCGCTAAAGGGGGGTGAACACAGGTGAGTAAGATAAAGGGTATGCACTTGATCCGGACCGTATATATATATATATATATATATATATATATATATATATATATATATATATATATATATACTTGCTTAAGTTGTACGTGTAGTTGTACCTACACTATATACTCACCTTAAAGACAATATATCGAGGGTGCAAATATATTGAGCGACTTCGTGGATCAATTGACAATATATCGAGGGTGCAAATATATTGAGCGACTTCGTGGATCAATTTGCAAATATGTTGTAGTAATTTATCGAACTTTAAAATTTGTTCATATTTGACTCATTTATATTTCGAGTCGAGCTCGAATCGAACTTTTAATCGAGCGAGAACGAATCAAACATGAATTGTTTGCTCATTTTACAGCCTTAGCAGTGATGGTATCTTTTTTTGAAAATTTCAAAGAGTGATTATCAATTATGACAAATTAACCGAGTCCATCTGGATGATGGTCGCAAAAGTATACGAATATTGGTAGAGTAGAAAAATATTCAAGGTATTGGATTCGGATTCAGCCATAAACACCACCCAAACATGGAATATATATATATATATATATATATAATAACTGAAAATGTGCAAAATTGATTCTTAGGCAACTTCCCTCACCACTTATCATCGATTGTTACAGTAATATATATTCCACAGAATTTTGACTTTATATACTACAACTCTACAAGCTAGGTATGTAGGGTGCATCACACGTGGCTTAATTTTAAGAATAATTTTTTATATATTTATTCAAATTATACATAAAATATTATATTTTATAAAAAAAATTAATTAAAATAAATACTATATATTTTTTTAGAAAAAAAAATTGAAAACTGTCGAATTCCAATGTCCTTGCTAAAGGACTCATTAATTAGTGATTGAGTGGGATAATTCAATTCCCATATGAGTTTGGTGGGCAAGTAGATACTGATATCGAGTCCTATATATGCATGGCCACTTAATTCCTTAATTTGTTCTAGAGAATGTTTTTATATTTTAAGTATATTTATAAAAGAGGAATGATTCATTAATATGTATTTGTTATCGATTTTTATAGATAAAAAATACATTTCATCCGTAACGAATCCTAATCAGAATAAGAATTTGATTAATGTTTATTAACTAGAATTTAGGGTTTATTAACTTATTTTTTAACCGAGTTTAGGGTTTATTAACATTATTAATTCCTAGTTAATAAATCTTAAATTTTGATTAATAAACTCTAAACCCTAGTTAATAAACAATAAACTCTACTATTAATAGCATGCAGATGGTATATATTTTTTTTACCGTCCGCTACTAATAATAGCTAATGTTGATTTTTAATTTTTAATCCTAACTGTTCCTTCTTATTTTTAATGATATAAATGGTGTATGCTTTATAAGAATCCATAACAAATCCATACTTTATATATATATATATATATATATATATATATATATATATATATATATATATATATCTAATAGGGTTAAGTTCAGATGACCACCTAGGGTTTGGGCGATTTTTCACTTAACCACCTGTAGTCAGTAAAGCTACATTTAAACACTCGACCTTTTGAGTTGAAGTGAAAAAAAGCTTTCCGTCTTAACTCCGTTACTTTATTTGGCTAAAGACTTAATTACCCTCACCATGATAAACTGGAAATTTGCAAGGAAAAAAGAACCATATTAAAAAGAACAGGCACAAACATCACCATAAAATCCGGCAAGGAGACCAAAAACAATTATATAAATAAATTCTAAAATCAATTATATAAATAAATCTTTAAGGACAAACACAATCACCATCGCCATAAGCTTACTGGATTCTTTAGCATAAAGTTCCACTGCCGAACTTCCATCACCATTGCTGGTACTGTTATGTCCATAAGCTTCCATCACCATTGCCGGTACTGCTAAAATTCATCTGAACTAAGGTAGTCCTCTGGTATCAACCTTCTATCAAAACCCAGTAGAGGAACAAAATATCCAACACGACTAATCACAAGTAAAAAATCAGTCACAAATAACCTTCGGCGTATCAATTAAAGTCTCAGGCCTTAGAACCTCAACCTAGACAAACAAACAAAAAAAATAAATTTAAAACAAACACACATAAAATTTCCTATCCAGCATATATTTACCGAGCTTATGTTTATCACCGAAGTATATATGGGTGACAAGAGATGGGAAAGTGAACCACTCTTGCGGGCTTCTACGATTTTCCCCTGATTTAAGCACATTTGGACCCATATTCAGCTACACTACGGACCCATTTGGGTTTATAGTGAAAAGAAAGTCAAATGGCCAAACCCTTTTCAATTCTACCTCTGATTCATCGGACCCATATGGTAATTTGGATTTTAAGGATCAGTATCTTGAGATTTCGACCAAATTGCCCAAAGATGCTTCATTGTACAGCCTTAATGCAGATCTAATGCAGATTTTCGTGCATAACTTTTTTGGATGGATTTGAAATTGGGGAAGAACCCGAGAAAATTGGGAATCCTACTACGGTTTGGGGATAGATTGAGAAGAAAAAGAAGGGACTGATCCAAGACCCATTTCGTTGTTGAACAAATTCATGAAAAAAAGCCTCCGAATCACAGACCCAATTCGATTTTGAGCAAACCCATGAAACAAAAATCACAAATACACATACCCATGAAGCTAATGAAAAAATTAGTGAAGAAGATGAAGATGAAGAGGGGATTGATAGCGCTCAGTTAGAAATTGAAGCTCAGATCCACCGATCCACCGCTCAGAATCTCAAATACACAGATTCATGGTTTGAAGAGTGAGAAATGAGAGAGAGGATAGTGGTTTGAGGAAGAAAATGGCTATTTTGGACATTTAACAGTTGTTTTTGACTGTTACACCTCCTTCTCACGCGCTTTTTGGCGTTTGACATACACGCACGGTTAAGTTGGACGGAAAATGTGACTTTTTCACTTCAACTCAAAAGGTCGGGTGTTTAAATGTAGGTTTACTGACTACAGGTGGTTAAGTGAAAAATCGCCCAAACCCTAGGTGGTCATCTGAACTTAACCCTATCTAATAAAATACAAATGATTTTGAATTTCCCGCTCACTTAATAAATCATCTGGGCCGTCCAAAGTTTGGGATAAATCTCACCGTTCATACATCTATCTAATAAAATACATCCATCTATCTAATAATCTAATAATAATTTAATAAAATACAAATGACTTTAAATTTTCCGCTCACTCAATAAATTATTTTGGTCGTTCAAAATTTGAGATAAATCATATTGTCCATACAGTGCCGGAGGCACGGGACCCAACTAGTATATATATATATGTTAACTTCAGAATCTTTCTACGCGCCTCAATCACCGAAAAATGCGTCCAATCCTGCACAGAAAACGAGTCAACACCGAAAGTTTGACGGTTTGAGCCGTCGGGAGATAGTTCCGATGTGAGAATTAATGCAGACTGAATACAGATTAACAATTGAGGTTGTGTAGTCTAGTGTCTGGTATGAAAATTTGCATGTTAGCTTTTTTCATGTAATGCTCTGTACTTTTATATTAATCTCACCGCATTGCATGCAACCCATCTCCAATGACCTCAGCTAATTACATGCTACCCATATCAAATCATTGTTCCCCACTTACTCAGGATTATGCCAAATACTTATTACTTAAGGTGTTGGATCAACAGTCTAACACCTGTCCATTACAAGAATCACCAGCCCAAGCCCAAATACAATCTTATTTAAATAATAGGTCAATATTTCAAAAGCCCAAACTAGTATGCCAAATTGTTCCAAATAAATATGGCCTATATATATATATATTATTACCCTTTATGAAATTCACTTCTCATATGCTATAGTTGAATTTGATTTTCCTTTTAAAACCTTGAAGTTTGAAACATCTTATTGTATATTCTGAGTGGGGCTATTTATATGGAGTTTATATTATAACTACTATTATATCACTACAAGAAAAGAAGCTAATTTTGAGAGAATTAATTCTATAAATTCTGACAGAATTTTGTCAAAAATAGTTATCATCTCTTGACGCCAAAATACTCGCTAGTGCTAAAATTATTCTCGACGAAATTACATATAGTTTGTTTTTCTTTTTTTGAAATAAAAAATGACACATATTATGACTTTATGTATCTATTTTTTTTTTGTTATTGTTAAAAAGAAATAGCATGTGGTGATCATCTTAATTATAATTGGATTCAATCACGTATAATGATATATGTTATATTAAAAAAAATGTCCCAATTTTTCGTAACTGATATATGTAACAAATAGGAAGTGCACGGAATTTATATATAAATGCACACTTGAGTACAAGGCAAGAAAAAACCCGATTGAAAACAAGAAAGTACATGACCTTCACCTACGTATTCTTACTATTAAGTCTTCAACGATGACTAAAATGGTACAGTATTTGCATGGCACGGTGTATATATATATTTAATCAGATAATGCCGTCTAGACGACAGAATCGAAACCAAAGGGAGGTGCAGTCAATGAATAATGAAGGAAGTCAGACAAACCCGATGCAGAATTTTGTAAACACATTAGCTCAAGCAATGGAAAATAGAGCAACAGCAGCAAGAGAACATCCAGCCAATAGATTGGCAAACTTCAAGGATTTTAAAGCAGTAGGGCCTCCAGAATTTTAGGGAACCACAGATCCTATTGAAGTCCAAACTTGGGTGAAGGAGATGGAGAAGGCATTTATTATTTCGAGAGTAGCAGAGGAGCAAAAGACAGGTTTTGCTACCTATTTGATGACAGGGGAAACCAATTACTGTTGGGAAACAAATCAGACTAGAGCAGGGGCAAAGGTAGTGACATGGACGAGGTTTAAGGAGTTTTTCTTTGAGAACTACTTTTCGCCAAGTATGCATAGTAGGATGGAAGTGAATTTTTTGGAATTGAAGCAGGAGAACATGTCGATTTCTGAATACGCCTCCAGGTTCAACGAGTTAGCGAGATTTGCACCTCATTAGGTGGATAAAGAGGCACAAAAAGTGCGAAAGTTTGAAAGTTTGCACCTCACTAGCAACAGTCCCGTGCCTCTTGTACTATGGACGTTGAGATTTATTCTAAATTTTGGACGACTCATATGATTTATTGAATGAGCGAGAAATTCAAAATCATTTGTATTTTATTAGATAGGTGGATGGTGGGATTTATCCCAAACATTGGACGTTCTAGATGATTTATTGAGTGAGCGAAAAATTTAAAATCATTTGTATTTTATTAGATATAATTAGATATATAGAATATAGATATAGATAGATAGAATTAGATAGATTGTATTTTATTAGATAGATGAATGGTGAGATTTATCCCAAACTTTGGACGATCCAGATGATTTATTGAATGAGCGGAAAATTCAAAATCATTTGTATTTTATTAGATATATATATATATATATATATATATATATATATATATATATATATATATATATAGTGACGTTTAATAATAATAATATCTTCTTGATGTGCGTGCATTTGAGACATAGTTTTTAAAACAATCTTGGTCAAATCCCGAGTCCGGAACAAATTTTGGGTCAAATCTCAAGTCCGAATCGAATCAAATCCATTCAAATAAGGTCTCAAACCACTGGCCCAATAGTATCTTCTTGGGTCATTTAGCCCACCACAGGTTCTCAAAAGGTCGTGACTTGAAAATACTATTGGTAGTAACTTATTACCTTATATGTAGATAAATTTTTTCCCCATCTTTCAATGTGGGACTGGGGTGTTACAGTTTTAGTTTTAGAGATGTGATGTTTGCGGTGGGAAGATCTAGTAATTCTTGGAGCAATAGAGGTTACTCAATCGATGGATGGAATTTACACATGATATAAATCAATAATTTTTAGTTTGTTAGTCAAAAAAAATGCAAGTAAATTTTGAATGAAATTTTTCCCAATTAACAAGTAATAAAAGTAAGAGGGTGATCCACTTGATTTCACGATCAAGATGAAGAAGACAAGCTATTATATATAATGTGCAGTACAGGAAGAAGGGAGGGGGCTGCTCTGCTCTGCTCTGGTGGGATGGCTTGGCCCAAGAAAATGAAAAACAACAATACTATTATCACATAAATGAATTATATAATACACACGTAAATATATATTTATGAATCACATGTGTCAGGCGGAAACTCACAACATGCACATGCATACATGAGTATTATGTAAATTTTTTTTACGTGATAATAACATTATTTAATGATAAAAATATGTAACAAAAGTGTTAGTCATAATAACCAAAAAGCCTGGACCTCATGAGACTTTGGTATTTGCTCCCATTCCCCATCCATCCATCCTTTAACAACCCTTCCTTTCCTTTCCTTTCCTTTCCTTTTTCTATTTACTTTTTTATATCTTGTTACTAATATATGTCTGAACCGATATACACTTTCTCTGCTTCCAAGGGATAAACCTCTTTTTATTAGTATCTTTTAGGCAATGTTTATATGTAAACATAACATTTAGGATTCAACAATTAATTTTATTTATTTTAAAATTAAATTTGAGACTATTAATTTTGAGATAATAAAATAATTTTAAAAAAAGAAACATAATTAATATTTATTTTTATTTAAAATGAGTGACGTATTCTATTTTATCCATCTATAAGAAAAAATTGTCGGAGGCCAAGGAGAGAATAGAAAAGTAAAACCTCCCAAAAAAAAAGTGAGTTACTTTGATTTTCTACTCTACACCGGTAGAAGAAAGGAAAAAGCTATTCAATTTTTGGTACATGTATTAAAACATGACTTATAATTTGGTATTCGAAATAAAAAAAATTATAAATTGGTGATTGTACTTAAAAAATATTACACTCCGTTAAACATTAACGGGAGAGACAAACATACAAAGAGAGAAGCGAAGTTGATGCGAAAAAGATCCTTGATGTTTTGTTCCATCTTTTCTTGCCTCCCACATTCGCACCATTGCTTCACAGTGGCACCGACTTGAGAACTCAGGTGTAATCCATTCAATTTTATTGCATGAACTACAATCTTCTTTCCCGATTTCATTTATGATTCCACTCCAAGACGAATTCATCATTTCAATTAAACACTGAAAACCTTTTAATAAATATATGGGAACTAGTAATCAATGGAGAATCGAGATAAGAAGAATGAGAGAAGAAGGATAGAAGAAGAGAACCCAAAATTTTCAAGTACAATCACCAGTTTGTAACTTTTTTCATTTCGGATATTAAATTGTAAGTCGTGTCCCAATACAGGTACCAGAAGTTGATTTATCCTTAGACAAAGCTACCAACTCCCTCTTGGTTAAATTATAAAATACTAATTATTTATAAGGGTTTGAGTGTAAGAAGTTTCAGGATCCATTTCTGCTGTCGAAAGGATGAGATCGAAGAAATTATAATTTTTTCTTGTCATGTTTGTGAGTTTTAGAAAGAAAGGAAATGAATAAAATTTTTATTATATTTTTCTTATTTGTGAGTTTAAAAGGAAGGGAGGGAAGGAAAAATAATTTTGTTTTTAAGCTACACTATTACTATATTACCCTTATATTTAAATATAATAAATATATAATTTATGTTTATTTTTTTAATGTTCACTCACACACACACTCATACACACACATATATATATATAGTCTTAATTAAGTAAGGGTTTACATCCGTGGCATACGTTTGCTATGAGCACTGTGCAGCAAACGAGTTGCAGTCCGTTGATCTTGACAATGGAAGGCTGAGATTAGAATTTAAAACCTACCTGCCGATACAGGCTGTAGCGGCAGCCAAAATAAAAAATAAATTATTGCGAAGTTACTAATATGTCCCTGATTTAGTGATTTATGGTGAAAATATTTTAACCCTGCCGCTACAGGCTCATGCGGCAGGGGTATTATTTGCCAAATCTAGACCTTCCATTATCCAGATCAACGGATGAAAATCTGTTTGTCGAATAGTGTCTATAGCAAACGTTTGCTACGGATGATTTCCCATTAAGTAATTCATCTAAATATTCATATGTTGTTCTGTTGCAGTACTCTATGATACAAGACAATTTATTAATCATTGTATTATCTGTTACATACACTACTCGTTGGGTTGGAATTTGTTTTTCAAAGGATGGAATGATGTTTAATTCCAGTGCAATGGTTGGATGGATAAGTGAAAATGGTTTTGCAAGAATCAAGCAATATTATCTAAGCCGGCTTTAGTCGGCTTATTCCCAATTATAGAGAAAAAAATTGTAATTTTAAAAATTGATAGTTATAATAATTAGGGACAAGATTATCATATCATTTATTTTATAAGGTTATTTTTGATAATATAAAATATTTATTTTGTTATTGTTTTCCATCCCTCCAAATTAGGGTATAAACGAGTTGAACCGAAACGAACAGAGAGCTGTTTGAATTTGATTCGAAATATCGAATTTGAATTGTATTTGAAAAATTCTACTCAGATTCGACTCGACTCGAATATTTATTACTTGAATTCGATTCGACTCGGATCGAATTATATTCAAACTACTCACGAGCTTCAAATTCAAACTCGAATTCTAATCTCCATATAATAACTAGTTTTATAATAAATATAATTATAAATTAAATTTTTTATTTTACTTAGAAATGAAAAAAAAATCACAATTAAAATTAAAAATAAAACAAAATAATAATAATAATGAATTATCCTAACTTGATTTAAATTTGTATATATTATAAGATAATGTATCGAGCATCTAATCGAATCTCTATCAATCGAGTATGTATCGAATCACAATCAAGAATTTGAGTAGTTTGAATTTTAAACGAGTCGAGTATAATCTTGCTCATATCTACTCATATTTTTATTCAAACTATTTTTAATACTTAGATTTGGATCATATTATTAACGAATTCGAGTCTCGCTCGTATTTTTTCTAATCAAATTACACTTTACAAATATAAAATTACAATTAAAATTAAAAACAAAACAAAATAATAATTAGTTATTCTAATTTAATTTAAATTTGTATATATTATAAGAGAATATATCGAGCATCTAATTCAATCTGTATCAATTGAGCATGTATCGAATCACTATCAAATTCGAGTAGTTTGAATCTTAAAGGAGTCGAGTATAACCTTGCTCATATTCTACTCATATTTTTATTCGAACTATTTTTAATACTTGAATTTGGATCATATTATTAACGAATTCGAGTCTCACGAGTCGAGTTTGAATCGAGCTCGAACTGTTTGGCTCGTTTATGGCCTTACTCCAAATCCTTTTACTTTTGAGGAGAAAAATTTGAGCTAAAAATGAAATTATTTTTACCTCCAAATCCCTCCCTTCCTCCCTAAAAAAACTCACAAACATGAAATTTGAAGTGATTTTAATTATATTTTCTTTCATTCTATTTCCTTCCCTTCTGCTTTAAAAAAAACTTACAAACACATCCTTAAAATATTATATAGATGAATTTAATTCGATTTGATTAATTTGAGATTCAACCAACAAAAAAACAAAGTTTGATGAACGGAGGAGATGACCGTACATTGTGAGCACCTTTCAGTTTTCCTGAAAAAGAAATGTAGGTAGGTAGGTAGGTAGTGGGTACCCATAATCTGCTGCTGCTCTTTTCGGTACAGCCTCTACACTTGTGTCTTTACGCACAACTTGATGTAATATCCTTTGTCCATACCAAAAGTTTGGGCTTTAACACCTAAAAATCTTAACACACTTCACATTATTTTACTTGTTAATTTTATTCTTTAAGCAAAATGTAATGGCATATGGTTTCTGAGGTACTCTTCTTCCTCTTCAATAAAATTGAACCCAAAGTCTATAAAAGTCTCCACCTAATTAGATCGATCGAAGATTGGGGTAGACGATAAGGCAAATCCAAATGCAACTATTATGCATGCATGGATAAAGAAACACTACAAAAATAAGGGTCAATGGCGACGGGCACTCTGCCGACGGCAACAGTACCGTCGCTAATACACTCATTGCCGACGGGCAAGCCGTCGACTATGAATGCCGTCGAGAATGATCCTTTTTTTGGCGCTAGACATTCCCGGTGGAGGGAAAAGCTTATTGACGACGGCAATTATTTTAGTATCGACGATAGTGCCGTCGGGAGTGACTTAATAACGACGGCGTCATTAGTGACGGGGAATGCCGTCGAGAATGATAAATAAAACCTCTTCCCCACGACGACAACAACTCCTTTTATAAAAAAAATTCCTCTCTATATTTCTTTCCCTCTTAAATTCAGCCATTTTCGCTCCTAATTTCCCCACTGAATCTCAAATTCGGGTTATTCATTCTCTAAAAGTTCACCCATTTCGGTTTATTGCTTCCCATTTCGCCCATTTCTCTCATCCCTGTTGCAACCCCTCCCCTTATCCATTTCGCCGCAGCAATCGAGGCCTCCGACCGGACCTCCGACCGTACATCCGGCCATTCGTCGCTGCAACTTCAGAATTGTACAAGGACTGGGCTGCTTTGTGTTGGTAGGCTCACTATATTCAATCGCATTTCATTGTGCTTCAAATGTTGAATTTATTGGGTTGTTCATTGTTGTATCCCTAAATCTTAATTCGTATATATACAAGAGTATTTATATACCAATCTATTATACAAGAGTATCCGTTTAACCAGTATTTCATGGGCAATGTCCATTTTTGGTTTTAGAATTTTGTCGATATCATGTGTAATGTGTGCTCAATTGTTTCGTTAAATGCTGATTTGATTCCCCCTTCATATCAGTTCCCCATAGTTTATTTTTATATGTTAAAAATGTTTATTAATGGCCAAAAATAATATCGGTATACCTTGTGAGGTAATAGCCATGTCACTAAACTTTTTCTCCTTGTTCATGTTTGTCGAATTGTTTAACACATTAAATTCAACGATTTTATGATCTGATTTTTGAAATTTGGTTTACATATTAGATGAAAATCCTATTAAAATTGAATTTAGGGATAATATTATATTTTAATTAAAATCTTTATGAGTGTTCTCCTGTTGTTATGTTTAATATGACCAACTATCAAGAATGTATAGGTTTTTATCAAAATAAAAAAAAAGTATGGCGAGACAACCAGAAACATTTACACAATGCATTTTGCTTAATTTGTTCATGAATTTCAATATCTCATGAATCACGATGATGCTGTATCAAAACTAACTGTAAATTGTTTGATTAATATATATATCCTCAGAAAATGGATTTCAATATCCTCATAGCAACTGTACCAATTCCAATTCCAGTTTATCTAACAATTGATCTAATTAGGTAATAGTTTTGGAATAAAAATGATAGTAATCTGTTGAGCTTAGAGATAATGTATAAATGTATATTTATTGCAGTGTAGAAATTGTTGTAGTGGGGTGGGGTGGGGTACTGGGGTGGGGTGGGTTTTAAAAAAGTTCAAATTGGAAATGGTTGTGTGAAAAGAAACACTTGATTACTAAAGATTATAAATATAATAATTAGGGTACTGATGTACAATCTTTGTAACGTTTTTTCTTTCCATTTTAGGTTTGTGTGGATATTTTGTTATTGCTTTTGTTAATGTTTTTGTACAAAGTGACATGTGCATATTTTCCTGATAAAAATGTAGTATTCTTTTTGTTATACAAATATAATCCTTACTTTGACCTGTGCATATTTTCATATAGTTTAGGAAGCTTAGAAACCTGTTTGAGATTCACTTAGTAGGAGTGAATCTCAAATAGTCCCCGTTTTGGGACTGTTCTTGTATGTTTCGATCTCATTTAGGTCAGTGTTAACGACGACTAGAGCACGTCTTTATATTTTTTGAATTTTCGGTCAGTATATATCTCTTAATGTTCTTTGGGTGAATATTTAGACTACGATATGTTAGTCTATTTCGTGTACTTGAAGACCATGGGGAGGTGCTGCCGAAATTTCTAAAAAATTTAAAGATGTGTTCAAGTTGTTGGCATCAGTGAGGCGACACATCCGGGAATGGGATAGAAGCCTGACCCGTTAGAGTGGGAGATGAAGTTAAAAAACTAATAATCTTGCATATACATTAACTTGGAGACTTGATTGTGTTTGTCTAACTTTCCATATATATAGCAGACAGTTGTCCAAGATGTCTGTTGATCGAAGTTGGATGGAACGTAGGGTAGCCATTGATAAGAGTGGGCTTAGCTCTGAGTACCGTAGTGGGGTTGAACAGTTTCTCAATTTTGCGTTTGAGAAAGTCAGCGGCAATGAGATCAGATGTCCTTGTAAGAGGTGTGTGAATCAAGTGTGGGAAGAAAGGAGTGATGTCATGTGTGACTTATTTGCGTATGGGTTCAAGCAGGGTTATACGACATGGATCTATCATGGGGAAACCTGGTTGGCTGAACATGAATCAGAACCGGAATCTAGAGGTGACGAAACCTTTGAATGTACTAACATGATAGTCGAAGCTGCTGGTTCATACTTCTAGTGGAATACAGACAGGGATGATAGTAGCGTCGAGCAAGAGCCGAATGACGGGGCTAAGGGTTTCTATAAGTTATTGCATGAAGCAGCGACGCCATTGTATGACGGGCATAAAAAGCACACCGTCTTATCTGTCGTGACTACGTTTTTACACTTCAAGAACGAACATGACTGTAGCGAGAGAAGTTTTAATGAACTGCTAAACATTGTGAAGGAGTGCTTACCTGCAGGCAATAAGTTACCGGAGTCGTACTACGATGTAAAGAAAATGGTCAAAAGGCTTAATCTAGGGTATGAGAAGATTGATGCTTGTGAGAATGACTGTATGTTGTATTACGGTGATGCCAATAAAGATAAGATGCCATGTGATATTTGCGGTACAAGTAGATACTGGGAACAGCGCAAGAAAAAGGGAAAAGACGTGCCGAAAAAGATCTTACGTTACTTTCCCATTGCACCGAGGCTTCAGCGTTTGTTCATGTCAACACATACCGCCGAGTATATGAGATGGCACTCTACACGGGACACAGTTGATGGTCAACCGACGCACCCGACAGATGGGCTTGAGTGGAAAAATTTTGATAAAAATCACCCCTCGTTTGCTGAAGATGTTCGCAATGTTAGGCTTGGACTTGCTACGGATGGGTTTAATCCGTTTAATGGTCCTTACACCAAGCCCTACTCAACTTGGCCGGTGATTATTGTTGTGTATAACCTCCCGCCTTTGATGTGCATGAAAGATCCCTACATGTTCATGCCTTTACTATTCCGGGTGATAAGATTCCGAGTAAAGACATCAATGTATACCTCAGTCCGTTAGTTGATGAGTTGAAGATGTTGTGAGATAAAGGGGTTCAAACATATGATGTATCTCTTAAACAGAACTTTGACATGAGGGCAGCTTTATTGTGGACCATAAATGACTTCCCGGCGTTAGGAATGTCATGTCCTGTGTGCATGGGGTCAGTTAAAGCTATGCGACTCAAACATGGGGGGAAAATGAGTTTCTTTGCAACATCCAGACAGTTTTTACCGATTGAACATCGTTATCGACGGATGAGTAGACAATTCAATCGAAAAATAGAGAAACGTCAAGTACCTGGACGTCTTTCTGGGACAGCAGCGCTGAGTTGGATTACTCACTTGAAATTTCCACCTTCAAGGAAGAATCACAGATTAGAGCGAGCTTATGGTTACGGCAAGGTTCACAACAGGGAATTTTGCAATTTTAATTTTTTTTTAAGCAAGTCATTGGTGACGGGATCATTGGTGACGGGGGGATCGTCGGCCCCCGTCACCAATGACCTGGAGGTCATTGGCGACGGAGATATTGACTCATTGGCGACGGCATGCCGTCGGCAATGACAGTAAAATTAAAATTAAATAATAGTTATTAGCGACAGTATATCCGTTGCCACTACCGTCGGCAATGACACATGGGCGACGGCGTGCCGTCGGCAATGCCCCTGTTGCTAATGACTATCTTCCCGACAGCGAACGACGGGAGTCAAGGGCGACGACCTCTGGGGCGACGGGCCGGGCGACGGACTCTGTCGTCGCCAATGACGTCATTGCCGACGGTAAGAAGATCATTGGCGACGCAGAGGCCGTCGGCAATGACCCTTTTTTTGTAGTGAAATAGAACAAAAACCCACCAAATTAAGAATATTATCCAACCAATTAAAGCGTAAGTGATGACGACCCAACAAAATAAACACCTTCTGCATGCCCTCATCTCCACATGGTGTTTATAACACAAATTGGATTAAAATAGGTATTAATTCCCTAACTAAATCAACCAAAATAAATAAAAATGGGTTACAAACACATGCAGTTTCAAAATTTGTAATTGTATTCCATAAATCACATCTAGCTAGCCTCATCTCTATAATTAGATAATTATTAAGCACAACCGCATGCAAACCCAATTGAAAGGTGAACTGCATGTACATTAGATGATTTTTCATGGCCGACCGGCCGGAGGAGTGAGAAGAGCGAATGCATGTGTTTGGACTTTGGAAAAAATGAATAAAAAAAGCAAGAATGAGTATGGGTAGTATTTTAGCCGCGGCGGCGTTGTTAGATCGAGATAGAGTGATGAATTTTAAGAAATTATTAAAATTGAATTGAATAAATTGAATGATTTTTAATAACTTAATTTTTTATATAAAAAAAATAAATTCTACATGAAACCAGTGGCAATGTTATTATATATTGCCATGCATATATAAAAGTAGTGCGTGTTTGATGTTTGAGATCGATCTGAAGCATGCAAAAATGATTGATGATGTCTGTGTATATACGTACTTTTTTCATTTAAATATGCATGATCCTTGCCATGTGTACAGTTTCTATTCTTTTTTTCTGCATGTCAACTAGATCTCAAGCTTAATTTGTATGGTAAAATTAAAAGATTAATCGGCTTACCCTCCCTAGCTTCTTCATGTGGTGCCTGCCTGATAATGCATGCATAGCTTCTTTTTTCTGCTTTCTGACTTTATTTATTTATGCCTCCCTCCCTCCCTCCCTCTGAATATAATTTGATAGTAGTGTTTGGAGACGGAGTTGCGAGAGGAGCTAGTTTAATATAAATTGAATTAAGTAAGTGCGTGCATGCATGCATTGCTGATATATAATGTATCCCTTACATCGTACAACCTTGCCCGTGTTTTACGCCCATCTATCTATCATACACCTTCCCGTATTGAATCCACGAATTTAATTAAAATCCATTCGCAAGAAAAAAAAGATAAAGAATTATACTACTACGTACGTACTGACTCATACACCCAACTTTTTTCTATCGTAAACGAAAAATCCGGACTACTTTTGTACCCTTTCCTTACAACTATATTAATTATCATTATCATTATTATTATTATTATTATTATTATTATTATTATTATTATTATATTAGAGCTTAATATGTAAATTATATACTCATGTAATAAAAAGAAATGTTAAGCTAGACAATATATGTGTCCAACAATAATTCAGATTCAATTTTTTGAAATACAAATTTGGATTTTAAATATGTTTATAAGAGTATTTACTTTATTTCTCAAAATGGGAAATAAAATTGAGACTTGATTGATCTTTCTATTCTCATTTAAATTTAGTTAATGTTAAAAGCCTCATTTTTAATTTTTAATTTCAAATGTTTATATATTATATTAAGCGAATGAATATATCGTTGTTATTAAATATTAGTATTCAAAATTATTAGTAGTACATATTATTTATTTAACCTGGCCACCGTTGGGCCAGCGAGGGCGATTTGTAAAATCTTGACTGTGGGGTGAGGTCAAACAGGTTTCTTGAAGAAAGAAACCAAGTATAGTTGTAGTCCCTGCAGCTGTACGCACGCCCCCCTAGAATCAATCCACAAACGAAACGAAACGAAACGAAACGGAACGAATGAATGTTTATGTTAGGCCATAAACACACTTGTTGATGATAAGGGTTTTGGTTTTTGTTGGCAGTCTCGAAATGTACCTCGTAATCGATGCTTGTTTGGTCAGGAACCAAAGTCTGGTGTCCCCACTACAAAATTGCAAACTACTCCCTCCGAGTCCCTCACTCCCTCTCTTCTGTTCTGTAGTGCAGTGTACTGTTTAACATTAAAAAACTCCCCTCAAGGGAGTATACTTTTCATTTACTAGTATAATTTATTACTATACCCCATAACTAATTAATTTTAAATAAATATATATATAAGAAGATTATATAATTTTAAAATTCACAAACTTAACATGTAGTAAAACTCAACAGAAAAACATTTTAGTAATACAAAAGCTGAGAGAGTTTAAATTAGTGATTTTACAGATCTATAAACATGTGAACATGTTTTGTGAAGTAGGAGGGGTATGAAAGGAATTTTAATAATTAAGGAGGGCAGGCAGGCAGGCAGGCAGGCAGGCGGCAAGATAACAAAATGTAAAAGATGTTGCTTGCGCAAATCTAGCTAAAACTGCGTTTTGGGGCAAGCAAAGTGTGTGAGAGGGAGTGTGCGTCTGTTGGGGTTTAGGGCAATAAA
Source organism: Panax japonicus (assembly GCA_020205505.1). Lineage (NCBI taxonomy): Eukaryota > Viridiplantae > Streptophyta > Magnoliopsida > Apiales > Araliaceae > Panax > Panax japonicus. Next base: position 7,928,691 of record CM035093.1, on the reverse strand, counting down.
AATACTGAAACCCCACCAATCTAAGTATCCAAACAGTAGAATCACCAATCCCTTGTTATTTTACTCATGACCTCATTTATTTACTTGGCCTCATTATTTTAAAGACAGAAAGTCACTGTAGACACAGTGGACATATACACAAGCAAGCTAATCCCTCCTTCCCTCCCCCCTCTCCCCTCTCCCCTCTCCCCACCTCCCCATTTCCTGATCTCTGCTCTCCTTCCTATTTTTGGGCTTTCAAAATAGGAGAAGAAATACCATCAAATTCTTTTGAAAACTGAAAAATAACCCCCCCCCCTTCATGATCCTATTCACCCCCAATGTCATTCTTGATCTGTCTTCTTAACAAGAAGATGCTACTTGTGAAAATCCCACCTTTTTCTCTTACTTCTTGTCCTTCTGTGATGATGGGCCTCCGCCGGTGGAGGTGGCTGCAAGGGCGGCAGCCAAAGATGCTTTCTTTAGCTTTTGTGGGGTTGGTTGGAAAAGCTTGCCTTTTCAAGCCTACTCTTTGCGGCTTACTCTGCTAATCCTCTGTTTCATAGGCTGATGATTGTCACGGAGCGGCGGTAATGGTGGGTGTGATATTGGCGGGACGGCTCAATCTGTTCTTTCTTTGTTTTGTTTTGTTTAGTGTATACAGTATGTTTTTGTTTTCACCCATGATGTTTATATGGGGGGGTGGATATATATGCCAAGGTTTTCCAAAATTAACAGATTTGTTAGTTAGTTGGGTCTTTTGTTCTATTGAAGCTAAATGCTAATGGTTTTCTGTTTCTGCAATTTTTTTTAAGTTAAATGGTAACCCCCTTTCAAGTAAACCCTGTATCTTGAGGAAGAAAAGAGGGGGAAGTACCAGCCAGCCCTCCTTTTAATTAACGCTTTAAGTTGTCGATGAGTTAAAAAACTGAAATATCCTTTTGCTTGTATGTGGGCGCAAATTTCGATGTTCATGTACGCACTGGCGTGGGGTTCCCTAGATCAATATTCAATGGGGTGGGGTGTATGTATATTTATTTATATATGTGGGTGGGAGTGGGAATAGACAGGTCAAGTATATGAGGAGGGTGACAATGTTGCTTCTTTCATGAAACTGTCCTATCATCGCATAGGAGTATTACTCATTTCTTCTCTTCTCTCTCTCTTCCTATTGTCTTTTGTTTTTCTCTTTACCCACGTGAATTTCTGTTTCATTCATTTTAAATCTCGCATTGTTTAGCCTCCCTCGTTCGTAATGAAGTTCAAGTTTTAGTTGGATTTAATTTTTCTACTTGCGAGGGATATTGAATTATTCAGACCTTGGGAGGAAGGTGAGTGATAGATAAATAAGCCTATTAAAACATCAGATTTTCTTATGATCTTTTTCTATAAATTGTGTGGGGGGAGGTTCCTAATCCAGTTCAAGTTTTCAACTTTTAGTGGTAATGTTTTTGCACTTGTAAGGGGTAATATATATTGTTCGTATTTTTTGGTGAAATGCGTTGGGTAATGCACCTGTTTTTATCTATTAAAAATTTACCAATGTTTGGGACAACTGTATAAAGTGTAAAATAAATCGAGACATTATAAGCTGATTTAGTCCTTTACAAATAAATCGACCTCTTTTGTTTACAGTTTTATCAACAGCTAAGCTAACTAGAAATTATTACACAATCTCTTACCAAAATACTCCCTCCTTCCTTTTCAATAATATTGAGATATGAATAGGGGTAGATTTTGTAATAAATGAATTTGGAAGAGTAGATATGGTGTCAGATGATGGAGTAATTAATGCAATGACAGTGTAAGAAAATGTAATTGGAGAACTGCAGGGTCTGTGTTCGTTAGTAGATGACCGGCCACCTACGCCACGCATTTCTTCGCCTGTTTAAACATACACACTTGTGTACTATACAGGGAGGATCTCTAACTAATCAAATAAGCTGATCAAAGAACGGACCAAGATAAAAAAAACACGCGAGTCGGGTTAAACCCGCGTATTTTTGCGGGTTCAACCCGACTCGCGTGTGTTTTTTGTCTTGATCCGTTCTTTGGTCCGCTTTATTTATATATATATGTATATGTTTTTTCATTTACCAAGGAAAAACAGTGAGCAGTCCCAACATCTTTAGCCCATTCTTTTTCACAAAATTACACCCGAGTATTCTTCATCATCCATAACAGAGCTTGGTCATCCCTTGACTACACCACCTATTTAGGAAACCAAGTTCTAACCACACCAGAGTTTAACTTTAATTCAAACTTAAATTATCTCCCCAACAGTAGTTACTCAATTGCTGCTTATGCAAGTGTGAGATTTTAAACAACTTGTAATCTCTTTTGTTTTATATAAGTCGGTCAATCACATTAAGTGCTTCTCCTCGCAAATCACTAATTCTCGACTAACCATCAAGAATTCGAGAATCACCGACCCTTCATCAAGAATTCAGTTGTTCGGGATTTTAATTTATGAATCGTCATCGCGTATCTTTTGAAAAGGTTCACCAGTTCGAGATCAATCTTTCGTAGTTTTGATACCAGTTATTGGAGGAAAACCACGGAGATCACGCGTTGCGTGCGCGTACACAAGGCATCAACATACATGTTTGAAATTCAACTTAACTCAAAAATTTGAACTATTAAATCTTGAGCCCACTTATATATATTAATCTTTCATTCTTTCATTATTTATTCGATTCAACGTGGGATTCCGACTGACTTATGATATCTTAATAGCACTTTATATATGCATTTAAAACTCAAAATGATGTTAAATAATCTATACATCGATGACACGCATAAAATAAGACTTCAAAATTTGAGATCCAATTTATCCACTATTTTTCATGAAAACCATAAGTACTTCCAAATCTACTGCTATACAGTATTAGCAGTGAAACATCAATCTCTCTCTGCAAACAGCTACATCGATTATTACATGTATATTATATGCAGTGTATAGATAAATTGTAAGCAAAATATAAAATCACCTACGGTTCATAAAAATTTATTAACTATGGAACTAACTGTGTTAGGGTTCATAAAGAAAAGATGATTGTTTTGTTATTGTGCGAGTCCGGTGACCCAAGAATTAAACCCAAGAATTAAGGGAGGTAGGGAGTAAAGCCGCTCTCCATCTCTCCCGTCCCATTCCTGGACCCCAACACCAGTGTGTTTTTGGGCAGAGCAGATCCCGTCCCCAAATTCTTTGTTCCACTTGTGTCTCCCCATTTAAATTTTAACACATGTCCTTTTATTTAATTTTAAAATTAATTAATGTTAAGTAAGAGATTAGGTGTCAAATTTTAAGTGGAGGGACACAAGGGGACAGAAAATTTAGGGACAGAGATCTGTCCTCGTTTTTGGTTTTTGGGAGGCGGGCTGCACTAAGAAGGACGTCCACACAGGCCACAGCACAAGCAAGCTATTATACACATACCAAAGTTTCGAATTGCCACACTAAGATACAGGAGACCTAAAGAGCTGTACGGATTGTTCATTCTGAAACATAAAATGAATCTAAGAATAAGATTTCAGAAATTCCAATTAATATAGTACTGCCAAAGGAAGCTATTTTTTCCTCCACGTTTTCTGATCAGGTGGTGGTAAGACTAGTTTGAATGACTTTGTAGCAATGTTAGCAAAACGTGGTGAAAGTTTAGAACACATAAAACAGAATGTTCTTCAACTAAAATCTGCTACTGAGTTCACTTACCAGATGCACTTTTTGAAGACAAGTTATTAATACACGATATATCAAAAAAAATCTAGCAATCCTTGCACTATACATTTACATTAACACACTTAGTTTATACTGTTCTGCACAAAACTTATACAACACCCAAAATAATATTTTTACCAATATTACAATGTAATATGTCGAATAATATGCAGTCTTTAATACTGTTAATAAAATAAAATAATCATGTATCATATGTAATTGTTTAATATCTGCTATATACATTTTTTGTTGTTGCACAAATAACTGGATACATGTCTAATATAAGATAGACATGTAGCATAAAATTTATATTTGTTAAAGTAGACTGCTACATATTCCTCAAAGTAGACTGGCTTCATGTACCAAATCGAGAGTGCAATTTTGCAAAATCTGATTCCGTACCTAGATTCCATCAAAGCTGTGTTTTCTGTTTATCAGCACGGAATGAAGTCTAAATATTAGAACTAAAATTGAAATGGAAACAAGCGGAAAGAATTTAGGTCAATCTCCAAACTAGTTTCTCTAGAGTCACAATTCTAAAGCAGTCATGCGGACTAAAATGAAGTGAAAACTTTCAGTGGGTTGTCAACTGTTATAGGAGTCTAAGTTCAGGCAGATTGTGTATCTCAACGTGCATTGGATGCTGGAAAGTACATTTATATATGGGAACAAGACTTGAAGGAAGAGAAGACCTTTATGCAAGTAAAGAGGTCTCAAAATATAATAGGTAATGAAAGTTCTTTAGCAAGACATGTCTATTGTAAACTTTATGTAAAATAAATGGTAATCCAGGGCATGATACTTCCAGCACAAGTTGATAGATTCAAACCATTTCATTTAGCCTTTCCTACAACAAATCGAAATAAACCTCTCTTTCACTCTCTCTCTCTCTCTCTCTCTCTCACTCTCTTTATACATGCATACAAACAAACAAACAAAAACATTTTCTATCAAATAGGAGTAACTAATAATCACCCTTATTTGACACCTATGTGACTTCCCTGCAATTCATATTCTGATTTAACAGGCAAGCTGGGGCCAACAATATAAGCAATAACCAGCTCTATCATAAATTGTATAACATCTCATTCAATCCTGACATAATCTTTGAACATAAACCTCAGAGGCTCAGATGACAAAGCATCACAAATGATACATTCTAGACAATTACTATAAAGATGTAAAAGTTAAATAAACCTAGTTTCAACGAAACAATAAACAAAAATAACATTACCTGTATAAAGCACTCCATATCCCATCAAAAGCCCTTGGTTCTGCATCATTGCTTCACATTCTCCAAGTACCATTGATATGTATCCACAAGCCCATCCCGAAGAGAAATCTTTGGCACCCAACCCAACCCTGCAAGCTTAGAGCTATCCATAAGCTTCCTTGGGGTACCATCGGGCTTTGAACTATCCCAAACAAGATCCCCTTCAAATCCAACAACTTCCCTCACCAACTCGGCAAGCTCCTTAATTGTAACTTCCTTCCCACTGCCCACATTCACATGATCCAATCCACTATACTTATCCAACAAAAACACCACCGAATCCGCCAAATCATCAACGTGCAAGAATTCGCGCAATGGGTTACCCGTCCCCCACACCACCACCTCCTTATCTCCCCTGACTTTGGCCTCATGAAACCGCCTCATCAATGCAGGCAAAACATGGGAATTCTCGGGGTGAAAATTATCGTTGGGACCATATAAATTGGTGGGCATGGCGGATATAGCGTCCCAATCGTACTGAATCCGATATGCTTGGCACATTTTAATGCCAGCAATTTTGGCGATGGCGTACCATTCGTTGGTGGGCTCTAATGGACCGGTTAGCAAGGCGTGCTCGGGTATGGGTTGAGGGGCGAATTTGGGGTAAATGCAGGAGGATCCGAGAAATATGAGTTTCTTGACGCCGTAGCGGTAAGCTGAATCGATAACATTGGTTTGAATTTGGAGGTTAATGGAGATGAAATCGGCGGGGTAGGTGTTGTTGGCGTGGATTCCACCGACTTTGGCGGCGGCAAGGATTACATATTGGGGTTTGGAGGCGACGAAGAATGATTCGACGTCTGATTGGCGAGTGAGATCGAGTTCGGAGTGGGCGCGGAAGAGGATGTTTGTGAAGCCAAGGTGTTGGAGCTTCCGGACAATGGCGGATCCGACCAGGCCCCGATGGCCAGCAACGAAGATCTGGGTGGATTTGTCTAAGGTGATTGAATCTGTAAAAACGTAGAGGGTTAAAGGTTAATGCTTTTTCAAATAACAAACATTTTAAATATATCTATGAACAATGAACATATATGGAGAGAGAGTGAAAGTACAGATCTGAAGCTAAAGAGAAAGTAGAAGTACCAGTGTTTGCGCCTGCCATCTTCCAAGGAGGGGGGAATGGAAAGGAGAGGAAGAGGCGACACAGTTAGGTTATGGGTTTCATTTTAACTGTCAAAGCTTACCGAAGATTTTCAAGTTCGGTAGGTCAATTGTGTTGTGTTGGATTGGAGTACAGAGTACTCGTCGTATCTTGTAGTAATTCTTGTGCTTGTTAAATTTTTTATTTTTATTTTTTTCTTAACGGGTTCGTATTTTTAATGGAGGTTGATATCTTTTACAATAAAAACTCATAAAAGTCGTATTCACATCATACCTTATTAAAAAAATTAATTGTAAAAACAATATCATTTCACATATTAAGGCCTTCCTAAATTTCTCTATAAAAAGGAGAAAATTTAGTTTTAAAGTCAATTTAAAATTGTCATAAATTCATTTATTTTTTATTAATATAATATAAATATTATAAATTATATAAATATACAACTAAATATATAATTTATTATTTCATTAATTTCTATGAAGCATATTAATTTTAACTTTTAAAATTTCACAACTTAATTCTTAAAAAATAATAATAATATGAATATTATTATGGTTAAAAAATAACCTATAAAAATATGTGACAAACTGTAATTAGTTAATAATTTGTCATATATAGATGGATCCGGTGATAATAATCAATCACACCAATCATATTATTTTATATCCATTTTTATAAGTATTTTTTTGTATTATTGTAATAATATTATAATTTGAGATGAATTATATTTGATCATAGAGTATATCAATGGAGAGTGGTGAGCATGAAATTAACTTTAGTCAATAGATCAATACAGTGTCAACACGCATATCGAAAGTGATCTCTCTCTGGGTTAAGTATTAAACTTTTTATGTTTTTATAACATGTTTAAGTTCAAAGTCGGTATAAATTCATTTAAAACTTAAAAAGCAACAAACATGATACTTAACTTCAAAATATTTTTCCAATTACACTTGAAACTAACGCCTCAAAATTCGAGCTAAATAAAACAAAATCCTGAATATTGATCCAAAAAAAGTTTTTTTGATAATTAATATGTTCAAAATATCTGAATAATATTTTTTTTTTACTATTTTATTCCTATGAACTATGTTAAACAAGTATATATATGAACGCACTGAAAAATAAGTTTACTAAAATATATTAATATATAAATACTCTCTTCGTTGCTAAATATAAAATTCATATTAACTTTTTTAAATTAATTTAAAATATTTTTAAACTCAAAACTAGTACAAATATTTTTAATTTAAAACTAATATAATTATAAACTATGTAAAAAAATTAATAATTGAATTGAATTTTCTCTTTTCTTTTCTTTTTTCTTTTTTTTTTAAGATTTCAATCCTACTAAATTGAATATTCTCACAAATCCAAAAAATACTAAAATAACTGATAAAATAAATTTGGTCACATGAATTAAAGTAAAGATCTACTCAACAAAACAACAATTCCAAATCCATCGAACAACATAACAAAATCAACAATTCCTTGATCGAACCAAATAGAAATCCGACGCTGAACAATAAATTTACTCAATAAAGCTCCTCTGCTACGGCGGTTGATGCTCAAATTGTCAGAGAAATTGTTGACGGGTCCTCTTCGTCACAGCGAAAGGGAAGACAGGTGGAGTAATGCGAATCTGACGAACCGTCGTGGTGAAAATAAAAAAATATATATATTAAATTTGTAATTTTTCCACCAAATCTTTCTTTTTCAGTCCCTGCACCCATCAGGATCAATTGGATTGAAGGAGGAACAACTTGTTATGTCAATCTAGTTGGGATTCAGACATTAAGATCATTTTTATTCAAATCAAACGAATTAAATGATTTAATGATTCAAATTATAAATCAATTTCTAAATAAACAATCACCAGTTGACAAATAAGCAGCAATATGTTGAAGCATTTAAGGTAACACATTTAATAATAGGTAATACATGTTTTTATTTGAACCCAATTTGGACATTTTTAAGCATATAATTGAATTGCCCATAACTCGATGTGTCTTCGTCCTTTACGACCCTATAAAAGTTTGGTAGAATCAAGCTGTTGTATGCCTTTTCACTTTACATTGCATGTGACATCTTCTATTTGCCTTTTAAATCATTCTCTTAACATGTTGTTTGGGAAAAAGTTTTTTCTATTATTATTATTATTAAAATCAGTTATTTTTTAGGTTCAAGAGTTTCAATTAGGCATTGTAGTTATTGTTTGTATGCCCATTTGGACGAATTATGATTTGAGTTTGAAAATATTTTAAATTAATTTTTAAAAATAATAGTAATATTATATTTTAAAACGATGAAAGTATTGTATTATTAATTCCTGTCCGGCCATTCCATTTTGGCCCAAGACGATTCATACCTTAACTAACCTCAGGCCCATTGGAAAGACGGTAAAAGAAATAATTTATAGTAAATAAAAACGAAGAAAGAAGGTGGAACTTCTCTGCTTCCCCTAATCTTAGTGGTAATCATAATATGTTGTCTGCAACAGCCAATATGGGAGAAAAATAATGTTATTATTACATAAAAAAAACAGATTATATAATGCTTATATAATATTACGGGTCCCACATGTCAGACATGGGCCCATGGTATGCATACGTGTATGTAAGCATTATGCAACCTTTTTTTATCTAATAGTAGTATTATTGTATGGGACTATGGGAGAGTACAATATGATGTGGTGGGTTATAAACACTAACTGCAACTATAATACTTAAAATGAATTGTTAAATTCATAATATTTTTTGTTATTTTCACAATAAAAGTGTCGTTGTAGATGTATAGCAACACTTTTGTTGTGAAAATAATTATAATTATATGATTATTTATAATTGTGGTTACATGGGATAGTGATCCGGATGACTAACCACTTCTATATATATTTTAAAAAATATAATATATAATTGGGTTAAGTTCAGATGACCACCTGGGGTTTAAGCGTTTTTCCACTTAATCACCCGTAATCAGTAAAGTTACATTTAAACTCCTGACTTTTTGAGTTGAAGTGAATAACTGCTTTATGTTATAACTATGTTACTTAAATTAGATAAAGATTTAATTACCCTCCTTATACATAAACGACAGATAAGAGAACATGCGAGGGGAGAACATAAAGGGAGGAATAACTGGTAAACAAAGTTCTATTTGATAATTCAAATAGAAGAAATTTGCAAGATGAGTCATGGTAAACAGGAAATTTGCAAGGAAAAAAGAACGATATTAAAAAGAGCAGTTTCATAAAAAAGAGCATTGCAACATTAGTCTTCCCTGCCCCAGTGGGTGCACACAGTATAAGATTTTCAGCTGAAAAAAGAGCAGTTTCATAAAGATGGAGCGCACGAGTACATAGTTTAGTGAAAGATGCTAGAACATAATAAGAAAGTACAGTACCTTTTCTAAGATTGGATATGAGGTAGAAGCATGGCAAGTTCCTTGCTGGAAGCTCCCACAAGTTCCTAAAGGAGTTCCAAAGCTTGCAAATTTAATGGAACTAATGGACTGACCAGGGCTACATCGCAGGTGAACTTTTGGCCTGTGAAACTCCTGTGTTTTTCCATCGATTTCAATTTGCCAATTCTTGATGTTTGGATGATACTTAGTGACATCAGCACAGACCTCTTCATAATGGAAATTTTAGTGGGATCAACCCCTAGTTCTTCAAAAAGTACTAAAGAATTATGTTTCGGTTTTAACCAAGATCGTGGCACATGATACCCGAAACTTAATATTGTTAGCGACTCAAAAGAATGAAATATGGTGTTTTCTTCGTATTGCCTTTTCCTTTTCATTCTCAAGATTCCAATTTTCCTTATCCAACCTAAAACTGACTACGGCCAAGGATATTCGTGTATTCATCCATGGTCATGATCATGCCAATAACTGTTCATCAATGCACTACGGGCCAATGAGGACTTTTACCACATCATTTGTAACATTACGGTCATAATTATACCGATTAATCCCATATTATAATCATACCAAGTCCATCTATGCACTACAGGTCACAGATGACTTTCAACATAATATAACATGAGGATGATGACAATGATATAAAAATTCAATAAAATAAGTTCAAGAATTAATTTATCCAGGAACTAATAAGGTCCAAATTGTCAACATGATACTTCTTTGTAGAGTAAAATTCAAGAATGCTCAAAGAATATTTCCATGAAAAGATACTGGATGAAACGCATATATGAAGGATATTTCACTAATTTCATAGAGTATAGAAGTTAAAACTTTAACCAACTGAGTATAATAAAGAATGGAATAACAAAAGAAACCACCAAGCATGCGATAGACTGCACAGAGAGGTTATTCTAACAGAATAATAAATAACGAAACTAGGTCATGCGTAAACGCACATACAGGATATTCCAACAGAATAATAAATAACAGAACCAGGTCAGAAAAAATTCGCACCGACAGGATGTTCCAACAGAATAATAAATAACGGAACCAGTTCAGGCGAAATTCGCACCGACAGGATGTTCCAACAGAATAATAAATAATGGAATAACAGAAAAATTTCACCATATATGCGGTACTTCGTATAAACAGGTTATTCCAACATAATAATAAATAATTGAATAACAGGAGTTCTCTTCATGAATACAAAAGAAATAATATCCCTTATCGTAAAAGAAGAGTATTCCGACTGGTAGGGCGATAATATTCTTTAAGAAAACTTGCATTACGTTCAAAGCTTCTTAAAATTCTAAATAAATATGCTCAAGATGATAGAAGAGAATTTCTCTGAATTTCTGGTGTGATTCAATTATAACTAAACATCCTATTTATACGAGAATAGAATGATACGATTTAGAAAAAAAATTATCACGGACCAACAGTAGATTTTCGGAAGAAACAAATTGAAGTATCACGGATGGCGAAACAATTTTTCCTCAGTCATCCAATTTTCAAAATATTAATATAATATTTAATAAAATATAATATATTCTATATTTTCATAAAAAACAAAATTTAATATATATATATATATATAACTTACCTTCCATTAACGTAATGTACTCCCTCCTCCCCTTCTGACAATTCAACAAAATTCATATGTGGGCCCCACCTTTATTATATATATAAAAAATTGGATAACTTTTTACCGATTATTTTTAAAAAAATGGATAAATGGAAGGTCCATAAATACAACAAATACTTCATAAAAATCTCCTCAATATTTTTAACAATATTTATCATCATTATTATAATTCGCAATATTAATCGACCAGGTCGTTTCAAAGAAAAAGGGGGCTTTCCAATAAGGATTTCTCCCTATTGGCACGCAATTAGGTGACCAAATCTATCCTTGACAGAACTTCTAGACATCGTTAATATTACAAATAATAATATTAATAACTTTGTCGTCTCAATTATTGATTTAATAATATATAAAATATCGACAATAATTGAATAAAATTGAGTGACTTCTCACGTAAGCATCAATAATCAATACCGTGTGCTACTATACAACCACGCGTATTCCTGTATTTTTAACATCGGATGTTTCAACAGTTAACGATAAAACTTCCGCCGTTATTTTTATAAAATATTTTTGTCATTTTCTCAATCCGACAATAATTCCGTTGTGGGGTCCACCAATAATTGTGTCGTTGTACGAATATTCTCTGTTAAAACGAATATTCCCCGACCAAACGAATATTATATAACAACTTGCGTACTTTGCAAAATTTATAAATATTACCCACAACTATAACATTATATCAAATTCATTCCATAATATTCAAAAATGATAATTATAGAAAATTCATCTTTATTCATAAAAGTTGGGGTCTTACAGAAATGATTGAGAAGATTGTGGTTTGAAGAGGAAGAAGGGGGTATTTTGGAGATTTGTTAGTCTTTTTTGACTGTTTCAGTACTTTCTCACGCGTTTTTGGCGTTTTTGGCGTGTGACATACAGACACGGTTAAGTTGGATAGAAAAGGTGACGTTTTCACTTTAACTCAAAAAATTAGGAGTTTAAGTGTAGCTTTACTGACTATAAGTGGTTAAGTGGTAAAACGCTTAAACCCCAAGTGGTAATCTGAACTTAATCCTATATAATTTTATATTACTAATTCAAATTATAAAAATTATTTTCACTTTAACACATTTAAAAATTTTATATATAACACATAATAAAAAATTTAATTTAAAAATTACAACTATACATAAATAATATACAAATATTTGTTAAATTAAAAATAAATAAAATTATAGACTTAAATACATTAATAAAAAAATGAATAACTCGTCACAAATAAAATTTTAACATGTTATTTATGTCTCTTTTACTAGTAACGATATTCATATTAATTTTCATAAAATTGGAGGGATCTAATATAATTTTAAGAATATATACATTAAATATAATATTATATTCCAAAGTCTAGTCATATCTAGGAAGTGACTTGCAGAGTAGATTAGACTATCAAAAAGGACAAAAATGTTAAAAAAAAATTGTCAAAGATAAAAAAAAAAAAGACAGCGCCCAAATTTGAGTATATTTACCTCGAACAAAAAGTCTACGGCGACAGGAAATGGGCGACCGGTCTAGCGACCGGCCGGAAATTTTTTTTTTTTTTTTTTTTTTTAAAAATGTCTCCCAAATAATTTATAAGATTTATTGGAACTGGAATTTTTACGGAAAAAAGTGTTTTGGATGTCATTTGGATACATGTAAAAAATATACTTGTACAGACTGTACAGACATATTTTTTACGTGTATCCAAATGACATCCAAAACACTTTTTTCTGTAAAAATTCCAGTTCTAATAAATTTTATAAATTATTTGGGAGACATTTAAAAAAAAAAAAAAAAAAAAAAAATCCGGCCGGTCGCTAGACCGGTCGCCCATTTCCTGTCGCCGTAGAAAAATTTGGATAGAAAAATTGAACATTTTAAATTTTATTTATTTATTTATTTATTTTAATTTGTAACTCTAAAAAATATATAATATTTATTTTAATAAATTTTTTTATAAAATATAATATTTTAGATATAATTTAGATATATATATATATAAGAACAGGATTGTGTAGTTTGTATAATTTTATTTTTGTATATGTATCTAAATTATATTTAAAATATTATATTTTATAAAAAATTTTGTTTAAATAAATATTACTCCCTCCGTCCCAAATTAATTGCTCAGTTTTGACTTTTTAAAGTCAAATTGACCATTTTTAAAACTAATCTTTTTACTATTTTTACTAAAATATAGGTGAAGAGATTATAACCAAAAGAAAGTATATACAATTTATTACTAATACTAATTTTTATAATTTTAGAAATATATTTATATATGCTTAATTATTAATTCTAAAAATAGTCAATTTGACTTTAAAAAGTCAAAACTGAGCAGTTAATTTGGGACGGAGGGAGTATATATTTTTTAAGAGTCATTAGCAAAAAAATATAATAATAATTGAAAATATACGATTTTCGGGTCTAAATTTTCTGTCCGTGTAGAAGTACTCATTTACCTCTCACGTTAAAACAAAACCCCAAACCTTTGGAGTATTTTCTCGCTTTTATATCTGGAGCCTCGCCGTCTGTATTCTCTCGTTGTTGTGCAGCAGCAGCAAGCAACCACAGGCAGTCAAGTCAGGCTTGCAGAGAGAGGGGAGGCGCATATTAGTCCAGACTCAGGGGAGAGAGAAAGTGAGCACAATATCCTATCCACACTTGTTCTTCTGTACCTCTCAAATTTTGCGCTTCCACCCCCTTACTCTCACTGACAAACTCGTATTATCCGCCTGATGATTCGTACCGTACCCTTTTTTTTCTGTCTCTCTCTAGACTTTCTTCATGTCCTCTCTTCCGCATGGCAGAGAAAGATGGTGACTGAAGAGAAAATTAAAGCCCCGTAATGACCCAGAAGATAAAATTAGTGAGAGAATTAAGAAACATTCATTCTTACAAATAAATAAATACTACTAGTACAAAGGAAGAAAAGAGGATCACAAACTCGTCACCTTCAACATTCATTGAGTGACCATGTTTCTCAATCTCATCAGCTTCTTTATTTTATTATTATTCCCTTTCCTGTTTTCTGCTAATTCTTCTTTTGCATATGAAGCTCGCAATCCTGAAGGTAACAACTACACTTTTCTTCTTCTAATGCCTTTCTGTTTACACAATTTTTTTTTAAAAAAAATTGGCTGGTTATGTTGCAGTTGAAGCTTTGATGACTATAAGAAGTGCATTGGTTGACCCATATGGAGCTCTAAACAACTGGGATCAGGACTCTGTAGACCCATGTAGTTGGGCTATGATCACTTGTTCCCCTGATAATCTTGTCACTGCCTTGTTAGTAATTTCCTTATTTTTTTCTTCAACCTTCAAATATCTAAACACACATGTATAGTTTTATGTTTTATTTGACTATTTTAATGTTAAAAAAAATTTCAATTTCTGGGTATTGTAGTGGAGCTCCGAGCCAAGGTTTATCAGGATTTTTGTCAGAGAGGTTAGCTAACCTCACAAATCTTAGACAAGTGTAAAAAATCAAGATTTTTATCTCATTTACGTTCTTGTATTTGTTTTGTTTTTTGAAAAATTCACAACCCAGTTTATTTCTCGTCCTAAATTTCTAATGTGTGATACAGGCTATTGCAGAACAACAATATCACGGGCCAAATCCCTCCGGGACTTGGCAATCTTCCTAAACTTCAAACATTGGATCTGTCCAATAACAAGTTATTTGGTCACGTGCCCGAGTCTTTGGTTATGTTGAATAGTCTTCAATATCTGTAAGCATTTATGTTGCTTTTCATAAACAAGTATTGAATTTCAGTTTTCACTTCTGATTGTTACTCTGTTTCTCTGTTTGTTGTTTTTTACCTTCTTATTTAATTTTGTCTTCTAATGTGTAGGAGGTTGAACAACAATAGTTTGTCTGGAGCTATTCCTTCGACTATAGCTAGAGTCCCTCAACTTTCTTTCTTGTGAGTATTACTAATTCTTTTTCTCTCAATATTTCTAGTTGTTGATTTTATTTGTGGTATCAGTTTCTTCAGAATAATTGTAAACAGCCTTCTTATTTTTCTGAGGGAAGAATGTTTTGGTTCAAATTATGAATAATGGAGTTCTCTTTCTTGGTATCTGTGTGAACATTTAGGGACTTGTCATTCAACAATCTCAGTGGACCTGTGCCTAAGTTTCCAGGCAGAACATTCAAGTATGGCTTCTGCTTCCAAACTCTCTTTATTCATTTATTAATTTAATTTTGATACACGTATACAAATTTATAAGAATTTATTATAAATATATAATGGTGTATATGCAATATATTATCTAATTTCTTTTCTAATTGTGCTTTCTTCATATCTTTCTTTTGCCCATATAGTTTTGTGGGCAACCCTTTGATTTGTCGAAGGCATTCCCCTGAAGGTTGCTCTGGATCAGTCACTCCTTTTCCTCTTTCATTTTCCTTGGAATCATCCCTTGGTAACAAATCTCAGTCCCCGTAT
Organism: Panax japonicus; assembly: GCA_020205505.1. NCBI lineage: Eukaryota > Viridiplantae > Streptophyta > Magnoliopsida > Apiales > Araliaceae > Panax > Panax japonicus. Next base: position 7,913,115 of record CM035093.1, on the reverse strand, counting down.
AAATCTCTATTCCCTGTTCACTTAATATCTCCGAAATGCTCACATAATATTATTCAGGAAAACCCAACTCCAAAAGACTAGCCGTTGCACTTGGGGTCAGTGTCAGCTTTGTTACTCTTGTTCTATCCGCAACTGGGTTTCTCTTGTGGCGCAGATTCAAAAAGAGAAAGCTAGGCACCCTAAACATCAATGGTCAGTACTCAACTATTACATCTTAGTTCTTTTGTATTTGTCAATATATGGAACAAATGCATACATATTTGTCAATTTTTGGAAATGAATTTTACTGTATTGTCTCCATATTTCAGACATGCAAGGAGAGGTTCTGATAAACCTAGGGAACCTCAGAAATTTTGCATTTAAAGAGCTCAATTTTGCAACTGAGAGTTTCAGTTCCAAGAACATTCTTGGTGCCGGGGGTTTTGGCAATGTCTACAAGGGAAAGCTTGGGGATGGCACAATGGTGGCCGTGAAGCGATTAAAAGACGTGAACGGGACCACGGGAGAATCACAATTTCGGACAGAATTGGAACTGATAAGCTTGGCTGTTCACCGGAATTTACTGCGGTTAATTGGATACTGTGCTACTCCAAACGAGAGGCTTCTGGTGTATCCTTACATGTCCAATGGCAGTGTGGCCTCAAGGCTTAGAGGTTGGTGTCTATTTTCCCTGCTTGCAAGTACTGTTTCTCCTATAGACTATAGTCACTACTGATAATTATTAGCATGTGTTAAATATGATTCCTATTATGTTCATATTTGAGTACAGCATAGCCTACCAGAACCAGATTATAGTAGTTGGTCCATTTTTTTAACTTGATTTGGACCACCGTATATTATGGGACCCATGAATTTTAGTTTCCAACTTCCCACCTATGTTGGATGGACAATGGTCCATGCTTTGTTTGTAGTTTGCTGGTTATTCTTTTTTTTTTGTGCGACGAATTTCTCCTTGCTTGAAAATTTCAGATATGTGGTTGAATTTTGCAATCTAGCTTTCTTGTTCTAAAATTCTTCACTGCAACTGTTTCTTAAAATAAGCCCAACCGGTTTTTCATTTAAATTGGGATCGTCATGGTTGGCATAAATTTCTCAAAACATGATCAACTTCACTTCCTATGGCACTAATAAAAGATACAGAAGTTTAGATGGCCAAATTATTGGGAAACAGGATACTATGTTTGAATGCATCTTATAATTGAGTTTTTTCATTTTATAAAATGTGGTTGTACTACTATTTGTTTTGCAATAAGCAGATATTAGATGCATTACTTTTTATACTTTTGAATTTGAACAAGTCCCACCCGTAGGAATAAGCTGTTTCTTTTTTTGCATCTGGCTGTGCACTAACTAGCCTGGGAAGTTTTGGACCACCAGATTGAACCACATTTACTACTATTGAAAGAGTTTTAATTTGTGTGTATAATGCAAGAAAAAGTCGACTGCTTTCGGTCTTTTATGTGAAAGGGTCTGTTCATGAGAAGAATGAAAGAAAACATAGTTAGGATTATCTTCTTATTTACAGTTACATCTCGATCAATCATCCATCATGCGATTGAAGTCTTTAAGAATATTTTATATACTTGTTACAACAGGAAAACCAGCACTAGACTGGAATGTTAGGAAGAGAATTGCAATTGGAGCTGCAAGGGGATTCCTATATCTGCATGAACAATGTGATCCAAAAATTATCCACAGAGATGTGAAGGCAGCCAATGTTCTCTTAGACGACTTCTGTGAAGCTGTGGTTGGAGACTTTGGCCTTGTAAAGCTCCTTGACCATGCCGACTCCCACGTCACCACTGCTGTTCGTGGCACAGTCGGACACATTGCTCCCGAGTACCTCTCCACTGGTCAATCATCTGAGAAAACAGACGTGTTCGGTTTTGGTATTCTTTTGTTAGAGCTCATAACTGGTATGCGAGCTCTTGAACTGGGGAAAACTGTTAATCAGAAAGGAGCTGTACTTGAATGGGTAAAAGTAGAATTTCTACTACTCTTTTAGTTGAGCACAATTTCTTTTTATGTAAATGCAGGCAGGCAGGCAGCCTGGATCATAATTCAAAACTCAAAAGGCATAGTCATTTTGTTGCAGGTGAAGAAAACACATCAAGAGAAGAAAGTTCAAGTGTTGGTGGACAGGGAGCTTGGGAGCAACTACAACAGAGACGAGGTGGAAGAAATGCTGCAAGTAGCTCTACTTTGCACTCGATACCTTCCGGCCCACCGGCCCAAGATGTCTGAAGTGGTCCGGATGCTAGAGGGCGATGGGCTTGCTGAAAAATGGGCAGCCTCGCATAACTTTATTAATTCCAACCCAGCACTCCTTAGGACATTCCCTACACATGAGGAGGACCGTGATGATGACATTTCGAGCAGCTTTGGCATGATGATGGATCATGATCATGATGCTTATGCCATGGAGCTCTCTGGTCTAAGATAACAATATAGTTATATATCAAGAACCAAAAATAAAAAAGTAAGCACAACATAAAGTGTGGAGAAGTAAAAAATAATTAAAAGTTATTTTGAAAAAAAATAGATTATAGAAAGTAAGCTGACCCTCGGCTGAAAAAAATTCCTGGTATTTTGTGGTTGATTGTGGTTGATTGTAAATAAGTTTGACTCTTGTGTTTTTTTTTTCCTGGCCATGCTTATCATGTACTAATTACTAAATACGGTTTATAACTTCAAATGATATAAGTTCATTATCTTTTAATGTGTATGTGTGGGTGTGGGTGTGGGTGTGGGTGATGATCGATGTATATAAGTTAAATATTATTTTTTATTTTAATGTTTTTATTATTGGTAAAGATTCATTTGAAGGGTTGGTTTCTTGTATAGAAGAAAAAGAAGGCTTTTGTACATTTTTGAGATGTGTTTTGCCCTGCTTTCCATCAACTGGCTTGGTTTTACTTTTACTTCCTCCAGGGGTTATTATTGCCTACCTACCTCACTCTCTCACTTTGTCCTATTTTGTAAAAATCTAAGTTTGTCTTATTACTAACTAAACTATCACTTTTAGTTTATTCGAAAATTCAATTCAATTAAATTTATATAATTTTAATTAATTAATATTACAACTACATGCAAAAATTTATCCTAATATAAAATATAGTGCTAAAGAGAATGCCAATACCACTCTTATAAATTAGGAGGAACTTAGAGCAACTCCAGGAGGCCGGAGCAGCAAAAATTCTATACTATATTTAGTCTAGGAAGCAGATTTTGCTCCAGTAGATGGACTAAATATAGTTGAGTCATTTTACCGGTGACCTAAACCGACCAAATCAAGGAACCAAAATCTCGTGGACTATAATTTTAATATATTTAAATGGGAGAGAGGATGAAGAAAAAGAAGGAGATGAAGGGATGTTGAAGGAGATGAAGAAGAAGAAGAAGATACTGAAGTGAAGAATACTAAGGGAAAGCAACAGATAGAAATTGGATCATAAAAGGTAATAAAGAATTGTATCAGAACAGTAATAAAAATAGCAACAGATAGAAATTGAAAGATTAATTGGAAAATCTATAAATCTATACAATAATCCAATACATTTTACATCTTTCAATCAACTACTTCAACATTTAACAATTGTAAGTATTTTGTTTTTTATTAATAATATCTCTTTAACGAGGACTAGATGTGCCTTATATTTATAGATGTTATTTGTTCTTTAAAATATAGCCGTTGGAATATAGTCGTTGGAATATGACCGTTGGAGTTTTTTTAAAATTCATTCATTATTTTAATTTTTTTATATTATAGTCCACGGATAGTCCATCCACTGAAAAAATTAAAGACTAAAAGACAATTGTTGATGTCATATGGTTCATCTATCGAAGATGCTCTTATAAATTATTTGGTCTCATTTAAATAGCATCTGACAAGTTTCACTGGACCAGCCCCATTACAAAAGGGGATAGAACCAAACCTAGCTAGCTAAATCATGTATTGACACTCCCAATGGCTATGTAGTGCAATATATTTATGTTAAATTATAATTGTAAAATTTATTAATATATAAGATTAGTAAAAATTATAAAAGGATCATATTTATTATATATATCTTTAAAAAAATTACAATTAATATTTATATATGTGCGTAACTGACAATTAAATAGTCGACTTAAACATCATATTATATAATATCATTCCCCTTGTTTTACCAATGGAGTAAATTTATTAATACTTTTTAAGATAATGGATTGTAAAATATAGAAATGTATTGGTGAATTGGATCGGACCAATTAAGCAGGCTCAGCTGGGCTACAAATGCAGCCCAACTTTAAAGTGCACTCCGGGCCTGTTCAGAAACGCCGTATATTTAGACATAACCCTAATTCCCTAACCCCAAATCAAATTAATATCAAATGAAAAAAAATAGGAACAATAATTCAAAGGGCCCACCATCATAATCATCATAGCTTTGTTTTCACTGCAACTGAAGACTTTCAGCTGATCTCAACTATTCCGTTGTTTATATTCTGTCTAAAGCTTCCTCTTTCTTAAACAACGTTAATTAAGTATGTATAATTGTATGTTATTAACAGTTAAAGTTGGGCGTCTCGATGGCAAATTATTCCTCTTCCAACCTAATTCTATGTGCTTCCTTTAATCAAGATAACAGGTATTATTTTTTTCTGTGAAGATATAGTTTGTTCCGATTTGCGGGTAATACCGAACAGTTTTTTCATGATTTCTTTATGTTGTAATTTCTTTCTCATGAGATAAGAAGTTAAAAAGGTTATAATTGTCTCAGTTGCTTTGCAATTGGCACTAAGGACGGGTTCAGATTATTTGATGCAAATACAGGAAGGCTTCTTTATGAACGAGGTACATAAATACATACATACACTCATACTATATGATAAAAACATGTATATGTATATGTATTATGTTTAGTATATTTGATCAATAAATTACCGTAGAATGGTAAATCATTGTGTACCCTCCTCTCTTAATTACATTAATGTACCAATGCATTTGGATATTTTCTAGAATAATTTAGAGACACAATAAACTAAAACTAGATTCGTCAACATTTTACTTATCAACAAAATTGTTGTTTTTAGATATTTGTGGCAGATCACTTGGATTGAATGCATTGTCAGTTTGATAACGATGTGAATAATTCCATTATTTAATTTTATATTGGTGAAATTTGTCTATTTTCATAGATGTTGGAGCTTTCATTATTATCGAAATGCTTTTCAGCTCAAGTCTACTTGCCATTGTTGGAGCTGGTGAACAGGTCCGCTAACTCTATGTTCATACTGTTTATAATTTTTCATGTCATCCAATACTTATTACTTTTCATCTGATTCTTGCAGCCATCTTTATCCCCATGCCGTCTATGTTTGTTTAATACTACGACTGGAAATGCTCTCCGAGAATTAAATTTCTTAACTTCAATTGTTGCTGTTCGTGTAAATAGGAAAAGGCAAGCATTATTGTCTAACTTTCCTTGATACGGATTTGGGAAGCAACTGTTTTGCTAACTTCAGTTATTAGTTAACTGCTCGAGTAATTTTGTCTGTAAAGGAATACATGATACCAATTAGATATAGAATGACAGGGGGAGTGTGGGTAGCATATCTAGGTGTTCAGCCTCTCCACTATCTTAGGCTGAATGCCCCAGCATTCTATTGAAGTTAGTTGTTGTTAAGAGTGTAGTCTCTCCTATGTTTGGGAATTCGGACAGTGCGTAGGGACACTGAATTAAACCTAGTTATGGCTCAGATCATAACAAATACAATTGTGGCATGGCGGATTTTATTTTAAATTTTTAAAAAGATTTTGCTTAGCATAGTAGAAAAGAGAACTTCATCTTTTTCATGTGTTGATAAGTGCAGGTTGATTGTTGTTCTTCAAGACAAGACATACATATATGACATAAATAGTCTAGCTATCTTGGACACTATTGATACAGTGCCAAATTTAAAAGGTAAGTTCAGAATAGTTCTCTTTACATTAATTTACTATACGAATGTCTACATATTCTTAGTCAAGGCACTTCTATATATATTATGGACTATTGTTAAGAGGGGTTCTTACATCGACGATACTGTCAAGTTATGAGGTAAATCTAAGCATTTTTTTATCCAGAGTCTGGAGATGACAGATATATGGATTTACATGCAATCATATAATATAAAAACTATACTTAGTATATTATGCAATGCAATTGCTAAATCTGCTTCAAACTTTACGTCTGTTAATCAAGCATTTACCTAAGCTTAATGAGTTCAATGGAAACAATCAAACATATTTATTGATATATAACGAAACAATGGCAATTACAAATTCTTATAATTTTGAGCTTCTTTGTCTTATTGCAGGATGGCTTTAATAAGGTCTATACAACCATATATGATATTCTTATATATTACTCCCTCCTCCTTCCCAGGATAAATATTCTTCATTTCCTTTTTGGCGTTCAATTCACCATTTTTTAAAGTGAATATTATTCTTTTAGATGTATGTAGAGAGATTATGACCATATAATAAACTACATTTAATTTAATTTAGTGCTAATCTCAAGGTATGCTCTTTATAATTCTAATTATATGTGCTTAATTATTAAATTTAAAAATGGTCATTTTTACTTACATTTATAAAGGGAGTATACCTAAGAGTACAAAACAGTCTTTATAAGATGGAAATTTAAGTTTTCGGTGCTGTTTTTGTCTTTGTATTTATCTTGTCGAAAGTCATTTTATCTAATCAACAATATACTCCTTCCGTCCCATAGTTATAGGCTGATTTTCCATTTTGAGATGTCCCAATATATAGGCTACTTACTATTTGTAAAATTTAGTTGGTTCATTATTTTACTTTTATGCCCTTATAATAAATATTCAACCATTACTCTTTTTTTTGAAGAAACAACCTTTAATGTCATTATTTTTATCACCACATTTAATGTTGTTGTATTCTCAATAAAAGAATTCAACTTTTTAGGCTTTACTAGTTTAACATATTTTGTGTATAAAAGGCAATTGTACCAGCAATCAATGAAGTTAAGAGTTTCAATGTGATAAGTAAGGAGTAATTAATTTATTCATTAATTCTATATTAAGGGGTATATGTGAAAAATTTATGTTAAAAATTAACTTAAACTGATTTTCTTAAATTATGTGCCAAAAGAAATCAGCCTATAACTATGGGACGGAGGGAGTAATTAAAAGCATAAACTTGGTTTCATAAATTTTTTGTTCAACCTTTTTCTTTGCTATTCTAATTAGTATAAGTACTACCAAAATCTATAACATACAAATTTTGAGTTCTTTTTCTTTCTTATCTAGATTAGTATAAATACTATCCAAAATTTAAACAATTAAATACTACCCAAATTTATAATAATATCCAAATTTTATTTATTATATTATATAGTAGATTTAATAACTTTTAAGTTTTATTTGTAAAATTAACAACATGGGTCTATTTATATTAAACAACCTATTAATTATATAGTTGATTTGATAAAATGACTTTCAACTAGATATTATATAGTAGAATAATTTTTTTAATAAATTAACAACATGAGGATGTAACTCAAATTTAAAGCACGATCAATCAAAAACTTTAATAAATCCAATAGGAAAAGTAACTAAAAAGTTTTATTTCTATAAAGTCTACCAATTTTATTACAAACTTTTCTTTTTTACTTTTTTCAATACGAATATAAGAAACATTCTCATCTTTAATAGGAATAAGAAAAAAAAAGATCCCTTTTGTTTCTAAACCACATCCAATCATTTAATTTTTCTGCCATTGCTCCCATTTAATCGTCATCTAATTTTTTATCACACTTTTTTTATAATTATTAACATAATAAATCATTATCCATGTCGCCCTTGCTTCGCATGGGGTTGATGAACTTGTAGTTTTTAGTATTAGTTTACAAGGAAGATTATTTGGCCTTCAATGGTACTTATTTTCCAAGGTTTAGGGTAAAGGATGTGGCTGAGCAGGTGAACTGGGTGGGGCTGGTCTAGTGTTATTGGTAAGGCCCTAGTCGAAGAGGAATAGAGGATGCAACAGTCCTTAATAATCGGTTCACTGGGGACAATTCATCTATTCAATGGAATTGGAAACGTTTGGAAGTGTAAAGGCCAATCTATGTCATTTTTATTTGTTTTTCACAAGTCCAATCTGTCATCATTGTACTTTTTACTTTTGGTAAGCGAAGGCCTGCCAATCGTCTCAAATTTCCAGTTCTTTGTAAAACCTGTGTTTTCATATAAAACCTTAATGTCTGACTAAGTTATATAAACGTCTGCTGCTATAGCATACTATTAAATATTGTGCATTGACTTTCTTAAAATTTTCTTTTGCAGGGCTTTGTGCATTTTCGCCTAGTTTGGATGGTTGCTTCTTGGCTCTTCCAGCAGATACAACAAAAGGGTCAGTGTTAGTATACAATGTCATGGACCTCCATTCACACTGTGAGGTTATGCTCTATTTTTATCTGTTGTTGAATCAAGTTTTGTTACTATCAGTAGGCACTGTCCTGCTTATATAACTTGATCAAAATGAATATATTTTCTTGATGAGAAATTTATCTGCCATGTTTAAGGGGGCTTTCGGGACCCTGGGATTATCTCAGAGAATGAAATCTCAAGATTCTTTTTTTTAACTAGACATATTATAACAATGTCTAACATTTTAAGTTTCTAGATGGGTTTTCTTTGTAAACATCAATTTTTGTATTCTTCCACAAGTTTGTGGTAGAAATCTTTTGCATTTTGCAGAGTCCTTAATGTAGTTATTCGAATTAACAATTCTACTGCTCAAAAATTTGAATCTATAACTTTCTTTTGGGTAAACTTTTGAAATGGATTGGGCATTTAATAACACAGCTGCTTTAATGAAAACTTGATCAATACCAATACTTGGCTTACAGAGAGCTTTTTTGTACAACAGTAGTTCACTCATCATCTCAAAATGCTAACATGAAGGAACAATTCATCGAGTCATGTCACATGTGCAATCTAGGGAGAATATGTTATCGTTCCCTATATGACAATTTCACGTTAGAACTATTTGGCAGTTATTGATAATTATTTTATTACTTCATATGAAGTCCATAAGAATTCTGATTTTAACATTTAGGGGACTTACTGCCCTTTCATAATGTTAGCTGGCTAGCTGCCTTATTGACATCACCTTATCTGTTGTCATTATTTTTTGGGGTTAAGTCCTGGTTTCATTAATGATTAATCGATTGGGAAGTTAACTGTTTACGCCTATGTGTTGCTATGGAAGCAGGGACCATATATTACAAAACATAAGAATATTTTACTTTTAGTAGTTGGCGTAATTTAAGTACATATACATATATATGTACATATGTGCGTTTTTTTATTTGTACTTGTGTCATCCACATTATCCTCTTGCATCAGATATTAAAATTAACAAGGTAATTTTAAAACAAGAATACGGGGCTAAAAATGAAGGAAGAGGAGAGAGAAAAAAGGGGAGCTTCTGATGCTAAACGTAACATGGATTATTGTGCCTTTATTTGTCCCCTTTATACAGGACTGATTATATCTCAAGCTCTTTTTTTATTAGTATCTTAATAACATCATACTGATTTCCAATTTGTGGTTACTAAGCTATTGCTTTAATTATGAAGGGGTTATATGTTATGGAATTGTACTTTGTTCAGTTGAACAACAATTTGTTTACTTAAATTTATTTCAATGTACAGATAGATGCTCATCGCTCACCATTGGCTGCAATAGTTCTTTCTTCAAATGGAATGTAAATAGCAACAGCATCTGAACAGGGGACAATTATCAGAGTTCATCTTGTTTCAGAGGCAACTAAGGTGAAGCATCAGACTTGATTCAGTAGGACTTGAACTTATTGACATGGAATTTTTGGTACTTATAACTTAGTTTAGGCAGGGTGTTACATATTGCCGAGGTTACAAGTGCAAAGGCAGAATAAAATAAACTTTCCTTTTAATTATCCACCAAAAGTTCAGATTTCCTTGGACTAATGTGAGGTATTTGTAACAGTAACTTATCTATATCTTAACTTAAATATATGAAGAATTATCAAATGGTAATGTGGCCTTCATGTACCCCACATATCATGTTTTAACCTCATATATCCTTCAACACAACAACTTCCTTGTCAAATTAATAGATTGTTTTCCGAACTTATTAATAGCAGTCTTATAGCTTCCGAAGGGGGACATACCCATCAACTATCTTTCATTGTCGTTTGCACCATCCATGGAACTTCCAGATATTCTTGTAGCCACAAGCTCTTCAGGCTCTGTCCATGTTTTCTCCCTGGAGTTTGCACTAAATCAGAGGTAAGAGCTAAATATGTTTACCCTACTTTGCAGAAAGGATATAATGGTAGGGGTCTCAATTTTTTTGTTCAAATTGTGTTTCAAATGATGCGTCATCATTACATTGGTTGAGTAGATCTTTTCTGATTAGCTGTCATAAAATACCATTTGCCTTACTCAATGCCACTTCATTTTAAACAAAATTTGAACAAAAAAATTGAGACCTTAGCGTTACCCTGTAGCAAACACTTCCATTTGTTATGGTCTGTCATGAGTTCATGGTTGTCATGTATTTCAATATTTTGGCACTTTCCCTGGTAACGTAATAAATATATTAACATGCTATTCAGCCTATTGATTAGTCACTACTTTTCATGCTCTCTCTCTCTCTCTCTCTCACACACACACACACACACTCATACATCCTATAATAGTATAGTTTCTTGAGTTTTTCAGTTTGTACCTTCCCTTTTGCTCTCTTGTTTCTCAGCTGGCCTTTTGCTGCTCTCCAGTTCTTATTAAAATCTAAATTGTTAAGTCGTCAGAAATTTGCATTTTGATACACACTTCTTATCCATTTTTAACTTGCATCTATACCTCATCTCATCTGATGGATTTGTGAGATCTGTAATCTTTTAATTCTCTCACATATTGGAATTTAATCCTTATCAGAAGCAGAAGATCAAGTAGCTTTCTCGGATCGATAATACCTGATTCTCTTAGCGATGCACTGGATCCAGCTCATCATCATATACTTCATAATGCTGTTCCTGTTGGAATCAAAAGGTGAATAAGTTTTTATATCTTAGCAAAGTTTGCTAAGTTGTCCTGTAAAAAAATAGTTTTCCCATGAGGTTGGTCTAGTAGTACGAATGTACGATGGCCTGGGTTAATATGATTACTTTTATGGTTCCTTTGGATGCTTTTGACAATTAAATGGAAAAATAAGTCAGGTTCTGTATTTTAGTTCTAGAGCACATATATTTCATCTAGATTGCATAAACATTTAAAAAAAAAAAACCTAATATGGGTGTTTTGGAAATATACATTTCAACACTCAAAATGCCCGACATTTTTTTGCCATGTCTGCAGCTTAAATGTTAATATTCCTTATTGTTCGACGGTTCTTGGAACTTGCTAAAACCTGTCCAGTAATAGTTCAAGGTTAATATTTGATTTTCAATAATGCGAACAAAGTAAAATTGTTGGGTGTGAAAGAAAAAACAGGTTATATCATGAAAAGGTTGGACAAAGGAAGACTTCATTTGAAGAAGTAGACTTAGAAGTAGAGGTACAAATTGGACCCGGAACTGTGGGGTCGAAACCGATTGGGCCTGCTTAACGGAACCGGCCTAATCCCCTTATATATAGGATCGGGTTGTGATATTCTGAACCTTGTTACATACTTGGATTTCATTATGTATAGGTGTCATCTACAGTGGCGGAACCAGAACGATTTTGTAGGGGGGTCAAAATTTTTAAACCAAGCGACCGGAACACCGTCGGCTGCCCCCCACAGCCCCCGCCCCCTGTTTCGCCTGGACCGACCTCCCTATCGGGGTCAGATGCGACGACTGGAGTACCGCTGGCTGTCCCCCCACCGCCCCAGCCCCCCTGTTCCACCTAGACCGCTAGCCTCCCTACCGGGGTCAACCGCCCCCGCCCGCCCGCCCGCCCGCCCGCCCGCCCTAGTTCCGCCCTTGGTCGTCTAGGCGATGACTAAGCGTCCTAGCACTAGAGAAGGAAAAGGCAACGCCTTGGATGACGAGCTGCCAAGGCTCACGCCTTGGTAGCTAGCCCAATCTAATGATTAAGTCATTTTGCACCCATGACTCATTATAACTCATGGACTTGCTAGATGGTGTAATTTTATTACTTATTAGACTTGTGATGGTTGTTGACTGGTTGCTTCTTTGTTTTCTACATAGTGTTTGTTGACTTGTTCTACTAGTTTTCAATGTCAATTGTTTTATTTTTGAATTTGTGAAGTATTCATATAATTGTGTTTTTAATTGTATTACACATAGTGTTAGTTATAATGTTTTGAGTTTTAATGTATATAAAATTTTATTGTTCAATATACTTTTAAGTAAAATAAAAAAATGTATAAATTTCACATTGTCAACGACTTGTTATCATACGAACGCCATGGCAAACGCCTTATTGCCTAGTTGTCCTAGCGGTCAACTATGGCCACATCTCGCCATGACAACTATGCATATATATAACAAACTGAACTTGGTTTGACGTCTTATTTTAAGGACATCACGTTTTTGGTACAGTTATGCGATGACTCGCAAGGTAGACAAAGTTGTTGACGCAGCTTCATCTGAATCTTTGGCATGTAGGTGAGTCACTTGACGTTTTGCTCAGTTTTTTGGTAATTTGTTTCTTTTATGTTAATGTCTTGCTTTTAGCTTATACTCCGTGGTCGTTTTACCAAGGTAATTTTCTTTGAATATCGCATTAAATATTATTTTGAAAGTCTATGAATATATGAATCACTTTTTTGTTAATCAGCCTAATTTTTTGATAGAGCTTCTTAGCATTTGCCTTCTGGAAAGTCGGTTTTATTGGCTTTCAACTTTTGAACTACTTTCTTTTTCAAAAAAAAACTGGTTATATAAAAATTCCTTGCTTGGCTAAACTATTATGTATTGGATATTATCTTTTCAGAACCACTATATCTTTAATCACCTACAGTGGGTACTTCCAAGAGTACATCTCAACTATCAACCAACAGAATGAATGCTCGTGGAATTTGGAGCGGGAATTCAATCTTTTAACAGTGATCTTATAGAAGCCACCGACTTATGATCAGTTTGTTAATACATCCTCAAATCCATCTCTGGCACTTGTTGAAGGGATTCCATAGCCCGAGTTGGAGAAGATTTGCTTGTTGAATAGTATTACAACTAAACTTAACAAAGAGAAGGTTCTGTCATCGCTTGATTCTCTACGAGTATGAAGTCAAATGCAACCCAAAATAATCCATGTATATTTGTTGAACAATGGGAAGGTTCAAGGGGAAAAAGTAAAAAGATTCATCCTGGTAAATCAAATTGTTATTGTTCGTGATGAGTTTCAAAAGCAGCAATGGTGATGTTTCTCAAAAGTTTTGTGCTGACCTTTTTCGTCGTGTCAGTTAGAATGCCACTGCCATCAGACTATTGAGAACAAAACCATGGCAACTTCTTAGAAACGTCACTATTGTTGCTTTTGAATCATAGAGGTGCAATAGCATCTCCATGAAAAATAATAGTAATTTGTATTATCGCGTGTTTAGGACTAGACCTCCCCTTTGTTTGACAAATATATAGATGAATCATTTTAATTCGGATGACTTGCACGGCTTGGTGTGTTGATTAGGGATTATTTTAGCTTCATATGAATACTTTATAGTGTAAGGTACCACCCAGAACGAACCAAAAACTAGGCAATAGTAGAACCGTTTTGTACATTTGGGATAAAGAGGGAATTGATCAGGTTAAAAGCATGGATGTCAGCATATGTTCTTAACCATTTGTTTGAACTGTATATGTATAATATATATTTGTAGTCTTTATGAAATTGGGTGAGTTATGAAAATCAAAAGATTAGGTATCAAATATTTCAAACATTACTTGTTGATTTTCAATTATTTAATTTTAGGTTATGGAAAAGAAATAAAAAACAAGGGGAGGGGAGGGGAGGGGAGGGGGGGGGCAACTACGAGATGCTCGTTCTATAAATTCCCCGTTATTAAAAGATATTACAAAAGAAAAAAATGATAAATAGAAATACATGAATAAAAAAACTGCAAGGGCAACACAGAGATTGGCATTACAATAATCTCTTATTATTAATTTCTCCGTGGTTGGTTTTGGGGTATTCGATATGAGCAATCAACCTATATGTAGTAAAATTCTTATTCTCAGTAGTATTTATTGCAGTTTATGATAATGTTTCCGTGGTCATCACCAGTCTCCTGCTACTGCAACATCAACTTCTACTTCTACTTCTTCAATGTTTGAAATCCCAAGATTGGTATGTGGACAGAATTTAAAAGCAACATAAGGAGAAAGCGTATGCACCAATTAAGTAGAAGATTATGGTGCTTTCGATTACTAATGGTCAAAAGAATCATTTATAATGATCTTGCAAGTGGGAAATTATGTTTAGATACCTACACCATTTAGTACCAGTAGACCTTGCTAAGAATTCAAGGAACAAATCACAGACCATCAATAACTCAAAAATACATTTTGCCATTAAAAGGCCATACAGCCAATATTAATACAAAATCATAATATTTAGCTCTTGAAACTAGTCCAGTTTATATTTAAGAGATAATGGTTAAAGCTAAATTCTCCTCTATTCACTTCGAAAATTGTATCATCTGTTTCTGGCCTTCACAAATTTGCCTCTGGAGGCTTTCTTCTCCATCTTTTCTCTCTTCTTTCGAGTCTTTTCATCCTCTTCTGCTCCCTGTTGAATTATTTGCAAACTAATGAACAAAGCAACTCTTAACATATCTATATGATTAATGAAGGCCAAATATGGGCAGTCACTTTTTGGACTCTTGGTCTCCACTCCCGTTATCCATCACCCACTTAACTTTTCTCACCTATTAAAATTTTTTATTTTATTTTATTTATTTGCACACCCAATTGTACGCACCATATATAACTAGTGAGTGTGTTTATATATATACACAAGACAAAAAAAAAATTAAAGAGGAAAGCTACCTCTGAACCTTGCGGCAAAAATCCCTTTACAAGACCAAAGAGTTGGTATGCTGCAAATGCTGGTATCTACAGGTAAACAATTTTAAAAATCATTCAGCATACTTCTATTATGCCGCCAAATCTACAGAACTTTCGCATAGTATAGTTCCCAGCAACCATCACTTGTTCAATAAAAAAATAGAACTTCACTGCACAGTTTCTGGTGAATTCACGCTGGACCTATTTTTGGTTACATGATCCTTGAAAAATATGAAAAGTTTAAACTGAAAGCAATCTACTCAAGGGGAAGGTTTGTATATGATCAATTGGCCAACCCTCCCCCCCCCCCCCCTTGAAAAAAATTTCACAGAATTTTTACTAGCTACTACGCGTGAGGAGTCCACATTCTTAATGGCAGGCATGGTGGGTACTAACCAACCTAACCATGAGCGTCCCTCCTTAACCAACAATACATGTAAGGAAACATCAAATAGACTGCAAGGCCTTGTATATGCATAACTCCTCCAGGCCTGTATAACCATGATACTGCATGTAAAGAAGAGATGGATCTTACCACTAAATATATGTACCAAAACTTTTCAGAGATGATAGATGTGAGTTGAACGAAGCATGTAATGTAGATTATGTCATGTAAATATCTGCAAAATATAACCAAAAAGGTAAGATTACTTTGTTATAATGCAAAAATTAAAACATTTATTGTCTCAAGCCCAGTAGATGAATCTCAAAAAGTTTAGGGGACTACAAGACACATAAGAACACATACAATGAAACTTTAACCAAAAGAAAAAAAGAACACACGTGCAATGGAAAGTTCCACTTCAGTTTATTCCTCTTGGTATTTGCCTTTACATTCAACCTTGAAAAAATTCAAACTTAAGCAAGTGCTTCAAGCCTTCATCGAAAAACCTATAAAAGCACATCTTTTATTAGGCTCTTGAAGTGTGAATTCTTAACCTAACCTTCATGTTTTGGTTCAAACTCTAACAAACACACTCAAGTTTGAGAATATCAAAATTCAAAACATCCTCAAGACAACTGGGGATTTCTGTAACAAATATTTCAAAATCGGTAAGTTCCAACATTACGTATTTGTGTTATGTGCTCTCGTACAAAAGTCATACGAAAGAACTAGCACTGATGATCTATTACACATAATGCACGTGATATATACATGCATACAACAGAATGTCCAAAAACAATATCCAGACCCATTACCTGCTTCCATGATTCAAACCAAATCTTCAACTCCTCTAATAATTCTAACAACATAGTGTACATATTTAAGGCAATTGTGCAGGTTCAATAACAAAATCTTGGCTAGTAAATCCAGTATGAAAATTTTGAGTAATTAAGATGGAGAGAACATGAGTACAGAAATACATACCCACAAATTCCACCGGTACTCATATCAAACCCACCATCTAAAAGCTCTCCATCATCAGCATAAGCAGGCCTTGCCATTAGGGCAAGTTGTTTATAGGGAATAGTGTATGCAGCAGAAGTCAAAATTAGACCAACCCAATGTTTCCACTTGAAAGTAGAATGGAAGATTCCTGCCCTGACCAATAGATATATAACCTAGATAGGAACCATATATATACACAAAGTTAGGGACCGCGAAAAAAAACTAGTAAATGTAACTCATATAGGTTTTCTTTTTCTTTTATTTTTGTGGAGGGTGGGATTATTGACAAAGCATACAGAGATAATACCATCAGTGGGATTCATATATTCGTTTGTTAGATAAGAGAAGTAGATTTCAATAACAAAGAGAGAGAAATCCTCCTAAGAGGTAAAAAAGGTTTGAGCATTAGTGAAGCACTATTTGCCAATTTCTTCGTATGACAAAGAAACTACTTGAAAAGCTTGCAATGCATGAGACCAAAGAAAAGTAAAAAAAGACTATCTATCCCAAAGTAAATCAATATTCATTGCCCAGCTGTAAAAAATTCTAATATTCCCTTTAATCCAAACTCCCCACAAAAGGGCGAAACATGCAAATCTCCACAGAGTCCTATCCTTTCCACCACCAAATACCCTAGAAGATTTTTCACCAAAAATGAACTAATCCAACATTCATCTAACACACCAAGGGAAAAATACTGGAACTGCCAATGGACAGTGAACTAACAGATGAAAATGGTTTTCAATTTCTTGAAAATAGTAACACACATGAAGATAGAGGTTTTTAAGGCCTATGTCTTTGACGCATGTCTCATCAGTGTTAAGCCGACCTAGGGTCAAAGACCCGCACAAAAGCCTTAATCAATAAACCAAATCACCAGTTGAAGATTCTCAAACTTAGTGATTCTTGAACTTACAAAAACCTAGTCTCCCTTTAATCAATAAAGAAACTTCAAGAAGAAGGTTTCTGTCAAAAATCAAACTTTAACAAGATAATCGTAACACACATAGATAACTTCTCAAATCGAACAGAAACATTATCATTTTTAGATTTAGTGAATTTTAATTCTTACCAGCTCACTCTTGGCCTACATGTTTATGACACTATTCATTCTTAATATCAATAAGGATTAGTGTTAAATAGTATTAAGCTCAGAATTGTTAGAGAGGCCAACCAATTAGTATTAAATAATCTTGAAGATTAACACAACTTCGGATATTTATGAAGTCCTAATCGGTGAAACTAGCTATACAATTTGTAATTTTCTATTCATAACTAGGCTATAATACTTTTAGTTAATGAGGGAGAGGAAATCAAAAAAGAACAGCAAATTAAGGTGAGCTTCAGTTCTGAAACTAAAAAATCAATAAACATGTAATATGATTTAAAACAAACTGTTTCCTACAATTTCTAAGAAGCAAACATAGTAAAACTGAAAGGCAAAGGTTGAGGAGATTGTACATTGCAGGCGATGATGATACGAAATAGGTTTTTCATGTGACGACTGTTCTCTTCCTTTCGCTTCTTCGCACCCTGATTTGCCATCTCTCTCTAAAAAATTCCCTACCTGATTGACTGACTCACTGTGTATAAAATTTGGCCCTAGGCTAGATATGGCGGACAACATAGAAAAACAAAGCCATTACCAAATTTGGGGTTTGACATTTGACTGTCTATGAACTGTTTGGCCGCACTCGAATTCGTTTCCTAATCCCGGACGAGAATCTGCTCTCTCTCATGATACCGGTTACGCGCATCCCGATATCCTTACCACGATTATTATTTTTTGTTCTCTTTTATGGTTTTTTTTTCGTACATATATATTTTATGTAGGGGTGAGCATGGTGCAATTTAAAACTCAAATCGCATACGAAACTACTTAAGTGAGATTTGATAAATTCAAAATCGCACATAAAATCATTTGTGATTGGTGCGGTGCGATTTTGAACCGTGCAATTTTATTTTATTTGATGCAGTTTTGATTCCAAAACTAATTGAAATAACAAAACTGTAACATAGTTAGCAAAATCATTCCACGCAAACATATTACGTAGTAAACACATTCATGGAGCTAAATTAACAAAATAGTTGCAGGCATCAACAATTATATGGTTGATTAATACTATGTTATCACATTTGATTTAGGAAATACCAAGTCATTCTTTATTTGCAAACACAATTGATATTGTTGATTCTTCATTCAACCCTGCAATATCTGTCTTCTAAAATAAAATGAGGAGAATGTGTTATAGTAGAGAAATTATATATACTCGTAGCAAATTTGAGAAATTTGGTGCTGTTTCGGTTTTATGCGTGAGATTTTGGCTAGTAATCAAATCGAAACCGTAAATTTAGTTTTTCAACCCACTTAAAACCACCACATACGCCGGAACCATTGATGTGATTTTAATTGGTGTGATTTGTGCGGTTATTGTTGCAATTTCAGTTTCAATTTAGTTTATTGTTCAGCCCTACTTTTATGTGTTTGTTTGTTATAACTTATGGGGTTAAAAATTAAGAAAACCTAACTTCTCCATTTTTTTAAAAAATAAAATATAATATACAAGTTATTTTGACCTTTTAGAATTAAGACATTTTAAAATTTAAATTACATGATTTTTTTTTTCTAATTTTAGTCGTACAATA
The DNA here is from genome assembly GCA_020205505.1 of Panax japonicus. Lineage (NCBI taxonomy): Eukaryota > Viridiplantae > Streptophyta > Magnoliopsida > Apiales > Araliaceae > Panax > Panax japonicus. The sequence continues at coordinate 7,894,024 of CM035093.1, read as the reverse complement.
ATGATGAATTAAAAAGATTTCAAAATGACTTTGATTAAACAAAATTATTCTTGTATTTTGAAGTACGTTGAGAAAGTTTATTGCAAAATATAATCATCAAAGTTTATTGTGCTTAGATTTTGATAAGCACCAATTATGGTGGATAGATTATTCATTTTTTAGCAAATTATAAAAAACTACTTATGGTCTATTCAAAGTTATTATAGTCCTATATAGTTTAAAAGTGAACTTTCAATTATCTTTAATTTTAAAAATATAGTTTATTCTCACTCCATTAGTAACTACGTTAACAAAAGTTAATAAATGATATATAAGTACTTTTTTACCCTCCCTATGTACGTATAGATATTAAAATGGTTCTAATTAGATAAAAACAACTTAAAAATAATATTGTATTATCATAGGTGGTGGTTGCTTTCTTTTGTCCATAGCTTGAAAAGATATTAGAAAATCACAACTCATTCAATTTAAATAAATGAAAGTAATTACTTTCTCATAATCATAACTACAAAAAATCTACATTTTATTCAAAATATTTAACTTAATAATTGATCGAAGGAGCTTATAATATATAATTCAATAATTTAATAATTAAATAAATATTTAATAACTACCATTATCTTCTCAAAATTTTAAGTATATATTTACATTATATTTAATTAATTATCATAATACACTGTTATTTATGTATCATAATAAATCATTATCCATGTTGCTCGTGTTTCGCACGGGGTTGGTGAACTTATTTAAACTAGTTGACACAGGCTAGTTTGAATAATGAATTAACTAATCTAAACTTGAATATATCTAACAAAAAAATACATTCATTAAAGCATAAGAACATCCTCTCAATCTTATTTCATCAAAAACTTGAAATGCCAAACTCGTTCTAGGAAGGTAGCCTATATTTAGACCCTCCTTGAGAGTAGCTGCAACAAACAAAAAGTTATTTAGTGATTCGTTGTTACCAAGTATTCAAATTATTTAAGAGGTGTACAATTATGTCCTTACCAAAATTTGATTTTTGTAAATTAATCTTATTACGCGTCCTACTCTTTGTGCAACACCTGTAACCAAAGCGTCATCATCATACAATTTGTTTTTGCACAATATGAGATATGCTAAAAATAAAAAATAGTAATTGAACTAAATAATAATTTACACCAAACCTAAACAACCACAAAACAGATAATAAATTCATTGCCCAATACTATGCAATAACAACCACCTCAAACAAACTGTGACTTTGTTCAATTTATTTAATTCATCTTGTAATCTAGGACCTAGGCTACATCTAATAACTATAAGTTTACTATCAGGCTTTTGAAAATCTATCAAACATAAACCACCACAAAATGGATAATAAATTCATTGCCCCACAAAATGAGGAATGTTCTATCTTTTCAAACTCCAAACAAAAGCAACTCAATCATTCATCAGTAAAGGGCATCACAAACTCACAAAGTAAGCATGAAACATCAAGCGCAAGTAGGAATGCAGTAAAAATTGAAACACAAATGCTCAACACTAAAGTCACAATCAACAAATTTAAACAATCCAAACACCAATTATATATGTACACATATAAGAACTAAAATTATATATGAATGTTTACCTTTCCAACAGTAATAATAGCCTTGATATGCTGCCCAACCTAGAAACAATAAACAGTACCAAAATCAGTTACAAATCCAAAATCCAACCAAACATGACATTTTGTAATTTTATACTATTGCACATGAAAAAGGATTCTTATAGTAAAACAAAAATATTGATAAATGAGACTTTTTGCAACAGGAAAAGTATAAAGAACACAACAGAGGGTTAACTAACCAAGATATCTGCATACTGAATGATGGTTCTTTACCTATGAGTCACATTCTTTGAAGTTGGCAAACAAAGTTCCATACTCTATAATTGTGATAATTTCCCCATCACCATAAATGCTTTAGACATTTAATCTTTCTAACTGTGTAAAACCAATGCTCAATCATGTAAAGAGTTATACTACCAATATTTCAAGAACTTTTGTGAAAATCTTGAATGATATAATATTTATTAGCAAATTTGATCCTCGTCTTGATAAAAAGCAAGGTATTTATGACAGGTGGTAAGTAGGTTTACAACCATATAGAGGAAAAGAGATCACAAAAAGAAAACACACACACACACACACACACACACACATATATATATATATATATTAGTGACGGTTGAAATCTCATTGAATGAATGATAATATATAGCTGGCCTTCAATTAGCAATTTGATGGTGAACCCTCAAGGCTCAATTTCTAGCACCATGGTAACTTCATGTGACCTCTATAACTTTGTGTCGGTATGAATATCAATCCATTTCCTTGGTATCATTACATATAGTAATGGTCCTAATGACTTTAGTAGTCACTCACTGATTTCGTTCAAGCTTTGATTTTTGAATGGGGACTCTCATTATGTGACTGAGGCACATAATTTGTTTTGGATATAAAATTTTGGCATTTGTTATTTAAAATTTTTGGGAATGATATGAATAAATGCACACTGTGTGATTAATTGTGTGCTAAAAATTTCAATTTTTTTGCTTTATTTGATATTTTAAGGAATTATTACTACCATTCATATTTGGGGAAAAAGACTGCATTTTGATTTTTATGGTATCAATGATCGAATATTATTGTGCTTTGAAAAGGCTTGATAAAGGTAGCATTTTTACTTTTAATTTTGGTTTAGTTTAATTTGGTGTAGCGATGAATTCGACATAATCTCGAAAAATAGAGTTTTAAAACCTCAAAAATATGTAATTGAGAATACATAATTTACAGGTTCTACATAGTTACAATGGTGTCATACTAATTTTAATTTTTGATCAGATTTACACATGAAAATTCCTACTGAGACTGAATTATTAGACATATTTTATCTGAGAAAAGCAACCGAAACAATATAAAAGACTATCTTCTACAAATCAAACATGCAGCAAAAAATATAATAAGAATAAAAATTTGCTACATCATATGATCCAAAGACCTGGAAGCATTGAATTTCAAAGTGCATTCATTATGCCCCTAAAACATGCTCAATTAGATAAACCATTAGTGTCAACAAACACCCCCTAGCAACATTTATAAATGACCTATATACTTTTAGATTCTTTTGATAAAAATGCTCATTTTACATATAAATGGAAAACATGAGAAAACAAAAAATTAGGAAAATTGACCTTAAAAGAGCTGTGATCAAGCTGAATAGTTCTACGGTAGTCCTCCTCAACTTTTGTCCAATCACTACAAAACAAAGGCAACAAAAAATTAAAGGAAATAAATGGTCGATGAACTCGAACATCATAAATTCCAGTCTTTCAGCATCCAAAGGGGGAAATAATCAAAAATGAATAAGCAAAACCATAAAGGGTACGCGGCCGTACATACTTCCGCTTGCGATGGCATAGAGCTCGGTTAGTCCAATATACAGGAACATTAGGGCACAACGTAATAGCCTGAAAACCCCCAAATAAAATATATAAAAATGAATGAGCATGATAAAAATGAAACATTTACACCATCAAAATTTATGAACATAGTGCAACATGTTGCCTAAAAAAGTTTTTATTTGGCTTTGCATATATTTTGATCACCATAAAAAAATTATTTTACAAATTCTATAAGTTATTGTAATTTCCATGACTAATATGTCAATCTCAAAGCAAACAAAAAAGCTAATATAAAAATTATCATTTGAATACATATGTCCATACTGAAATACAAATAGGACGTATTTAAATATAAAACTAAGTCGGAGAAAGATGAAAAAAATACTCCAAATTGGTAATCACAAACCTTAAATATTGGGTTTCGGAGAGATATGTGGGCCAGAAGTCAGCGGCGGAGACACGACGGTTGAAATTTCGAGCGGTAAGATCACCTAGGATTGCACCTCCACACATTTTAGATCAGAAACTGAAATTTTTTGCTTGATTTGAGAGAACTTGAACTAAATGATGGTAATAATATTTGAGGTAAAACTTGAGGGAATTATTTGGAAATAGATTTTTTTTTGATGAGAGAGAGACAAGCAATTGGGGCCTAGCGGCTTTTGTAGTATGAGCCGAAGGAATCGACTGAAAGTGAAAGAAGAGCAAGAGGTGATAAGTAAACCGAAGATGAAGCGGAGGAAAATAAATCGAAAAGGAATCGAATGAGGGTTAATTGAGGAGATGGAAGAGTGGGGAAGGCGAAGAGACGATATATGAGAGGAGAAATAACCGAGTTAACTCTTAATTAATTAAGAGTTAACTCGGTGAATTTTTCAATTGATTTGAAATTGAGTTTTGTGTTGTATTTATATATAAGGATTGATAAGAATATATGCAACTTCATTACATAGACGAGCAAAATTAACAAATTTCCTCTATTTTTTCATAACCTGTGTTTGATGAAGTCATAATGGTCTTTAAAAAATGATCAAATTTTTTGTTTAATAAGTTAACAAACACAAATAAAAAATAATACTACATTCATTTCAAATTATATGATCATTATTGACTTTTGAACGTTAATTTAAGATGTAAGACCCCAAATTTTATGAAATAAAAATATTTAATTTTTTTTATAAATATTATTGTAAAATCCCAAATTTTACGAATAAAGATTTAATTTTCTCGAAATATTTTTTTTGAATATTATGGTGTGAATTTGAGATAATGTTATAGTTGTGGGTAGTATTCATAAATTTTACAAAGTATGCAAGTTGTTATATAATATTCGATTGGTCGGGGAATATTCTTTTTATTGAGAAATATCTGTACGACGGTACAATCATTGGTGGACCCCACAACGGAATTAATGTTGGATTGAGAAAACGACAAAAATATTTTTATGAAAATAACAGCTAAAGTTTTACTGTTAAATCTGTTGAACTACTCGGTAGTAAAAGTACAGTAATACGCGTAGTTGCATAGTAGCACACTGTATTGATTATTGAGAAGTCACTCAGTTTTGTTCAATTATTGCTTCAGTCATTGTTGCATAGTATCTCACGTTATTTGATTCAATTATTGTTGATATTTTATATATTATTAAACCAATAATTGAGATAACAAAGTTATTAATGTTATTATTTGCAATATTAACGATGTCTAGAAGTTCTGCCAAGTAGAGGTTTGGTCACCTAATTGCGCGTCAATAGGGAAAAATTCTTATTGGAAAGTCCCCTCTTTCCTGGGAACGACATGGTCGATTAATAGTGTGAATTATAATAATGATGATGAAGTTTTGTTTTATTAGTATTATTAATGTAATAAAACAGAAAAGATTTTTATATAAAACAGAATGCTTTTATAAAGTTATTTATTTTATTAGACAATAATTAGAATATAATATATTTTATTATGCATAGTATTTTGTATAGTAAATTTTTTTATATAAAACAGAATACTTTTATAAAGTTATTTGTTTTATTAAACAATAATTAGAATATAATATATTTTATTATGCATAGTATTTGCATAGTGCTTGCATAGTGTTTGTATAGTAAAATCTTTTTATATAAAACAAAATACTTTTATAAAATTATTCGTTTATTAGATTATAAATAGAATATAATATATTTTATTTAAAAAATTTTGTTTTATTAGAATATTTTATTGTAAACCAATCTGGACCGTCCGTTTAAAAGTAAATCAATCTGGATCGTTCATGAATTAGTTACTATTCAGTCCATTCTTCTATAAATAGAAGCTCATTCCTTCATTATTTCTTACGAATTCACTGAAACTCTAGAAAGAGAAATTATAAAGAGAAACTATAGAGAGAAAATCTATAAAGAGAAAGAAGAAGATAAGTCTGTTACCTCACTATTACAGTATCCAATTTTCTTCTAAGGTAAGGGATATTATTTGTTGTACTCGTAAAGAGTATTATTCTTTCGTATTCATGAAGAGAACTTCTGTTATTCCATTCTTTATTATTCTGTTGGAATAACCTGTATACGCAGATTACCCTATACTTGGTAAAATTCGTTTGTTATTCCATTCTTTATTATTATGTTGGAATAACCTGTATATGCGAAGTACCATATACATGGTGAAATTCTTCTGTTATTCCATTCTTTATTATTCTGTTGGAATATTCTGTCGGTGCGTATTACGCCTGACCTGGCTCCATTAATTATTATTCTGTTGGAATAACCTGTCTGTGCGGTTTATCACATGCATGGTGATTTTTGTTGTTATTCCATTCTTTATTATTCTGTTATAATATCATGTCGGTGCGAATTTTGCCTGACCTGGTTCCGTTCTTTATTATTCTATCGGAATATCCTGTCTGTGCGTTTACGCATAACCTTGTTCCATTCTTTATTATTCTGTTGGGAATAACCTGTCTGTGCAGTCTATCGCACACATGGTGAATCCTTCTGTTATTCCATTATTTATTATTCTGTTGGAATAACATGTCTATGTGGATTACCACATGCATGGTGAATGACCCTTCATATTCGTTTCTTATTAAATTGTGGAAATGATCTGTCTACGTGGATTACCGCATGGCGGGTGAAAATCCATTGCAGTTTCATATATTCTATGATACTCATTTAGTTAAAATTTTGGCTTCTATACTCTATGAAATTAGTGGAATATCCTGAATATTTGCGCTTCATCCAGTATCTTTTCGTGGAAATATTCTTCTGAGCATTCTTGAATTTTTCTCCACAAAGCACTATCATGCTGACAATTTGGACGTTATTGGTTCCTGGATAAATTAATTCTTAAACTTGTTTTATTGAATTATTATGTCATTGTCATGATGAGTTATGTTGGTTATTATGTGAAAACATGAAAGTTTCTTAGAAATCATAAAGGGTTGAAAATCAGATTTTGGTGAAAACGGAATATGAAATTCAATTGACCATATCTCCTATTATATTTCGAATTTTTGAGTATAGTCAAGTTTTAGAGTTAGATCTATGAGTTTTCTAACTTATCCAAGTGGAATCACTGAAAAAGGTGTTGTAAATTTTCGGGTGGACTGATTTTAGCAAAGGAGTCAAAAGCTGAGAATTAGGAAAAAGTTACTGCCCAGAAATTTAAAAGGGCATTTTCGGCCACTTAATTTGTGAGAAAAATTCTGGCCTTTTGGGACATGAAAATTTATGGTGTAAAGTACCTCCTGTCCAAAAATGAGCTCATTCCGACTTAAAATGAGCAAGTTATGTCTATTTCAATATTTAGGTTTTTTCGACGAAAAACGTTATAATTGGAGTTCTATAACTCCGATGATCATGACATTTAAACTGAAAGCTCACGTTAATATGTGTAAGATCCTGCTAAGATTTGGGAATTTCTGGAGTTAAACTTAAGGTAGTTAATTTCTTAAAGAATTAATTAGAAATTGATTTTTGAAAAATAGTAAATGAATTTTAAAAATTCCGAGAAAATATATGTTCGATTTGAGACTATATTCTGCTAAATCCCAGAAAAAATATATTTTTAGGACTGATTTGGTATTTTTCATAAAAATGATCTAGTTATGAGTAAATGAGTTAAATATGTTATGTGAAGTAACAAAGTTGAAAAATAGGATTTTATGGCTTGAGAATCCTATATAGGGTATATGCAGATTTTTGATAAGGGATTTGATCATTGGTAATGAAATCTCATGAGTATGACATTTTTGAATGATTAAATGCATTATTTGGTAAAGTGTAGACAATTGAAATAAATTATTTATAAGTTTAAGAAGTGATTAAAATATTATTATAATATTAATAATATTAGATTATGAGTTTATAATATTTGGATAAATTTAAAGTTTTTAATATTTATCTTTGTTTCGTTTGTTTAATACTTATATCATTGTCATCATTTTCATGTTTATATTGTGATAAAAGTCATCTTTGGCTTACGTGCATAGGTGGACTTGGTGTGATTATGACCAGGGATTATTCGGTATAATCATGACCGTAATGTGACAAATGATGTGGTAAAAGTCCTCAGTGGCCTGTAGTGCATTGATGGACAGTTTTTGGTATGATTATGACCAGAGATTATTCGGTATAGTCATGACCATTGATAATTTAATGAATATCATCGGCCCGTAAAACAGGGATGACTTGATGATGTGGTTTATTTATTAAGCTGAGTCTCAGCGATTAAGTTGATGAAAAACTTTTTAGATCATAGAAGATAGTAGATTTTATGCTCTACTTAACTTTTCTAATGGATTATTTGTTCCGCTGCAGTTAAACTTGATGTCTATTTTATTTTATCAGTTTAACATTGTTGTAGACTATTTATAATTTATTCTGCATTATCTTAGTCATAATATTTCTTACTGGGCTAGTTGAACTCACCATTTCTTTCATTGTTCTCTTTAGAAAATGAGAATATAGCTGGGACGAGTCGGGAAACGGAGTGACGGTCTAGATGATAGCATTAGTAGTCCTCATTATTCTGTTAAATAGTGTGACAATAAATATAAAGAGGACTTCATTGAGTTTGTATACTGTCTAGATGACAATATACGTATTAAAACTCTTATATTATGTTTTGTCGTATTTTACATGACTGATGTATAATTAAGTTATATTTGAATTTTGTATCATGTATCTGGCGACTCAAGATGGATAATGTATACCTGTTTTGGGGGCGTCACAATTATTCTAAATAATAAGGTGATAATTTAATAAATGATATAGTTATGAGTTATATGTGCAACTTTAACAAAATAAGCAAGTTATCATAAAATATTCGTTGTGTCGAGAATTATTCATTTGGTCGGGGAATATTATTTTTTATTAGAGAATATTTGTACGACGGCGCAATTATTGGTGGACCCCGCACATGATATTGCACAGTATCTTTGATTATTGATACTTACATCAGAAGTCACTCAGTATTTCATTCAATAATTGACACAGTAGTTGCTGTATAATATCATATTATTGATTCAATTTTTGTTATAGTATCATCTACACAATACTTTATATTATTAAATCAATAATTGACAAAACACAGTTACACATATTATTATATGTGTAATTAAATAAGTATTATTGACAATGTCTAGAAAGTTATTTCAAGCAAAGGGGTTAGATTATTTAATTGCGCGTCAGTAAGAATAAATCATTATCGAAAAGCTCCCTCTTTTGTGGGAACGATCTGGTTGTCAATATTAAAATCTATAATATTAATGGTGAATAATTTTAGATTTTTTTGATTAAAGATAAGTGAATTACAAAAGTTAAGGGGAATAATACAAATTTAGAAAACTTTAGGAGTATCAAAGTGTAATAAGTCGACCAATCCATGTAATATTGAATCAATCAATCAGAGAAAAGATGATGCAAGCATAATGTAAGCATGCCATCATCCTTAAAGAAATACAAAGATGATGCTATCATGATGATGTCATTGAGAGACCAAGGTACAATTAATGCGGTACTAAAGTATAATTAACTTAGGTACCAAACTGTAATAAACCTAGCCCCTAACGTGCAAATATCGAAACTATATTTTACTATAAATAGATAGCTAAGTTCATTAGTTCTTCAATCTCCTACACCTATATTATTACAGTATTCAATCTCCTACTAAAATAAGAAGTATTATTTATTTCATATTCGTAAATGATGTTATTTTCTTTATACTCATAAGGGTTGTCATTCTATTACTTATTAATATGTGGGAATAACCTATCTACACGATCACTGCATGCTTGGTGAATAACCCTTTGTATTCATTCTTTATTAAATTATGAAATGATCTGTCTATGCGAATTACCGCTTAACGGGTGAAAATTTATTTGTAGTTTCGTATATTATTTAATTTCATATTTCTCTACTTGACTCTTTTAATGGATTGTTTGTTCCACTGCAGTTAAACTTGATGTCTATTGTATTTTATCAGTTTAACATTGTTGAAGACTTATGATAATTTATTCTACATTATCTTAGTCATAATATTTCTTATTGGGCTAGTTAAACTCACCCTTTTACTTTTATTGTTCTCTTCAGGAAATGAGAACGTAGCAGGGACTAATCGGGGAACGGAGTGACGGTCCAGACAATAGCATTAGTAGTCCTCACTATTCTATGAAATAGTATGTTAATAAATGTATCGATGACTTATTTTGAGTTTTAATATTGTCTAGAAGATAATATTTGTATTAAAACTCACAGCTCATGTTGTATATTTAAGATTGTATTTGTTATCTGTACCATGTATTTGGAGACTCATAATAGGTGATGTATACCTATTTTGGGGGCGTCACAGCTAAGTTCATTAGTTCTTCACCAATTCGCTAAAACTATAGAAAAAGAAGAATAGAGAAAGAAGAAAAGTATTCTACTACTATATTATTACAGTATCCAATCTTCTACTAAAGTAAGAGGTATTATTTATTTCATATTCGTAAATGATGTTATTTTCTTCATACTCATAAGGGTTGTCATTCTATTACTTATTAATATATGGGAATAACATATCTACACGATTACTACATGCTTGGCGAATAACCCTTCGTATTCATTCTTTATTAAATTATGAAATGATCTATCTAAGCGGATTACCGCATAACGGGTGAAAATTTATTTGTAGTTTCGTATATTATTTAATTTCATATTTCTAAATCTAAATTTACTATGGTAAGTATTGTTTTTATAATTCTAATTTTTTTCATGTCGAGGTACTATTCATTATGAATACTATTCATTCGGGGTACTTTGTATGACGGAGTACTATTCATTCGAGGTACTATTCATGCCGGGTACTATTCACAATAAAATTAGTTTATTTTTCTGTCTAAATTATGTTTGATATATGAATCTTATTCTTAAATTTGAATCCATATTTTGATCATCATGTTGACCATTTAGACATTATTGAACTCTAGATAAATTAAATTATAAATATATAATATTTATCATTGATCTCACTTAATTCATTCTTTGTATCATTGATATAATCCTCAAATTTAAATTGTGGTTAAAGTTATATTTGACCCGTAGTGCAAAGATGAACTGTTGATTGGTATGATCATGATTAGGAATTGTGTATTAGTATAATCATGACCTTTAATGTTATAGATAAAGACTTGTGAAGAGAGTTCTCTTTGACCCGTAGTGCAAAGAAGAACTGTTGATTGATATATTTAACCCATAATATAAAGATGGACACGTGTTTGACACGATCATGATCACTGATGATACAAATGAATATCTTTGTCCCGTAGTGCAAAGATAAACTATTGTTTGACATGATCATTGGTTTTACAATTTTGGTGAACAACAATAGGGTTAGATGAACTCGAATTTGGAAGCGTCAAAAATACACCCCATTAAAATGAGGAGGACAAAATCTTCTTGTGTTCCTTTGAAGACTTGAAATATTTGTTATTGTATTTTATATGACATTGTAATAATTTGGTATATTTAGTACAATATTTGTATTTGAATTTAGTAGTGTGTATTTGACGACTCAAAATGGGTTGTGTGAACCTATTTTCGAGGTGTCACATATAAAATATTTCCAAACTCAAAATTGAGATAATTCATTTAAAATTATTTAAAAAATAAATCTAACAATGAGTAGTTCTTGTTAGATAGTTTGTAAATTTCATTGTAATATATATTAAAATTAAAAGAATTCAACTCAATTTTGAAATTGAAAATTTCTTAATTTAATTTTAAAAATCAATATTATTCTTAATGTTGGAACATGCAAAGTAAATAAAATTAAATAGCATTTACCTTAGAGAGAGAAAAAATCAAAATATTTTGATGTGATTTTTCTAAGTAGTGGATTAAGAACCAAAAGAGTTAAATCAAAGGTATTAAAGAATAATTTTGAAGAAAAATGACATTTTTAAGAAGAATATAAATATTTTAAATAAGAATATACACATTGAAACTAAACTCATTTGTTTTTAGGTAAGTGTAGTACACTTTCGATTAATTTAAATGAAATTAAGTTAGTTTATTATGTTTATGAAATTAGATGTGATTAAAATTTTACTTTTAAATTATAGATGACTCCAAATAAATTTGAATCGACCATGTGATTATTTATAATTTACTCTTTATTTTTTTAACTTTCTGTTTTATGCGTCTGTTTGCCCATCAGCATGGTGGTACAGGGGAGGGCATCATACAAGTGGGGTGGGAATGTTATATAGTATAATATACATGGACGTTTTTATAATATTTTTAAATAAAAAGTATTGTTATAAATATATAGTGATAATAAAATTTATAACTATAATTTTTATATAAAAATATTATCATCTGACGTGGAAGTTACATGAAGATTCATCAACTTAACCATCCGTATTAAGCATCAAGGAGAATAGGAGTAGAAAATATTATCATGTGACGTCACTCATCTTATTAAATGATAAAAATAATCGTTGAAATAGTGTAAATGAGTCAGATAGTCACCTACTATAATTATTATGAGAGTTGATATTTTTATATAAATATTTTTACAAAACTCTTCTCTAATAAATAATAAATAAATAGTAAAATCTTATAAAAATATTTTTTTTTCTTTGACGGTTGTAGTATTTATGTACTACTAATATACAAGTCTTTTCAAGACGTTTTATAGTGGAGTATATATTATATACAGAGAAAAAGGATCAAGAAAGTATTAAAGACCTGATCCCATTACCAACTTTCATCTCCCCCCTCTCTCTCCCGTCTGCGTTGGAGTAGTCCCTGAGATTTAGCGTTCGATGACTTTTTGCTCCTCCTCTCAGCCACATGTTTATAACCCATAAGTTATTTTTGGTATATGTAGTTTGGTAATCCATCTGTCCTAAAATTTATACACAAACCTCATATAATATACTCCTTTGTGAATTGCTACTTTCTTCAGCAGGCAGGAGAATTCCGGGTATTGCAATTGTGGAATAACTCAGTTGGTCCATCAAGAAATCCAGGTAGACTCCATCCTTGAAAAGATACGACTCTGGTGCTAAATTAGTAAATTGTCCAGAATTTGAGGTTCAGAAAGATGTTTTTTTTTACTTCATCAATCATCAATGTTATGTTTTGTTAATCTCATAAGTATTGATGGATAAAAAAGGACAATATAAAGGTCAAAATTTGAAATTCTAAATATATTTTTTATCAATCAATTTCAGAACTTTGTGTGATTCAAAGACTTGTGAGCTCGTCGGTGGAGTGGTTTAAGTTTATGTAATTACATCAGAGCTCTGGATTAAAGATGAGAAAATTTGTTCAATCTGTACGACATTTTAGATCAGCTTTTCAGCATCGACGGGGTAGCATCTGTAGAGGGCTAGTCAAAAGACCAAATTTTTTGCTTGATACAAATCTCAAGCCTTTGTATAAGCAGTCATATAATGAGGATATAAATTTTTGGGGACACCCCTCTTTTATGATCTTAAGAGCTGTATTTACTGCTGTTACTAAAGTTACTACTGGAGGTATGCTGTTACAATGATCTCTACGTTTGTTTTTTCCTTTCTTTTTTCAGTTGCTTGAAATTGATTTTGGATTTTGGTCATAAAGGTCTCATATTGTTGTGGGCTTGTTGATTATATCAAAGAATCAGTTGGTGCAGGCCCTCTTGTGGAGTATGAGCGTAGAATTTCTGCAGGGGAGCTTTTGGATGGTGATACTTGCCAGGTGTGGCAATTGATTTAGTCTGCATTCTTGCAGTGAAACTAGAATTAAATATTTAGTCTAGTTTTGTCTTCAGGCCGTATATGATAAACAATAACATTTTGCACTCTTAAAATAATTTCTTCACGTTTTGGCGTGTGTATATAATTTTTTAATTTAATGAGATTGCATTTTTTTGCTTGCTCATATACATAGAAAATTATAGCTGCACCTATTATGTGGTTTGTATGATTATTGTACTATTATGTAATTTGCACTATTTGACGATAGCTTAATGAGGTATTTATATTGATTTCTAGACCCCAAATTGATTATATAAGCTGCAAGCAAGATATATGTTATAGTAAATGGGCTCCTGCAGAGCTTAGTTCTTATCTGTTTGATTATATCCTGACAGTAACTTTGCAGGTAGGCACCTTAAGAGAACTTCAGAGACTATATGATGAGCTTGTTGAGTCAGCTAATGCCTGTCATTTGGATCGTTATACTGCCTCTGAGAAAGCAGGGAGGTAAAGTCTTCGACTGAGAGAACCTTCTTATTGATGTTGTGCATCTTATTCTATATACTTGAGTATATCTATTTGTTTCTTCTCCTCCTCCCCAATATATAAATGTAAACTAAAAATGATACCCTGTCGTCCTTTATTCACGTTAGTTCACCTTCAGGAGTAGGTGGTTGTGGTCTCGGTTCATGCCACAGTCTTCGTACTCACCTGTGAAAGGACTTTATCTTTACGGAGGAGTTGGCACTGGTAAAACTATGTTGATGGATTTGTTTTTCGAACAACTGTAAGGATTAGTTCTAATTGATTTCTCCTTTCAGTTACTTTAATGTTGATATGAATTGAGAGAACTTCCCTGAATGTAAATATAGACATCATGTGCAGAAAAAATAAAAAAAGTTAGGCAGTTATCATTCACTTACTTTTGTCCCTTGGCTCTTATTTTTGTTCTCTCAGGCCTCTCAGTTGGAGGAAAAAGAGAATCCATTTTCATGACTTCATGTTGAATGTTCATAGTCGCTTGCAGGTAAGAACATTATTGAACGTTCTAGCTTCTAACTGCGGACTAGTGACTGATTTATACCAATTATAATGGTTATTAACATTATGCAAGTGCAGAAGCATAAGGGTGTGGCTGATCCCCTTGAAGTTGTTGCAGGGGAGATATCTGATGAATCAATTTTGTTATGTCTTGATGAATTTATGGTATGTAATGGCTAGCCTAAATTCATTGCTTTGATGTAGATACCATTCGGACAATCTACTTGATTGCTGGTTCTGATTCTCCCTTCCTTTTTCTGATCCTTTAAAGGTTACTGATGTTGCTGATGCATTAATACTAAATCGATTATTTAGACATCTATTCAGCAATGGCATTGTAAGTCCTAAAACCAGGAAATGTTAACTGTCTGCATATCCTCCTTACTTTCACCTATGATTTTCTTCTGGAAATGACATAGGATTTTTTATGTGCGCATTTGTGATCTGTGGTAAGAATAGATTCTTGTTGCTACTTCAAACCGTGCTCCAGATAACCTTTATGAACGTGGATTACAGAGAGATCTTTTTCTACCATTCATTTCCACCTTGAAGGTATGCTTATGGATGTTCCTTAATGCAGTGTGTTGATCAGATAAGCTCAAGCCAGTGAGCTTTTACTCATGTCAATACAATGGCAATGGAAAGAGTCAAATTTGGATTCTTAATATTAAACAACCACTTCTGACATTGGAGAAACATTTGCTTTGGCTTGATCTTATCCGATCATTTGTTACCTTGTAACACTTGGGCCTTAATATTCATTTGGTGATATATGTGAAACTAAATGTTCAAGTCTATTGATTTCTTGTTCGTTGTCTTATTCGTTAGTAACTTTGCACTTGTCTGAATGTAGGAAAGATGTGTAGCTCATGAAATTGGTTCATCAACAGACTATCGGAAAATGACTTCGGTGCAATATTATACCAACTCTACATTTTCTAAGTTTTCTAGAATAGCTTGTTTGATTTTTTAGCTCGCAATTTCTGCTTAGCTATCTGGCAATTATTTTTTTTATCTTTTTAATTGAACTGCAGGCTGAGCAAGGTTTTTATTTCATCGAGAAATATGTATCTGGTCTTCTTAAGCAAAAGTTTGAGCAGTTAATTGATAATTACACAGCTGGTCCAAAAGAGGTGGAAGTTGTTATGGGAAGGAGATTGCAGGTATATATGCTAGAAGTTCCCTTCAGATTCACTGCAGCTATGATTTAATGAGGCATATGTAAAGCATTTTATTTTCTTAACCTTTTTTCTTTCAAATATTATTCCTGATCAGATTCCACTAGGTGCTAATGGATGTGCGTACTTTCCTTTTGAGGAACTCTGTGACAAACCTCTTGGAGCTGCAGACTATTTTGGATTGTTTAGTAAGTCATATTCATATTGAGTGGGTTTCCGTATAAGCCTTTAAGCTGCATTAGCTGATACCAAGAAGTTGTTTGATGCTTAATGTGGTTGAGTTTTGTATCAAGTTTCAGGAGTTGAAGTACCATAGAATTTAAGCCTGTCTTAACCTAATTAGGATCAAGGCCCGTTATCTAAATGCAGTACATTAGCATGAACTGTTCAGATCTTTATTTTCTGTTTATTCCTTTGAATTGTAGGTTGTTGTGAAGTACCATTAATTGTTTTATTTGATGATTCCAATTATAGTTTAGTAGGTTCATTGATATCAAAATTCCAATGCATTGTCTTGTTTGTGCAGATCTTTTCCCTTTACAAAAAATTCATAACAAAATGTGATCTTTTGCAGAGAGCTTTCATACCCTGGCTTTGGATGGTGTGCCAATTTTTGGGCTCCACAACAGGACAGCTGCCTATCGGTTCGTCACTCTAGTTGACGTTAGTTCATTTTCTTCTTATTTGGCTTGAAACTTTGACCATGTATTAGACTATTGATATCAAGAATTGGGCTCCCTGATTGCCAAAAGATGCCCCAATATTATAGCTCTTGGAAAGGGATGCAGTATGAAACTAGAAAGTAATAATAATCTCTACAATTATTATTTCCTCGCTCAGAATGAGAGTACACATTTTAAAGTCCAAGTTTGTAAGAAATAGTCTTCAGTAGTTTTGAGGTTTTATTTGACTGAAAAGAAAAGGCGAAAAAAAGAAGCAGGAAACTTGAAACTTATCTCTCCATTGCATTTACAGGTGATGTATGAAAATAAAGCCCGATTGATGTGTACAGCTGAGGGGACTCCCCTTGAACTTTTTCAAAGGATCGTGACAATCTCTGATGCACAAAATATGGCTCCTAGAACCTCTTCAAGATCAAGGAAAAATGATGATTTTGATCTTTGTGTGGATAATGAATTGGGATTTGCAAAAGATCGCACCATCAGTAGGTACAGTACTCTGTCCTAAATCTCTTTTCTCAATTTAGTTACGCCCTTCCCTCTTCCCTTTTCCCCATTATCGAGTAAATTGGAAGAATGTAGGGCATTTCTGAGCTGTTTGGTCTTGATAATTTTTGCTTTGGAAATGTTTTCAGTAAGCATTAGTAGTGAATGTGTTGTATTCTTCTAAAAAATATGCGGTCGAAGTTCAAGTGCCCAGCTGCTTGAGGGGAATTTGAAGTTCAACAGTTGTACATTTAGGGGTGAAGCTAGGTAGAAATATAGTTTTAAATTTATTTGATTGTAGAAAAAGCAAGAAAGATTAGCTAGTGTTGTTGTATGCTCCTTGCAACTAAAGTGACTGAAGGTAAAACTACTTTTCAACGCAGGTTAACAGAGATGAATAGCATAGAGTATTTGGAGCAACATGCTGAACTGTTAGCCGATAAATGGCTCTCGGAAGGTGACAGCCTACAAGCATGAGCGAGAAGTTTCTATCTAGATTGCCCCCAACCCAACTCGGTAATAATTCCGTGTTCCCATTGCTACAAGATATTATTACTTCATTGGTGGGTGCTTTGGCTGGCACCAGACCAGGGTAATATTGATTGGTGAACATCTTTGTTTGTAAAGCCTGTCCCAAGTTATCAGCGAAAGATTATCACTTGTTTCAAGAGCACTGCTTAGAGATGTACCATGTAATCGAATCTCTGGGTCTTATTCTGGGAGACATAAGCAAACACAAAATGGACATTGGATCCAAATTTTCTTGGAAATGAACAAAAAAATTACTATAATAATTTACTCTAAAAAAATGGCTGATGGAAACCTTTACTATAGTAATGTAAAGAAACAAAATGTTGAACATAATCAATGGCAAACCAATTTCTTGAGCTCCATTTTAACGACTTAATTAACATTTTGGAATTTATAACAATAATGCCATTTCAGCTTTCCTCCATCCTAAAAAATAGATATATTTTATTTTAACTTTTACTAGGAGTAAATACAAATAAAGCTAATAAATTTAGTGCTCGATAATCAGCCAAATAAAAAATAAAATACAAGGACTGCAGCTAATGTCACGTATTGGTCCCACCAACCACTCTTTCCATCCAATCCAACATTCAAATATATACCGACGCATATTAAGCCAATTGCCAAGTCATGCATATAATACCGTATCTTCCTATACTGAAAACAAAAGTTTGGTGTGCCTAGTAGTTTTAGTGTAAGGGCATCACCAGACTGACACTTGGAACCATAAGAAACTCTTCAAAATAGAATTAATATAAAAAATAATCTTCCATTATCAAAAGCAAAATCCGAATTAACCAACTTCCCATAACTAAGAAATTATTCTATACTCAACAAGCATCGTGCTGCGCTGACTAGCATAGCGCCTCCCTCCCTGACTCAGACTGGGAAAAACTAACTTTCCAATTCAAGTAGGGAGACTAGAGTTTCAGATCTAAAATCTCAATTGAAATACAGAAGAAATCATATACTCCAGCCACACACCACCCCCCCAAAAAAAAAAAATTAATTTGTGAAATTCCTTGAATTGTCATCAAATTTTTACATAGTTTTCTTTCTGATGAAAAGCTTGCACCAAAATTAACACAAGAAGCATTAACTAGCGCTGGAATGAAATAGAATAAGAACCCGTGTTTGGATCTTGGACGGCTTTAAAATTGTCAACGCTCATCCCAAACTTACCCAGAATGAAGTTTCCCATTTCCTTTAACTTCCCTGCACACACATTGAATTCAAATGAATCAATAGGTCACATGAAGAATGCAAAATATCATTTCTGCAGAAACGATACAGAAGATGCTTGCACCCTACACAGAAAACTGAGACTAAGAAACAGCTATATAGAAGTGGTAAAGCTTCGGACAAACACATAAATAGAAACTTAATGGATACAACAACTTGAATTTAGAAAGGAAGATTTTGAGACTGAAACCATGTGATGATCCAATTCTGCAGCAGTAGAAGCAATCTAAATGATTTATTCACAGGAAAGATGGAAGCACACTATGATAATCATAAAACAGTGTTTTTTTATCCATATAATACTAAAAGTTTGTTTTATAAATTAGCCTAGCAAATCTTGCAGCAGTAACCTTTGAATTTAAAAGCTTTGTAAGGACTGACCAACCAAGGTCTTGTTAATCTACTTCTTGCCTACCGAATGAAGTATAACAAAATTTCTTTGATCTTTTCATTTAAGAATTCATTTGTTGAAATCAAGGACAGAAAAGAAAAATAAATACAGAAAGCAAAGAATAAAACATTTTGTAATTTTAAGAATTTAAAAATTCTACAGCACATAGATGCTATGATTGGTGATGAACAAGTGAACCAAAACAGGAGTGCAGGGCAGGTCGCCACGACTAAAGTGGGGGGACAATCTCAACATGTTATCCCAGCTTACCATCCCTTTAGCTTGAGAAGATATGAAAGGTGAGACATTGAAGTCATTTCCGGTTCATAGGCTAAAAACTAGAATTTCAATCAATAAAACAAACGAATGTAACTACAGCATTGAGATACTGTCCGAGCTTTTACCCATCATTTCTTCCTTCATCTTCTCACGCTTTTCTCTCGCCAATGGCTCTAAACGGAGAATTGACCTCTTAGCCTGGTGATTCGAAGGATCCATTTCCACAATTTTCGTTATATCTGCAAGACAACACCCTAAAATAAGAAAAAAACAAGATTCTTCAATGCTGTCCAGGAGGAGAGAAAAAGTTAAAATGACATCACAAATGCACAGTTTATTGAGAAAAAACCAGCAATTAACAAAGCATTTCAATCATGATATTATCATATGTTTACAACAGCAATCCAACAATACCAGCAACAGCCTCTTCATAGTGTTCAAGCTTTTCATGAGCATCAGCTCTTCTAAGCAGTGCTTTCATGTATGAAGGATTCAGGTCTAAAGCCTTTGTGCATTCCTTGATTGAGTCCTCATACTTTCCCTGAGACATAAATAAGCAACCAAAAAATGAAATAAAACAAGAATCTTTAAACACAATGGCCAAATTCCTTTATTTTTTAAATATTTAATTACAATTGAAAAATAAAGAAAGACCAGGAACAAAAATTGTTTTAAGAAATGTAGTGGATACTCTATGGAAAACCTTTAGGAATGAAAATAAGCCTCCTAATAATCATAGATAAGAACAAGCCGTAAGACTCAAAACTATGTATGATACTAAGATTTCTCACACAAATGCAATTGCTGGACATGCAGCAATATTCAGCTATTGTCTTTCAAAATAAGCCACAGCGCCAATCGAGTGCCCAAGGCATATTTTGTCTCTAGAGCACAAATCAGATTAACCTCAACATAAAAGAGCTGCTCATTCTAATTATAGTTGCCTCCGTGTATCAATAAAATGAAATCAGATTTTAGTTACAACCTGCCATTCAAGAGTATCATTATCATACTTCAGCGGCCTACCAATTCATTTCTTTTTTTATCATTTTAGAGACAGATTAAGTTAAAACTATGACGCTCACAAGCTCAGCTGTCAGAGAACTGATTAAACAACAATAATCGTATCCCATTTTTGAAGTATTCTTTGAATAGGTAATCTTTTAGTAATAAACAAACTGAAATACTCGTTACTCAATAACTAAAAGCAACTGAACATCACTACCATCTTAGAATTTTATCTCCTCGCATGCTAATTACAATAAGATGGATACGGCTATTTTTATTTTATTTTTCATTGATAATCCTAGTAAAAAATCAATGTTTAGTAGATCTTCAAGTAGGTATTGATTTCAAAATGACCACTGGCATTATATTTCACATACGCACGAGACGTCCCACAGGCTAAACTGCAACTCAATTTAACAATCTGACTTCTGTAAAATGTTTTTGTAACATAAACTCCTAGATGTGGACATGAAAAGAACATACCATTTTGAAGAAACATGTGGCACGGTTTGAGTGACAAATTGAACGTAATTCAGCAGTAGAGAGAATCTCTGATGCAAGTTGAAGAGCAAAGTCATACTTCAATAATGCCTCTTCATACTGCGCATCTCCAAACAACTTATTCCCTTCTAATTTTGCATCATTTGCATCTTCTAAGGCTTTCTGCATCTCAAATATAATACCAAAATAAATAAAAATTTATGGTTTTGAGATAGAAACTACTACTGCTAAGTGTAAAAATTAATTCCAGAAGTGTTTCAATCTGTTAGAATGATATACATTGTTGGTCCTTCCATCTAACAGCTTAAGCTTTTAGATGAGTTGGTTACTTAACATGGTATCAAAGCTCTGGGTGTGCAAGGTCTTGGGTTCAAATCTTCCCAGCTGCACAATTATCTTTCTATTAATTTAATAGTGCATTTTGAGGGGGAGTGTTAGAATGATATACATTGTTGGTCCCTCCATCTTTCTATTAATTTAATAGTGCATTTTGAGGGGGAGTGTTAGAATGATATACATTGTTGGTCCCTCCATCTAACAGCTTAGATGAGTTGGTTACTTAACACAATCAACAACAGAGAAGAGAGACAGAGAGAGAGATGGAAACTTATGGTGCATTTTGAGGGGGAGTGTTAGAATGATATACATTGTTGGTCCCTCCATCTTTCTATTAATTTAATAGTGCATTTTGAGGGGGAGTGTTAGAATGATATACATTGTTGGTCCCTCCATCAAACAGCTTAGATGAGTTGGTTACTTAACACAATCAACAACAGAGAAGAGAGACAGAGAGAGAGATGGAAACTTATGGTGTTAAAGATACATACTTTTTCCCTGGCCTATATGATAAAAATTCTAGAACAACACAACATACATGATTCTATATCTACTCATCTTTAAAGTAAACATTTATCTATAGTTTCTTTTCTGGTCATTTTACTATTTGAAATCACCCATCATGAACCAAATAACTGTGACCTCATTTGCTTACCCTTAACAAGTCAATCATATGTTCATATAATAATGTAATGGTAAGGCCCGTTATGTTTTTCTAGTTTTATAATGGAGCTCTAATAACACAATTCTCCATAACAATACTAGAGCTCTAATCTAGCGTAGATTTTTTTCCTTTTAAGCTTTTATACAATGTATATTTCATATAAAAGAATCAGAGAAACTCATAGGTAATAAAAACAAGTAAAATTTGTATGCATAGTTAGGGATAACCAACGGCCGTCCAAGTGGTTTACAGATATCCAAAATTTGATTTGAGGTTATTTCGTGATACTATCAGTAATTAAGTTCAATTTCCCATTTACATATGTAAGGAAGACAAAGCTTCGAATCATACAGCCTCTCGAAACATGAAATTATATATGGAGAGCGTCAGAGAGAAAGGGGACCTGTTTGAGTTGATCGTCGTTGAGGGAATCTTGGTAAGAATGATCCGCTGGGGGCACAGATTGATTTCCGGCATGATTGTTTTCAGCTTCATCCTGATGGTCGTTAACAATATCGCTTTCACTGGCGGTTTCGAATCCGTCGGAGACGTATTCAGCCGCCGTTGTAGCTTTATCCTCCTCACAAATACTCGATTCTACTCCTCTTGTTGTTGGTTTTGGTTCCAATTTGACTTCACAAGGTACAGCTTCAATCACCACCATCTCTAGTTCTCACTCTGAAGAGAATGGGGAATACACAGAGATGATGCTAAAACAAATCTTGCTTCTCCAGAAACCTCTCTCGACCTCGATTGGGCCTTTTCTTTTATTCACACGTCTCGCACGACGTCGTATTCTTTATTGGCAAAGTTCGATAAAAAAAATTCTGAACCATGAGATATGAAGTTTTTATAAAGAGTCCTTCTACGCATAGAGGCGTAGAGGACAGGAAAATTGGATCGGTCCTATTTTTTTTTTAATGTGACTCTTAAAAAAATATAGTATTTATTTTAACATAAATTTTTATAAAATATGATGTTTTAGATATAACTCTGTATAATTCTGTATTTATATATGTATCTAAATTACACCTAAAACACCATATTTTATAAAAATTTCTGTTAGAATAAATACTATACATTTTTTGAGAGTCACATTAACAAAACAAAAAAAAATAAAAATCGGACTGGTCTAATTTTCCTGTCCATTTTCCCTGTCCGCATAGACTTATTTTTTTATAAATTACGAATATTACTGTCTTCATCTTTCATTGTTTTTCCCCAACTAATTTATCAAAAAAAAAAGAAGGTTCGGAGTTCAGGGTTTATTATAAATATTTTTTATAATTTATAATAAAATTGTTGATTAAACATAAAGTTGTAAAATGAACAAATAGTTCGGGTTCAATTCGTATCCGCTCGATAAAAAATTTGATTCGAGTTCAACTCGAAATATAAATGAGTGAAATATAAACAAATTTTAAAGATTCATAATTTACTCGAACCTTCTCAAATTATAATTTTATGTTTGAAAAGTTCAAATTGCTCGGACTCGATTCGAGAACGTACTAAACTAGATAGCTAAACGAATTTCAAACAAACTTTATTTTATACTCAATAAATTTTATAAATTAAATTTGAAAAATTTAATAATTAACTCGATTGAGTTCATTTACACCGTTAAGTAAAGAAGGTATAGGTTGATCAACTTAGAAGTTGTTCAAAACATTACAGCAGTTTGATAGTATACCCAAACAAAGTCTTGACTTCCATATAAAAATATTCTTTTGCCAAAAATCAGAATATCTAGTTTGGCCATTTATTGGCCAAACAAAGTCTTGACTTCCATATAAAAATATTCTTTTGCCAAAAATCAGAATATTCTTTTGCCAAAAATCAGAAAATTATTAAATTTATTTGTAGAAATATTAATTATCTATTTTTAAATATAAAAAGTATTTAAATAATTTATATTTTTTAGTTATGAAATAATTTTTTAAATTGAGATATTATTTCACTGACCTGGTCTTCAAATGCTTAGTTTTATCGAACAACTCGAGACTCGGAGCCAAACAAACCCTAACAAACGTAAGAAATACGAATTGGAAACTGATATTTAAATATGAGTTTTTTCAACGTCTAGATGCGTGTATAACCATCTCAAAATATGGCGGAATGTACATATAAAACTCGAGACTCCCTCCACGGCTCCACTCCAAATTTCCGCCTCACCAAAATATTATGTATCAGAAAAACAAACCCTAACCACCATTCCGATACGCTAAGCTGAAAAATGGCCTCCTTTCGTCGTCTCTTTCTCCTCCGCTCTTCCCTTCTGGTGCTCATCTATCTCTCACTATATATTCATGTATACAAACATATTTGTATGTCAATTAACGCGCTTACATGATTTATATTTTTAATATTTAAATCTTACCATTTTTCTTTGGTTGCTGAGTTTGAGCTTATTTCCTTCAGTTTGTGATATAGATACATGTATAATTGGATCCATACATAAATGAACTTGTTTAATTTAGATTAATGCATTTATTTGCAGAGTACGAGCTTTTCTCCTACTGGATTTCGAGAAGGTTTTCACTCCCTCTTTATCCATATAATATGAACGTATGTTATAATGTATGTTCTGTTTTGTACTCTATATAATGGGAAACAGAAAATTTTGTTTGGATATTAGGGTTTGGAGGAAGCTATAGGAGCTACAATGCTAGTATTAAGTACAATGAAAGATTATTGAACTTGGAAGACGAATGTCAGTTACCATATACGGATAATGGCTCTTTTGAGGACAAGATAGCTAAGATTCGTCAAGATTTTGATGCTGCAAAGCAGAGGTTTCTAAAAATTCCTGAGGCTCTCAAAGAAATGCCCAAAATGAATCCTGAAGGTTACTAAACTTAATTGTGCCTGAGCTGTATTTTTTTTTTCCAAAAATTTCCATATTTTTTGTTTGGTGTTAATTGCCTTTTTGTAATTTGAATTAGGAATATATGTGAATAAGAATTTGAGATTGGACAACATACAAGTTTGTGGCTTTGACTACGATTACACATTAGCCCATTATTCTGCTAACTTACAGAGTCTGATATACAACCTTGCTAAAGAACATTTGGTCATTGAGGTTTGTTTTGGAACACGAAATTAATTCTATTAACTAAATTTTGTTAGCACATTTACTAAATGTCTGCCGTCATTGAGAATGGCTGTTTGTGGGATTTTGCAGCTTAGGTATCCTGAGAGTTGTTTAGAATTCAAATATGATCATACATTTCCAATTAGAGGGTTATATTATGACAAATCAAAAGGGTGTCTTTTGAAGTTAGATTTCTTTGGATCAATTGAGCCCGATGGATGCTACTTTGGTCGGCGCAAGGTTGTTCACACTCACTTCTTTCATATAAATTCTTAGAGAGACAATAATTTTTTGAGACTGCTTCTTGGTTTTGCTAAAGAAGGCATGCTTTAAGTCCAAATAACACCACACTATATGCATCGTTAATTAAATGAATTTTGTAAGCGTTAGTCGTTGCTTTAGATTGAGACAAAGAAAATGTTGCTCTTATGTATACCGTTGGTATAAATAGCAAAGTATCTTCTAGAACGAAATGAAAAAAATCCCTTATACTGACACTATTGCTTAAATTACTTTTGTGGTTAGTATTATTGATCTTCTTTCTAAATTACCTAATTATTGTTTCAATTTTACATTTAAAACTATCAACTCACACAAGTCTTAATATAGGGAAACCTTCTTAAAGTTTCATTTCCTTCAAGTTTGATAACAAAGAAGTGATTTAGAGTCCTATTATCATGGTCTAATCATTTCCATATTTTCCCAGTAATTATAACTTACCAGGGGAAAAATTTTGCTATTGCTTTTACTATATAAAAATTGATCAAGTTTAATTGGCAGCACCCTGCATAACTCTAATTGATTTATTTACTGAATCAATTGAAGATATTTAAGAAAAAATGTCTTATTGGTTTATCAATGTTTTTTATCAGCTTGGTCGAAAGGAAATAGAAGAGATATATGGCACACGACATATTGGCCGTGATCAGGCACGTGGGCTCGTTGGTTTGATGGACTTTTTCTGCTTTAGCGAGGTTGGTTATGTCATCAGTGCAGGGATAACTAATATTATGTGGGAGTTATGATATCATATACTCCTTTCCTACTACTAAAAGAGTCTCAGTTTGTAAAGTGTACAAACTTTAATAATATAGTTACTCTCACTAGTTGCCCCTAATTTTGTTTATTGTTTAGTTTAGTAGTGATGCTTGATGCATGATAATAAAGTTGTAATGGTAAAACATTGTGTCATTTTATAGTATTAAAAAAGGAAATTGGCCTTTTTTTTAATGGAATGAAAAAAAACCAAACGCAACTCTCTTGTTGTGGAATGAAAGGACTAGTATTCTTGTTTGAGTCTGATTGTCCGTAACTAAGTTCATTCAATCATTTTGGGTTTTACCTCCATTCTTCAATTTCTTAGACACTAATATTCATGTTACAAGGGCATCCTTTACAATTCATAAGTCTGGGTCTAAGCTTATATCTCGTTCTTAAATATTATTTGTTTAGACTTTAGATATTTTTCTGAATGTAAATCGTGAATATGAAGCTGTATGCTGTCCTATATTTAAAATCTTACAAAAAAAATTTGTGTTTTACAAGCAACAAAAAGAGACTCACTTTCATTTATTCTCGTACATCTGGCCAGATGGTGTCTTTAGTTGAAGTATTTTAGGGTGTTTGGAGAGCTTTGGGCATGTATCCCACTTTTAGAGGGTATGTTCCATGATTTTCAGATTTTGTAAATGTGTCGGCGATAAGGAGAATAAGTTGTTTTGGAAGTGTGCATCTTTGGTGTCATTTGGTGCATTTGGAATTAGTGTAATGCCAGAAGCATGAACTATAAGTACATCTCTTCTTCTCTTCTAACCGAGTATTTTCAATTTTCTTTGGTCCTTCTGTCCATGGCTGCGGTTGCTTTATCATGAGTTGCCTTAGTTTATATCCAACATAATTGGAAGGCCTTCCCTAAATAACTTGAATTCAACCCCCTCCTTTGGGAGGAACACCTTGTTCTCCTAGTTTGTGCTCTCTTCTTCTTCTTTAATATCTTCTTTTCTTATTCATAAACCTTAGAAGGTCCATCTATTTGCTGCAGGCCAAATTTACCTTTTTACTTTCCTGTTATATGACGAATTTGGTTAATATCAGGGATCCTAGAAAAGAAGAAACACAAAGAAGAATGTTGGAAATACTCCACAGTTGACTTTTGTGTATATGATCACGTCTCTTTGATAGCTGGAATCTCCTTTAGCAGTTTATTCTTTTAGTGTATCTGGCCATTTTTTTATTTCTCTTTCTCACCTTTAGAAATATTTTCTCCCTTTTCTACTTTGCAGGCATGCCTTATTGCTGATATTGTACAACATTTTATTGATGCTCAGCTGGAATTTGATGCTAGTTATGTCTATCAAGATGTAAATCGCACAATTCAGCATGTTCATCGAAGTGGCTTGGTTCATAAAGGAATTCTTTCTGATCCCCACAGATACCTTGTTAAAAATGTGAGTGATATTAAATCCTGTTTAAAGACTTGCATGATCTACTTTTGTAGTTGGATGTCTATTGTTTCTAACTCTCTTCGGCGTATGTGTCTCAAACATTGTTCTTGGTGTTACATGTGTAAACTTGTAGGGTGAACTTCTACACTTTCTCAGGATGTTAAAAGAGAAAGGAAAGAAACTTTTCTTATTGACCAACTCCCCATATTATTTTGTGGATGGAGGGATGCGCTTTATGTTGGAGGTAATCTTTATGTCAAAGGATATTCAGAATTACCTTTTTTGACATTTTATGCTTCTGATTTTGATCCTTCTACATTTCAATTTATCAGCTGGAAAGAGCCTGTTCATGTTTTTTCAATTTTTTTTGGTGAAGATGATTTTTATCATAGCATTCATCTTTCTAACTTTCGCCTCTTAGTTTCTTGGGTTACTTGAATGTGATCCACAAGTATGTATGCATGTATGTATACATAAATAAATGAAACAGTTTAGAGAAAGTTAGCATTCTCTTCCTTAAGTGATACTGTGACAGTCTCTTTCTTTGCTATTTTTTTGGGTTTCTGACTAACTTTATCTCCAGCTTTGTGGAGTAAGTACAGAGAAATTGAAACAACCCGAGTCAAATCCTGAGTCCGGAACAAATCTCGGGTCAAATCCCAAGTCCGAATCGAATCAAATCCATCCAAATAAGGCCTCAAACCACTGGCCCAATAGTATTTTCTTGGGTCATCTAGCCCACCACAGGCTCCCAAAAGGTCATGACTTGAAAGTACTATTGGTAGTAACTTATTTCCTTATATGCAGACAAATTTTTTCCCCTATCTTTCGATGTGGGACTGGAGTGTTACAAACTCCCCTACTTAAATTTCTGACGTCCCCGTCAGAACCGGGACTGGGGTGTTACAAACTCCCCCACTTAAATTTCTGACGTCGGCCCAAAGATCTTTGTCTCTTTAGCCATTGTGGGATAATACCGGCTGGCTTCGTGTCCCCACCTCCGGACCTTCATCTCTCCATTGTGGGATAATACCACCAGCCTTCGTGTCCTCACCTCCGGCAACCCGATCGGATAACCCGACCCGAGCTTTCGAGAGTCGGATCTGATACCATATGAAACAACCCGAGTCAAATCCCGAGTCCGGAACAAATCTCGGGTCAAATCCCAAGTCCGAATCGAATCAAATCCATCCAAATAAGGCCTCAAACCACTGGCCCAATAGTATCTTCTTGGGTCATCTAGCCCACCACAGGCTCCCAAAAGGTCATGACTTGAAGGTACTATTGGTAGTAACTTATTTCCTTATATGCAGACAAATTTTTTCCCCTATCTTTCGATGTGGGACTGGGGTGTTACAGAAATCACCATAGTGAAGTTTTCTGAATATTATTTTTGGAATGTGGATTAGGATTCCTTGGGTAAGCAAGATTCTTGGAGGGAACTTTTCGATGTTGTGATTGCGAAAGCCAACAAGCCAGAGTTTTATACATCTGAGCATCCATTCCGGTCATTTCTTCAACACTTGAATTCTTGTTCATCACTATTTGCATATAAAATTGAAATTTTCATTTTCATTTTATATTTTGTGTTTTCTATCTCAGCAGTTGGTATCCCTTTTTCGATTTTCTAAAATCTCTCTTGTTATCAAGTTTTTAAAGAAGTTACAAGTGTACTTGTTAAAAAAGAAAAGAAAAAAGTTATAAGTATGTTTAGTTTGTGCTCTTAAAGCTCAGGTATCCAATTTGGTTTTGTGTTCTAGAAAAGATAGGTTGACATATAGAAGTTGAGTTTCAGTGTTCATGTTTGTTTGGGATTCTTTTTTGTTTTCTTAAAGTGCACATCATCTCTGCCATAATCTGGAAAATACTCAATATGTGAGCCATACGTACAGAGAGGGACTGATGATTTTATTTTTCCTTTCTCCATTATTTTGCATTTGAAAACCACATTAGTTTTACAGCCTCATCTCTGAATAATGACCAGATAACTGATTTTTGGTTGAAAAGAACGAATTATAACTCTCTAGTTGAAATGTTTGCTACTTCCATTTTCCATTTTCCATTTTCCATTTTCCATTTTCCTTTTTCATTAGCATCTCTAACAACCTACTCGTCTCAAGTGTCTAAGCTCTTCAGAGAAACTATCGGGGGTGCTCTCTACTAATATTGTTTAGTGTTTTTTCCCATTTTGTGATTTTTGACTTCATGTAGTTGTTATGACGTGGAGAAGGACACCTTGGCTTTTTCGAAGGTGGATGCTTTTCTTCCAAATAAAATATATTATCATGGTTGTCTCAAAACTTTCTTGCAAATCACAAAATGGAATGGTCCAGAGGTATTTAATGAATTGTCCCATAAATTTAATTTAATTTAAGTTCAGTAGTGTTTTTGTAGGCTCTGCACGGAACAAACAATTGGAAGATTGTAACCATTACTGCAAAGTGCAAACAAATTAATTTTCTGTACTAGTTATACTGATGGGAACTAACTGTTGGACTTGGACTTGGACTTTTTCTTATTAATTAATAATCTTTTCTCTAACTGGATTTTAGGTGATATACTTTGGGGATCACCTTTTTAGCGACCTAAGAGGGCCTTCAAAGGCTGGTTGGCGTACCGCTGCAATCATTCATGAACTAGAAGTATGCCTTCTATGATGTGCTTTTCAACTTGTTTCTTGTTGCTGTTAATTTATAATTGATCTAAGGTGTCGAATGAAATGCCTTAGGCTTCAAAAAATAATCTCGTGTATGGTTGGTTATAATCATTGGGCTACACATGTATGCTGGATCATCAATTAACTAGCGA
Organism: Panax japonicus; assembly: GCA_020205505.1. NCBI lineage: Eukaryota > Viridiplantae > Streptophyta > Magnoliopsida > Apiales > Araliaceae > Panax > Panax japonicus. The sequence goes on along the minus strand of CM035093.1, from coordinate 7,863,702 downwards.
TAACCCGTGCCTGAAGGCACTGTATAATTCAAAAAAAAAATCATGAACACAAAAAAATGAAACATTGAATATAGACACACACTAAACTAAAAGCCTAAATTAATTATTAACACATCTGCACTTTCTATACATACTCCACAAAGCATTTAAATGAAAAATTCTTACGAAGACAAATTTCAATAAAAAAATAAAAAATATATCCACCTTTAATAGTCAAATTCTCATACATTTAAACTAATAATAGGTCATCATTAAGTATAGTAAAAATAATACCAGTATCAACGAAAACACAACCCAAACTAACAAGATGTCTGTAGTCTGATGCATATAATTAGAAAATCCTATGCTTCAAAAATTGCAACACAAACGTCCCAATGTTACATAACTTGAGAATATGCGACATGAAGGAGGTACCATCCTGTGATAATGCATGTTCCGCAGCTTCTTTTCTCTTGAATTCTACATAGGCTGACCTTGTTATGCACAACAATTTAGTTTATCATGACTACAAACTCCAGGACATATATTGATATAATTAGAACTTGCATATGAAGAATCTTACCCTTTAGGTTGCCCTGTTGCTGCATCCATTACGTTAACCACTTTTAGAACCATCTCCAAAAATTTTAAATGAACCTGTAGAAAAGGCAACTACGTCAGAATGTAGAAATCAATATTAGTAGCCAAGTTTCACAGCATGGGTATAGGTCTTACATTGCTAATGAATATAGTCCGTGAATCAGTATCTTCAGCAGGACGACCACTGGAATATAAACTTGCACAACCACCCAAGTAACCATGACGTAACAAAAGAAAATGAAATGACTTTATATATGAGAAAGTTGGGACAAAATAGTAGATAGCTATTCCATGTAAAACATATTAGCAAACTACAAACGTCTTCTAATAGATAGTAATCCATAGTTATGCAAAAACACCAGGTATAAAAACTGAACAAAGAACGGGGAACTAACACACTCAAAGTTGCGACCATCCATGCCATTGGCTTCTAGACAATAAACAATTTTCCTCTCGCCTGCTTTGCCGATTTAAACAGGCAACCACGAGTGTTATGGTAATTTGCCAAACACAAATAAACAGAAACCTCAAAATCACACACTTGTAGTTACAACTTGTAACATCTGAAAAACAAGTATATCTATGAGCAGAAACTACGAAACTGCTTTCCATTTGAAACTAATACCAGTGTAGATATAAAAACAAAACCCAAAACACTGAAATAAACACCATTCGAAAACTTTTGATTGCTGAACTACATGCCCATAATTCTAAAAATTCAAAGCAACTTTCTTGCTGAGTATTGTAACCGTGGCAGGGAAAAAATGAAGCATACAAAAATCACATTGCATCAAGATGCATAGTACTACTAAGGGTGTTCTTATAAGAAATTCAAAACAAAACATTAGTACATCCAACATAAAAAAGAAACATGAACAATTTTAGTAAAGGTTAGAACAATAAACCCTGTGCCACTACAATTACAAGCCATTCTGCCGAAAAAGTTAATAGGGATGAGCAATAACATTTTTAGTTTAAAAATAAATGATCCAAAACAAAAACAGCATCACTTTCAGCGTGTCACCTAAAAACTTCAGTACCATGTTTATGCAAAAACATTTAGTAAACAGCTTATAAGACAAATAGCTTATAATTGTGAATGATAACTTAATTAGTTAAGCCAATTTGAAAACTAATCATGTTAGCGTAACCACTAAAAATGAATTTACAAAGAAACTCAAATATTTTTTTTACCACTTATGGCACACAAAGTCAAAAGGAAAACTCAAATATTTTTTTTACCACTTATTTTCCTAAACAAAAATTGTTACTATAAGTATAACAAAATACACCATTAACTCCAAACATAGTAAAAAAAACCATGAATATTTGGATTTGTACAATATAATCACAATCATATAATCACAATCATAGGCCCTTCACTTCAAGGTTAGGGATGGTGACACCTATCTCCCTCCATGAATAAAACAAAATTTAACAGTTACTGCACCTTGAGCTCTCATTAGATGGGATACGTTCTGAAGCTGAAATTACCATGTCAACAATATGGACGCATTAAGGGGAAGCACTTAGTTTATGTTGTATGTAAGCATGAGACTACAACTTAAATGGAAGGAAACAAGATTACGAATGGAATGTTGCTAAACAAGAAAAATGTAGTATTCATCAAATAAAGATGGCAGTTAAAATGAATGAACAAAATCCATAAACCAATTAGTTATACCATCCAGCTGTACAGAAAAAGAAGAAAGATTGATAACAAACTCAAGCCTAACATAGTTTAGAAAAACAAAAGCAGGCAATACAGAGTGGTAAAAATAACAATTGATAACAATGGCACAAACAACTAAAAAACTAACAGATGATTAGAAGAATAATAAAAGAACCCCGAAATGATAAGCCTAAAAATTTAATTTATAGCAACTTTGTCAACTGAAATTGTTTTTAACAAGAGAAATTGTTGTAAGATGCAGTTCACATATGGTATTTAAAGCTAAGTTGAAGAATTGGCTTATTCACGATACCGAAGTAGAATATAGATTGGAAATTTCTATATACAATAAATAAATAAATTCACTAATATTCGTTCCACGTAATGAAATCTGACACCATATTCTCTCTTTATACATGGGAATAATATAGGTGCAAGGTTTTTTTGTGCAAGGTAGATGAAACTACACAACTTTGTTCATTCAATTGACAATTAAACTTCGCAGATTCAAAGAGCAGGAAAAAATATGAGAGAATGTCATTTTTTATATGACTTAGTGATATGCACCAACAACTTTATAATAATGAAATGACAGTCATTTTACACGGTTATAAATTATAATAATAGTACTCTATAACCTCAAATCATATAAAAATTGCATCCTCATATTTTTGCATATTATTTACATCCGTACAATTGGATTGTAAAGTGAATGATGTAAAATAAGGTCTTTTCAACTATCTTGCATGGGAAAGGGGGGGGGGGGGAACTTGCAAAAACTTGCACCTTCATTAATTCAAACATATAAATAATGAAAAGAACAAAGGCAATCTTCATCTGGGTCAATTTCAGGATGCAGAAAATCAAACAGGAAAAAGCCAGTAGGCTACCAATTCTGAGCATCGCTCTCGCAGTAAACTTTTTCCCGCATTTAAATTATAACCATTAGATGGTCCTAATATCAATGTATTCCTATGTTAAGCTTCATTAAGCCCAGAAAGAGATTTTGCATTTGTACCTTATCTTTCGAAGCACTGAAAATACACCTCTGATTTTGTCGACAAAGTTGAGCAACATCGCCTAATTTAGATAAACTGCTATAAATTAAATATAACTGAACTCGTTAAATATCTCACTTAGAGATGAATTTTGAGATCAAAACTTATATTCTCAAGGGAAGCCCAAGACGAAATGCTGATCAATTTAACCAAGAAACACAATTGTAAACATCAAACCAATCAAAAGGAACCCTAAAAAAAGAAAAAACCAAATCAAGAACCCCATAAACCCAATAAAGCTAAACCCTTAGACAATTGAAGAAACCAATAAAGGTAAACCCAATAAACCCAATTTCATACATTTTGTAAGAAACCAAACTGAAATTGAAGAAAAAGCAAGATAAGGTGCGGAGGAAGAAATACCAAGATAAGGATTTTTGGACCAGTGGGCTGGTGTCGATCAGGTGCCGAGGAAGAGGAGAGCCAAGAGGAGTCTTAGATCTTCGACTTCTTCTGCTTCTGCGTTGAGAGATCGTGATTTAGGGGAGTTAAGAGGGATAAGAGATTTAGATAAGAACAGAGAGAGATAGAAGGTTCCGCGGAAGAGGAGAACAGAGAGAGATAGAAGGTGCCGTGTTATCAAGCTCCGATCTTAGATCGTGTTTTTCATGCTCCGTGTTATCTCTCAGCTCTGTGTGTGTGTAAGGAGAGAGGGAGAGATAAAAGGGTTTAAAATTTGAAATTGGAGTAATAAGGAGAGTAGCTGACGTGGATTTAGACGGGACGTTTGTCTTTTTTCTCTCTCTGCTCTCCTTTATATTATAGATTACAATTTGACATATCATTTTGTCTGTTGTTTTTTGTAAATGTGTAATATTACTCATTCCCAATGTTCTAAAAGGCGCTAGGCGGGAGGCGGGGGGATTTTTTATTTTAAGCCAATTTTAATATTTTATCTTACATTTATCCAAACAAAACAATAATATAAAGCAATACAATCTATAATGAAGATAATAAAGGTCTTTGCTTAAAATTCAAACACATATCCACATTGCTAATGTCAAAATTCAAACATATTTTTAATGTATTAGTTTTATTCATAAACAGAATTGCTATTAAATAATAAAATTTAAAATTTCAAGAATTTAATTCAATATTAAAACTTAAGAAACTAAACATAAATTTATGAATTATATTGAATTAAACTAAATATTACAAATGTATCAACATTTATATAATTTGAAGTTGATACAAGTTCAAAAAATTACAACTATAATAAAATTATCTATTTTGACTTGATATTGTTCATTTCTTTGTTGTGATTTGATATGCTACAACATGTATTATGAATATGGTAAATCATTAGAAAAATAAATATATTAAGATATGGTTTGGGTAGTTATTAAATAAAATAAAATCTCTCCGCCTAGACCCCGCCTAATTTTTTGGAGGAATTTTTTTGCCGCCTTGAGCCTAGGTGAGGCGCCAGGGGGGCCTAGCGCCTAGATGAGATGCCAAGGGGGGCCTAGTGCCTAGGCGGGGCGCCAAGGAGGGCCTAGGCGGACCTAGACGGGGATTTTTAGAACATTACTCATTCCTTTGGCTATTATGTTCCTTTGAGAACACTATAATTTTTCTTGGCGAAGCCTGACTGAGGTGCACCCTTAGTTTCCCTATAAATCTGTTGTCTCAACATGAATCACAGATTGACTTCAAGCACTTGCGCTCCCTACTGATTTGTGCCACATTAAACTTCTAATTTACTGATTAGGGATGTTGATATTGCATTCTAAATTCAGAGTTTTAATCATACCTAAACGTACTTGTTAATCGATCTTTTATGAATCATTCTTTGCATGCAGAACGAGATACGGATACAGAATGAGGATAAATATCGTTTTGAGCAGGTATCCTCTTAAAAATTGCATGTTCAATTGCAGTATCTGTGTAGTGCATAAAGATGTTTCTTTTGTTTTGCTAAATCTTCTTATTCTTCTTCATTGTTCCCCCTGAATTTCCCCCTAATCCAAATTGCTAAATTAAACTAAAATTGAAAGCTGAAGAGTAGAGTATATATTTTAGGAGTATAGTATATATTTTTATCTCTAATGTTAATTGTTACTATGCTATGATGGTGTATGATTAACCTAGCAAAGCATATATATGCAAATAAGAGAGAGTGAACACGATATGCATATGAGAATGATATAATTTAATACCATATATAATTGTAACACAATCTTTCCCTTTTCAAATCTTACCTAAACTTAGCGGTAAGTAATATAATATAAAGCTACTCTTTTAGAAATTTTTTTGTCAAATATAAAAACTTAAGGTACAGGTTAATGATGCAAACAAGAAGATTAAAAAGCATTAGACAGATAGACTAATCAATATTTTACTCTTCTCAAAGTAAGCTCACCCAATATCAGAAAGTTTGCTAGCTTTATATTATACATTTATATGTATATGCCTACTACAAAAACAGTAATTGTGGTTTACTCCTACCTCCCACCACCCATTCCCTTTTCTCCTTTGAGAAAAATCAATATGTCAAACTTTTGAATTCTAAATACTGGAAAAGACTAACTGATTTATGTCTAGATCGACATTTCAATGTCGTCTACAATAATACTCTCTGTCCCAAACAATATGGACTTTTGACTTCTGTGTGTTAAATTGACCATTTTTAAAACTAATTTTAATACCATTTTTGCCAAAATATATAGGTGAAGAGATTATAACCAAAGAAAGTATATACAATTTTCCACTAACCGCAATTTTTACAATTTTACAAAAGTATTTATATATGCTTAATTATTAATTCTAAAATTAGTCAATTTTTGATCAAAATAAGTCAAAACTGGGCACTTAATTTGGGACCGAGGGAGTACTTTTGATTTAGTATATTATCATTCATCAGTCGTGTCTTAATAGCGCCTACTGTTTCGAACTTGTGTCAGATCTCTGTGCCTACTAGACTAAGGGTGTTAAGAAGTTCAAGTATTTGATCATTGATATGGCTACATGTGCTTTCTTTTGGAGTTGGTGGTTCTTCTGAGGCATTGTATGTCTCTTAGATTGCTTGTAAAAAGTAAGATATAATTTCTCGTGTACAAAATAATTGAGGCTTCACTTTAACATGTTACATTTTCACCACATTGAGTGAGCCTCGGTGTTTTGATCATTGATTTCAAACATACCAAACTTAAACAGGGATTTTGGGTTCTAGAGATGTTTCTTTTGTCAACTTTTGTTTTAGATGGGATGGTGGCTGATTATAAAGCTCGTGACTGTATTTAATTGCTGGAGTTGATTCCAATCTGTTGGTTGAAGAACAGTTGAGAGATGAAATTGTGTGCCACCAATATTATTTATTATTCACCGGATGCTGAGTATATTGACATTTGTTTTCTAAACTTTGATTCATCTGGACAGTTCCATGAATTGGCTGAAGTAACTTTTATCAGCACTAGGAAACCCTAAGGGGTGTAAATATGGATGAGGTTTTGAAAGAAAAATTCGAGATTGTAGATTTGAGTCCTAATACTTTGGTCTAACCTTATTTATTCCACACACAAATATTGTAGGAAGCTTCAGAAGTTCTCTGACTTGTTGATCTGTCTTATTAACTCCTATCATGCCGTAATTTTTTCATATCCAGGAAGATCATTTTCTTTTAGGGTAGTTCGACCTGATATTTTGTTGGTGGATATTATTATACTGCATCCCTTTTTCCCTTTATTAAACTTTAAACTCTTCCACTTTTTCTACGCTCTCCTAATGCAGGCAAAGTTTCATATAATACAAGAACTTCTTGGTAAACTGCATGCTACTATAGGTAATTGTCAAAAAAGTGATGCATACAAGTCTCTTTTGGGGGAGCTTAATGAAGAGAGGCAGAAATCACGCTGCACAATGAAGGGCATGTTTAATAGATCTTTTGGAGCTACGTTCCTCACCGACACTGGCCAAGAATCTGCCTTTGCTTATCACATCCATCAGTATGCCGATGTATATACTAGTAAACCAGAAAATTTTTTGTTGTATCCACCTGAGGTGTGGCTTCATGCACCTTTTGATATAAAAATCATGCCGCACCACGTGAAGGTATGATTAAATCGTCCTACAAAAGGTTTTCGTTGTGCTTGCTATCTTTAATTCTTTTTGTTCTCTGGGTCATGACTCATATTTTCACTTTGTTTGGCCATCTCGTGAATTTCACAGAAGACCCATATTAGAATATTATCCCCTTAGTTCCTTTAGATAAGAAAATCCCGCTACTGGGTGTCTTTGATTTCCTAGATGCCAGGATGTTTCATTTTTACCACATTATCAATTATGTTAAGCTGTTCGTAAAGTTTTAACCCCCGTTTTCAACTGGATTTGTATTTGAAGATTGGCTAAAAGCATCTGTCTTTCAGGTTCCGTCAAGCTTGTTCAAGATTCAATAGTTTCAAGCTGGAAAATGCGCAAGTGGAAAGAGAAACTAAGCTGACGCATACCCAAGGATGAATGTTTTTTGGCAGTTGTTACTGGATGCCATCGGTAAATATTTATATTCCTCATTCACTGGGGGTCAAGTGAAGTGAAGTAGTACAGTTGTATGCGAGGAATTACGCCTAAAATGATGTTGCACCCCATTGTAAGTAAATGTTGAGAGCATTTACCTCCCATCATTTTTTTAAACCTGTAAATCCTAAACTTAAAATCTTCCAGTCAGAAAACATGGTCTCTTATCTGAACTGTTTTTATGCCCCCATCATCTACAAGCTTGACTACATTATTAGTTAAGCTGATTGGGGGTGATATGTAGTATTTCATCTTTCTGCCACCTTAATTTGCACGACGGGCTTAACTCGGTTTCCTTAAGTATAATCTTTTTTCTGTGGGATCCTCCTCTACTATACATCAACTTTGATGTAGGCCAGCTTGTCTTTGTTGAAAGCTGGAAACCAATGAGTTAACCATTTTCTTTTTTATTCAATTACATAGAGAGAGAGAGAGAGAGAGAGAGAGGAGAGCTTTGGCAATCCTATATATTAACAAACCATAAAAAAATGAAAGAAATCAGATTATCCTCTTTGACAATGAGAACATTTAGTTTGAATTTGATAGAAGGCAATGCATCATTGCACGGCCGACCACACAAGGAATGAAAGGTCCAGCTTCCTCCTCCTACTGGCTACTACTCTACATATAGAGAGAGAGCGTACCGTAGTGTCGGCAAAACCAAAATCCAAGACGCTGATAGATAAGTACTGTACTTTACAGCTGGAATCATTTCCACCGGCTCATTTCTGTTTATTATCAGACCTTTAATTACTGAGGTGGAAATGAAATAGAAGAGTGTAGTCGTTTCCATCAAGTTGTCTATTTGATGTTGAACGAAATGATAATGTTACCATCACGTAAAGCTCACATATTGTACGATACTTATGAATTTATTGTTGAGTTAAATGAGTCACGTTAATAACAAATCTATGGATGTCATTTCATATAGCATGTGAATATTATGTGATATTTTTTTTGTGATAGTAACATTATTTCCTTTGTCTGCTCATTGTATCTTTTCTTCAAAAAACTTTTTAAGAGATAATTAAGTGTTATTTATCTTAGAAATTATTCCATCTCCATAATTTTGTACTAAACCAACAGAGTAATTCTATTTGCATCATCCTATGTTGTTATAAACTTATTATATAAGTTCGTACAACAAACGAAACGAATGATGAAATAAGCTCAGACCCGGCACAGCAACGAACGATCATCAGATGAGTGGCGACTGTGGGTCCCCATCGTGAAGCTTCGCTAGCTAGCTGTCCTTTTGGATAATTATTACTTCATGTAAATTGTAGTAATTAAACCTAGATAGTTAGCTTAGCTTAGCTGTCCTCGATCTCATTCTCTTTCACACTACACATCCAGCTGCGCAGGCTTTGAAATTCAAGTTTATTTTTTATTAAATTGGTCAATTAATTAATGAAAAATCAACACACATAAAATTTTGCTTACGTGTCAATATTTTATTTGTCAATTGATCAATTTATTCAAAAATGCTTTCGATATTTTATATGACGCCCCGCCCCAATTTTAATTTACAATATTACCCCGCCCTCTCCCCCCTCTCGCAGCTTTATTTACTTGCACTCAACTAACCAATTGTTGGACATCCAATTCTACTCGGGGGTTGGAGAATATGTATCTTATTCTAAAACTTAGTTTTCAAACCCGACCGACTCACCGGTGTATCTTATATGTGATTTATATATCATTAAATAAATATTTGAGTTGCTTATAATTAACTTATCACTTTAAGTTAAATTTAAAATATAAATCCGGTTCTTAAACATATGAACATAAAATAATCATTACATTAATAAAATAAAATAAAGCATATCCAACCTATTATATTATTAAAAAAAAATAACATCTCTTGTAATACAAAATCTAAAAACATTTCATTCAAACCAAAAGAAATAATAACAATTTAGAATCTCTTAAATAGTAATTACTAATAAAGAAAAAAACAAATCTTGAGTAGTTTAATAATCAAATAATTAGGAGAAGAAGAAGAATAAGAAGGAAATAGTGTTCATCAATTATCAAATTTAAGAGAATTAAATACTCCGTTAAAACCAAAATTAGTACCAAAACAATGGGAGACTAAGGGAATGTTTGTTTAGAACTGAATGGAGCTGAATCGGTCAGTGCATTTGTTTTGGTTTGAATGGCTGAATCAATAAGATGAACAAGTTGAATGGCTAGGTCAAATTTTTTTAACTGAATGACTGAATAAGCAGTCGAATGAAGTAAAAAAATATTAACTATTATATTAAATCATATTAAATAAATTTACAATAATTTAATTTTTTTTAAAGGGATAAAATAATAAAATTTTGTTATTTCAAATATGTCAATTATCAAATAACTTTTTTCATTCAACAACTCATTTAGATTCAGATTCATTTAATTTTTATCAAACAACCTCTAAAATTAAATGTGTTTTTATATACTCCTTTGGCAGACAATATATCAAAGAAATATACCCTTTCCTTTCATTACCAGGGAGCGACATCACTAGTTTCCTTTTCATTTTATTTCTAAGTAGAAGAATATTTTTTATTTCCATTTTGAATACATTATTCTACTTTTATTTATATTAAGAAAATCCAATTCCAATTCCATTGTTAGGAAGGGGGAGAGAGGAGGGACCGAGGGAGCATTTGCCAGAGAAACAGTAAAAAGTATTTTCAGTTGCCAAATAAACTCGTGCTGCATATCCTTTACAAGAAGAATATTAAGAAATAAAGATAACAACAAAATTCAAACCGAGGATAGATAACAAGTCTCCTCCCCCCACCCCACCCCACCCCACCCCACCCCACCCCACCCCAAGCCAAGAAAAGAATGCGCTTTCCGTTTTTCCATTTCTTTTGCCCCTTTACGTAATTTTTTTTGAAGAAACCCCAATAAATCTAAATAAAATATATTAATTTTAATTTACAACCTTTCCGTGATTGTAGCCGTAATAGGAGAGATACCATCTAACGAACTTCTTCAACCCGGTTTGCAAATCTGTCGTGGGCTTATACCCAAGTTCCCTTCGGGCCGAACTTATATTAGCATGTGTGAAAGGAACGTCACCGTTTCCGGGCATGTCCACCATATTCTTTTTCGCTTTCATCTTCAAATGCCTCTCCAATATGTTCACTAACGTCGGTACTGTCACCGGCGACGTGTTGCCCAGATTGAAGATTCGGTACGGCGCGGTTCCCTTCTTCTTTCCGCCCGACCCGGTACTCCTACCAGCAGTATCCAACGACCCCACACACCCCTTCACAATATCATCAATGTAAGTAAAATCCCGAGCCAAGTCAACCCGATTCTTGCCCCTGTACACAGTAATTGGTTTACCCTGTAAAATGTTCCGGGTGAAGGAGAAATAAGCCATGTCGGGCCTGCCCCATGGGCCATACACCGTGAAAAAACGCAATCCGGTAATGGAAAGACCGTAAATGTGGTTGTAGGTATGCGTAATTTCTTCACCCGCCTTCTTTGTAGCTGCGTAGAGGGAAGCGGGTCGGTCAGTACGATCCGATTCGGAAAAGGGAACTTTCTCATTTAACCCGTAAACCGAACTGGAACTAGCCCATACAACAGCGGGCTGTGGATTGGCGGATTTGCAGGCCTCGAGAAGCGTGACTAGGCCCGCGATGTTGCTGTGAACGTAAGACTGAGGATTCTCCATGGCGTATCGTACGCCGGCCTGCGCAGCCAAGTGCATGACGTGCGTAAAAGCTACCACATCGAAGAGCTTTGCTAAAAGGCGCGCGTCGTTAAGATCACCCTCCACAATAAAGATATTATGGGAGTGGAGGAGGGCTCTTCGGGCTTTTTTCAACGACGGGTCATAATAGCTGTTGTAATTGTCCAGTCCAACGACCCCGTCTCCCCGTTTCTTGAGTGCTAGGGACACGTGGGAACCGACGAAACCGGCTGCCCCGGTAACCAGCACCGACAAGCCGTTGGAGCGGTGGATCTGAGCGGATTCCCGGACTTGTTTCTCCCAACGGATACCGCCCCAGGAGGCGGAGAAGTACTTGCTACCGGAATCGACGAAGCTTTCGAAACTCAAATACGACACCGTTAAAGCTATCAAGAAGAGAGCCCACAAGAACATGGACGACGTCGAGGCAAAACATCTGTGGAGCGATCGGTTCATATGGTAGGACCGGTCGATCTTAAACTTACCGGGAGTTGACGGAAACAATTCCTCCTCCAATGACGGCATTCTTCTAAGGAAATTTGCAGGTTTTATGGAATCGATTGATAGGGTGAATTGTATTTGTAATTGAAGTGGGTTTCTGTTGTATTAATAATTAATAATATTAAATATTTTAGGGTGAAGAGGAGAAAGAAGGAACAGATGCAGAGAACAATGGAGTTTTTATTTGATTCTGCACCTGCCGAAAGATGGAAGGTAGAGGAAGAATTTAAATAGTGGTCACCATACCTATACGCGTGAACGCGTTAAAGGACGGCCAACTCGGAAAGAGAGAGAGCATAAAACTAATTAAATTAGTAAAAACATGTAGTAGTATTTCAAATTTGGGACACTTTTTTGAGTTGTTTTTGGAAGGTAAGGAGATAAAATGGAAAATTATATGTTGGAATCATTGACATAAATATCTGAAATTATTGATAATTATGTTATTTACTTATATATATATATTATTGTATTTCTATGTTTTAAATGTGTCAAATGCATATTTAATTAATTATATAAAATATGAGTTTTGGTCTATAATTTTACCCATATATTAAAAAAGAATAATTTTATTAGAAAAATTAATACTTTAAGACTAAAGAGATACTAGCATTTTTTAAACTTTGAAGGACACTTCTATACTTGACAATTGAGTTGTATTGTTATAACTAAATAACTGAAATGTAACCAAATTATGTATATCTACCTCCCATCCTACCTAAAACACTCCCATTTTAAGTCGGCTCATCAAAATTAATACTCATCACTCGGGGCAGTGCCCACACAATCTATACCACCACCGGTTCGACCAGTCGTACAGAAATTGATAGACTAGATAAGAACAAGGACGACCGGCAATTGCCCGCGATGCCCGTGTATTCGGCTATTGGTTTGGAACAGTGGGCGGGGCGGGGCTCCTTCCTATTTCATATTTTACCCATTCATTTTTAAATAAAAAATTAACATATTGAGTGGCAATTCATGATCTGTTCTGTTATCTGTACACTCAGTCATGTGCAATAAATGAAAGTTGATAAAATCCATGTAAAGAAATACGCATTTAATTAATTAAATACTCCAAAATATAAGTAGACATGAATCACCATGTGTTGGGTGCTTCCATTTGGATTCCAAGAACTTTCCAACCTCTTTTTTCATCCCATCTGTTAACTATTTTTGTGATTAAACCATAACATTTTAAATTTATTTAATATTATTAATATAGCAGTATAATATATAACAAAATTTATTAATAATAAATTTCTATAATTATATAAAATTTAAATTTAATATAACATTCTATATAATTAAAATATATATTTAATTTTGAAACGAAAACAACAAGTGCTTCCATTATTTATTTAGGTTAGTGTTAGTGTTAGTATCCCAAGGGGAATGGGAGTTTAATATTAATCTCCATTAGACTTAATACAAACAAGCTCAAGGGATTGTTTGATAAAAATTGAATGAAATGATTCTGAATTTGAATAAGCTGAATGAAAAAAAGTTATTTGATAATTTATTTGTTTGAAATAATTTTTTATTATTCTAACTTTATGAAAAAATTCAAAATTATTGTAAATTTATTTAATATTACTTAATATAAAATAATAATTAATATTATTAAAAAAAATATTTTATTCAATCGTTATTCATCTCGTTCTGTCAAAAAAATAACATTAAACTTTTAAACTCAAATCGTCTGATTCAGCCCTATGTACGTAATAAAGAGTCCCTTAGTCACTATATAATAAGTAGTACCAGAGAGTCTGTCTATACGGAGTATAATAATAGAACGTGTACTTAGTCGTTGCTTGACTGCTTCTAAGCAAATTGAGCAAACTCTGATGTTGACTTTATTTTCTATTAATGGAATAGTAGTATGTAATGAGAAATGTAGCGTTGAGTTATAATACTAATGTATCCGGTTAGCATAAAGTTCAGTCAATTGACCAATAAAATATTGACACACATAGAACTTTATTTGAATGTCAACACTGTTGATCAATTAACCAATTTATCTAAAAATAAACTCTATGCTAACCAATTCCAATATTAATACTTAAAACTTCTTGTAGAGGGAGCTGGCCAACTCACTTTTTTTTTGGGGTTATTATTATTATAATTTCAATTCAGTTTGATTAATAATCTAAGTACCATCTTCAATGCTTGTTTATTTTTTTTGACTTTTTTGGCATATATATTATATTAATAGTTTGCATCGGCTTTCAATCGTTATACCAAAATAAATGAATAAATAAAAATGAAAAGGTCCATTCTCTTATCTTCCGGACAACATCTCAAGTAGTTTCCCTACCAAGGCAGAAATTTAGAAACACTGGCAATGGGTTGGGTTGGGTTGGGTTGGGTCAGTCGGGATTACTTTATGTTACGTTTGAGGCTTATTCGCAGCGACCCCATTCTTCCAACCCAACCCAAATTAATTCGTACATTCAAACAAGGAACAATTACATTTTATAGTACATTTAAAAATATAATTACAAGAAAAGTGTCCTCATTAAATATTTACATAATTAATATCTTTAAAATTTTATTTTCATTATTAGTACATATTTATGATTCCTTTAATTATGGGATGTGTTTTAATTCTCAACCATCTCTCCCACAATTTTCTCCACATCTCTCCCATGATTTTCTCCCACTCCATTTATGTTTCCCTTCTTCTTCTTCTCCTCCTCCTCCCTCCGCCTCCTCCTCCTCCTCCTCCTCCTGTCCAACCCCTCCCCACCCTCCGCCTCCCCTTCCTCCCGCCTCCCGCCTCCCCTCCTCCCCTCCTCCCGCCACTACTCCTCCCGCCGCCAGCCCCACACCCTCTCCTTCCTCTTCCTCCGCCTCCTTTCTCCACCCACCGCCCACGCCCCACCCCCTCACTCCGCCACCCCCTCCTCCCCTCCCTCCGCCCTCCGCCCCTCGCCCCTCTCCTCCTCCTCCCCCTCCCCCTCCATCCGCTACCCCCACCCCTCCTTCCGCCACCCCCTCCTCTTCCCCCCTCCCTCCTCTCCCTCCCTCCGCCTCCCTCCGCCTCCTCCCCCTTCCCTCCGCCACCCCCTCATCCTCCCCCTCCCTCCGCCACCCCCTCCTCCTCCTCCCACTGTCCACGCCCCACCCCCTCCCTCTGCCATCGTCGCTCTGTTTCTGTAATTTTTTTATAATACAGTTGGTAGCCAAACCTTTATATCAAGGTAACTAATTCTGTTTTATTAAGTTTCCAATTTATTTTGCATGTAATACAGTTGGTAGCCAAACCTTCGTGCAGTTGGTTGCCAAACTTTTAGATCAAGGTAACTAATTCATACTGCAGGTGTGAAGGTAGATTGATTATCTTGGTATAAAAGTTTGATTACCTTGGTATAAAAGTTTGGTTACCTTGGTATAAAGTTTTGGTTACCTTGGTATAAATATGCAGTGTTCTATTTTTTATTTACCAACATGAAATTGGTTGTCAAACTTTTAGACCAAGGTAACCAATTCAGTTGTATTTGATTACCAATTTTATTTTAAATGTGATGCAGTTACTAGTCAATTTTTGTGGCGACGGCGGCGATGTGGCGGCGGCAGCGGTGGCGGCGAGAGAGGAGGATGATGAACATTAGCTCCTTCATAATTTTTTATTTTTAATTTTCTCATTTTGATTTGAATTTTGAAATATGGGTTTGAAATTGTTGTTAGAGACAAGATTTGAATTTGAATTTGAATTATTAGTTATCCTTGATTTTAGGTTTCTTTATTAATGTGAATTGTACTATTTTTGTAATATGAGTCTTAATTACACTCTTTTTGTAATTATTTAATTGATGCACTTTTCTTGTAATTACTTTCTATTTGTTGTATACTTATGTAAAGGACCCTTCAAACAAACTATGATGTTTAATATTTGTTCGGTAATACTAATAGATTGGTTAGCAAAAAGATTTCATTGGTTGTGGGCCAAATTGATCTCAGGCTCTCAGCCCTTGAAATCCAAGCACGCATATGGAAATCTATCTTATCTACGGCCCAAATGCATGCACATAGAACTTTCAATTTTTTGTCTTTCTTCAACTGTCTTAATATTTGAACATACTATATCCGCATTAAAAAAGCCCCACGTGCTAATTAATACTTTTCAGAATTTATTTTAAGTTTATCTCTAAATTTGTTTAGTGAGTGTTAACAAAATTGTTTACCGGGTGTCAGATTGTTATGCAAATTTTATGAAAGGCCCAACATGCATGAGCATGAATTTTTTGTTTTCTGTTGCTTTACGTGATAAGTTTATTGCTGTTATAAAACTTTAGCAAAGTATATAAATATACTCTTATAATTGCTGCATAAATTTAGAGAGAATAAATAAGAGAAAAGAAGGAGAAAATCCTTCTGAAAATTCTACTCAATTCCTTATGTATTTCCTTTCTTATATAGGCAAACAGAAGAAGAGTCACTGAGGAGAGGAGGAGAATAAAGCAGAAGCTAGGGAGTCACGGAGTGAATAAAACAAAGGTTCCCTCCTTAGGAGGGAATCACACGTTTTTAACACTTCCCCCGATTCCCTACGATAGAAGATTATGTCTCATTAAAAATCTTGTTAAGAAAATTCAGTGGAAAAAACTTAACGAAGGGAAAAAGAGTACATATCTTTTACATAAATATCTTAACTGACTGCCACGTTAAAACCTTTTCAGGAAAAACCCATTGGAATAAAAACCGTGACTAAGAAAAAAGAGTACAGTCTTCCCCTCAAAAGGAATTCATTATTCCTTGATGAAATGTTGTCACAAGTCTTTCAGTCGACACATTCCGATCCTTTTCTAAAGTTTTGCAAACGTTGCATTTGGTAGCGACTTTGTGAATAAGTCGACTAGATTATCACATGATCGAATTTGGTGCACATCTATATCACCCTTCTTTTGTAGCTCATGTGTGAAGAAGAATTTAGGTGAAATGTGCTTTGTTCTATCTCCCTTGATGTACCCTCCTTTAAGTTGAGCAATGCATGCAACGTTATCCTCATACAGAATTGTAGGAATGTCTTTGATTGATGGTAATTCACATGACTTTTGAATATGCTGAATAATTGATCTCAACCAAACACACTCTCTGCTTGCTTCATGTATAGCAAGAATCTCGGAGTGATTTGAAGATGTAGCTGTCATGGTTTGTTTTGTGGATTTCTAAGATATAGTCGTGTCACAATATGTAAATACATAACCTGTTTGTGATCTTCCATTGTGTGGATCTGATAAATATCCTGCATCGACATATCCAACCAATTGCGACGTTGAATTTATTGGATAAAATAACCCAAGATCTATACTTCCACGGAGGTATCTAAATATGTGTTTGATCCCATCCCAATGTTTCTTAGTCGGAGAAGAACTGTATCTTGCTAACAAGTTGACAGAAAAAGTAATATCAGGTTGTGTACAGTTTGTAAGATACATAAGAGCACCTATTGCACTTAGATATGGAACTTCAGGTCCAAGAACTTCTTCCCCACTTTCTAGAGGCCGAAATGTATCTTTATCAACTTTTAAATATCGAACAACCATCGGGGTAGTTAAAGGATGAACTTTATCCATATGAAAATGACTCAGAATCTTTTCAGCATATGTGGATTGATGAACAAAAATTCCAGATGCTAAATGCTCCACTTGTATTCCCAAACAGAATTTTGTCTTTCCAAGATCTTTTATTTCAAATTCATCTTTTAAATAAGTAGCAGTTCTTGTGAGTTCTTCAAGAGTACCTACAAGATTCAAATCATCCACATATACAACAATAATGGAAAATCCACTTTGTGATTTCTTAATAAAAACACATGGACATACTTGATCATTTATATATCCATCTTTTATTAAATAATCACTAAGTCGATTATACCACATACGACCAGACTGTTTCAACCCATACAATGAGCGTTGTAACTTGATTGAATATATGTGACATGGCCTTTGTGATTCAGCCATTTTCAATCCTTCAGGGATTCTCATATAAATCTCACTGTCAAGTGAGCCATATAGGTATGCTGTTACAACATCCATCAGACGTGTTTCTAAACATTCCATGGTTGCCATACCTATCAGAAAGCGAAAAGTGACTCCATCCATTACTGGAGAGTATGTATCCTGATAATCAATACCAGGTTTTTGTGAAAACCCTTGAGCTACAAGTCGGGCTTTGTATCTCACAATTTTATTTTTCTCATTTTATTTTCGTACAAATATCCATTTGTTTCCAACCGGGATTACACCCAGCGGTGTTTGGACTACTGGTCCAAATACTTCTCTTTTTAATAGAGATAGTAGCTCAGTTTGAATAGCATCTTTCCATTTTGGCCAATTTTTTCTTTTCCGATATTCTTCCACGTTTTATGGTTCAGGATTCGTGTCAGGAATCAAAGTAATATCTGATGCTATAGAAAAAACAAATATGTCATCAATCATGACTTTGCTTCAATCTCATATTTTCTCATCATGTACATAATTTATTGAGATCTCTTGGTGTTCATCTCTTATCCCTTCACTGAGATTTTGAACCTCTTCTAGGGCTATTCCCACTCTTGGAATAAGTGCTACTTCTGGAACGGGTATTCCTTCTGGGATTCCCTTATTTGCTTTTGATTTTTTGTGGTACAGTGTCTTTTACACCAACCGGTCTTCCACGCTTCTGGCGTGGTTTAGATTCTTCTATTACCTTATTCGTCAATTCTCCAGGAATTAATTTTTCAATAAGTATTTCTATCCTTGCTGGAGTATTCACTGCAGGTGTATGTGACATTATCACTTTTCTAGCATCATTAAATACATCTGGCATTTGATTTGTAATATTTTGTAAATGAATAATTCTTTGAACTTCAATTTCACATTGTCCTGTACGAGGATCAAGTGAATTTAAATCTGATGCATTCCATGATATTTCAGAGGGTTTTTTATTTAAAACTTTCCCTCCTCCTAATGTTGGAAATACAAATTTATCAATATGACAATCTACATAATGTGCAGTAAAAACATCTCTAGTTAAAGGTTCAAGATATCTGATAATAGAAGGAGAATCAAAACCAACATAAATACATATTCTTCATTGGGCTCCCATCTTAGTTCTTTATGGAGGTGCAATTGGAACATATACTGCACTTCCAAAAACTGAAAAGTGTGATATGTTGGGTATCTGTCCAAGAACTAATTGTAGAGGAGAGAATTTATGAAGAGTAGTTGGTCTTACTCGAATAATGGCTGCAACATGAAGAATTGCATGACCCCAAACTGAGGTAGGTAAGTTAGCCCTTAACATTAATGGTCGCGCAATTAGTTGAAATCTTTTTATTAAAGATTAAGCTAAACCATTTTGTGTATGAATATGAGGAACAGAATGCTCAATGGAGATTCCAATAGTCATACAAAAATCATTAAAAGTCATTGATGAAAATTCAGCTGCGTTATCAAGTCGAATTGACTTGATTGGATGATCCAGGAACTGAGCCCGTAACTTGATTATTTGAGCAAGAAGTTTTAAGAAGGCAAAATTTTGAGAAGAGAAAAGACAAACATGAGACCAGCTAGTTGAAGCATCTATTAAAACCATGATATATCGAAATGGGCCAGACAATGGGTGAATAGGTCCACAAATGTCTCCCTGAATTCTCTCTAAAAATTTTGGGGCTTCTTTATAAACTTTTACTGGTGATGGTCGAACAATTAATTTTCTTCGAGAACACGCAGCACAAGGAAATTCACTACTAGGAAAAACCTTCTTATCTTTGAGAGGATGACCAGTAGAATTTTTAATAATACGACGCATCATAGAAGTACCTGGATGACCGAGTCTTTCATGCCATAGCATAAAGGATTTGGGATCTATGATTTTTAGAATCATAACAGTATGAGACTCAATTGCTCTAATTTTTATAGTATATAATTCAGAAGAAATTGAATGAAGTTTTTCTAGGATATTCTTTTTCCAGAAATAGTAGAAGTGATGAGAAGATATTCATTATCATTCTCATTGGTTGTTTCAATATTAAAACCATTTAGTCGAATATCTTTAAAACTAAGCAAATTTTTTCATGATTTACTAGAATATAGAGCATCTTTGATAAAAACTTGTGTCTCATTTGGAAGCAAGAAACTAGCCTTTCTAAATCCCTCAATTAAATTTGATGTGCCAGAAATATTTCCTACATTTCCCTTATGTGACGCCCCCAAAATAGGTATACATCACCCATTTTAGGTTGTCAATAACATGATATAGAAACACCTACAATTTTATTAATACATCATAAAAACTGTGAGTTTAAATACAAATATTGTCTTTTAGACAATATCCATACCCAAATAAATCTTCATCACAATTATTGATACATTATTTTACAAAAATGGTGAGGATTACTAAACAACTTCTAGAATCATCATTTCATACCCCGACTAGTTCTCGATACATTCTCGTCTTCTGAGAAGAAAAATAGAACAAAAAGGAAAAGAGTGAGCTCAACTAGCCCAGTAAAGAATATTATGACTAAGATAATATAGAACAAATTATCGTTAGTCTTTAACAGGGAAAAAAATCTGATAAAATACAATAGACAACAAGTTTCAGATCAATATTTGCAGCGAAAATAATAATTCATAGAAGAGTTACGTAGAGAATGAAATCTACTATTATCTATGAATTTATAAGTCCATCGTCAATATTTTATCCATGTAACATTAATAAATATTCATCTTGAATCAAATTTTTATCTTTGCACTATAGGCCAAAGATATTCATCAGTCGGTTATGTTCATCTCAACACCTGTTCATCTTTACACCACGAGCCAAAGATATTCATTATAAAATTATTTATCTTTGCATTACAGGCCAAAAATATTCAATAATATCATCATTTAGGACCGAGGATGATGAAAAATATTTTAAAGAAAACGAATCCAGTGAAACAAAAGAATAAATATTAAGGATTCGTATTTTAGTTATTCCATGTCCAAAAATACCTCATAAATAATCATAGTGAAGTAAAATTCAAGAATGATCAAAATATGGATAATAGATATTTTGGACGAAAAAGAAAAAAATTTATTTTTCGATGAATAGTGCTGTATTCGTGAATAGTGCCATATACGTGAATAGTGCCGTATACGTGAATAGTAACCCCGACACAAAAAGTTCCAAATTTGATTAAAAGTTCAAACCAATATTTTGGTATAATGATATTGAAGAAAATAATATCATTTAAAAAGAAAATAACATCCCTTACCTCGAAAAGATAGTACTTCTAGTTGAAACACCGGATATAGGTTATGACTTGAACTTGCACCGTATAATAACACTCAAAGTATTAAAATACTCACAAGAATACGCTCAATATATCGAGAGAGAAAGAGAGAGAAGATTTCAGTTTTTGGTGTGATTTTCAATTCTAACCTAAGCACCATATTTATAGAAAATTGCTTAGAACACCAAAGCAGAAAATTTAATATAATATTATTATATTTATAAAATTGTCAAGCCCACCTCTTGAATCTGAATTCAGCCACCTTGCACATGTTTAATGCAGCCCACCAAGCAAAAAAAATGTTTTTATAATTAAAAATAATTAAAACTTTCAAAAATTAATTATTTCGGAACTACAGAACTTCAATAATTCATAATAAATAGCTCTTTTATCAGAAAAATTTGAACCACATGTCCTTTCCATAGAAAATTTCATTCTCTACAAATTTGCAGAAGAAAGTTTTTCCAAATTCCAAACAGAAATTGACCGAAATCTATAAAAGGGCGATTTTACAAGCTATAATTAAATTTCGGTCAAGAATTGGGGTCTACCGACACATAAAATATATGTTAATCATTTAATGCCACAAAATAATCTTCCTCCTCATATACTCATATATCCCACATTCATTGTAAAAATATCACCATTAATATATTATTAAAATAATATATTTAAATGAATTATTTTATCAGAAAAAAGATAAAATATTAATTTTCAACAATTGTCACATTAAAAAATTTTCTCCATCTATATCCGCATAAAATCAATATTTTTCTCATCATATAAATCAATAATTAATTATTCACAAATAATATTACAGAATCACATTACTAACAACCAGGCAGTTTCCAGGAAAGAAGGGGTTTTCCAATAAGGATCTATCCTTACTAGCGTGCAATTAGATGACCAAACCTCTCCTTAGATAGAACTTTCTAGACATTGCCAATAATGTTATCTAATAATATTATCCTGATAATATGAATTATTGCTCCGATAATAGAAAATACTGTACAATGACAATTATTAAAACAACAGTAATATAAAATATAAACGCAACAATTATTGAATCAATAAAATAAAATACTGAACATTAATTACTGTAACAATTATTGAGTAGTACCTTCTTACATAAGAATCAATAATTGGTGTAATACCGTGTGCTATTGTGTTTTAACCTGCACCGGGTATTCTAACAGTATTAACGGTAACAACTACGCTGTTATTTATAACCAACTTATTATTGTCGTTTTCTTCATCCAATCGCTTTTCGTTATGGGGCCCACACAAGGCTGCGCCGTCCTACGAATATTCCCCGACAGTAAAAATATTTCACGACCAAACGAATATTCCCCGTCAACAATGAATATTTTAAAACCACTAGTTTGTTTGAAATAATTGCGCATTTCACCCATAACTTATCACATTAATCAAATCAACCCTTACTATTTCAAGATAATAAATAGAGAAAATTTAATTTTATTAAATAATAAGTTGGGGTCTTACACCTTAGCTTTGATCAGTTGTGAAAAATATTTCTCACTTCGAAGGAATGTATTAGTTATTGAACTATCTGCTAAACATATATCCTCCATATCCATTAAAGATGGTCTGACGCATATAAAAACATAAATAAGAAAAGTTATATATAATTTTATTCATGATAAACACATACCACGTATATAACGAAAACTAATAATATTATACATGATGTTTAATTAAAACAAGAAATTAAACGATATCCCAAAAGATACTTTCAGAAGGTTCAGTAATATCATCAATCTTTTTCTCATTGTTGGTCATTGGTGGATCATCAACAATATTCAATTGATGATTAATAAAGTTTGTTTCTGCCTCCATTACTTTGTTCTTTTGAGACTCTTGGAATAAATTAGCCAGATGCCTCGGCGTACGACAGGTACGCGACCAATGCCCTTTCATCCCACACCTAAAACAAACATCTGATTTGTTCTTTATCGGTGCTGCATTTTTTTTATTTTTACCCGACCCAGACACTTACCACTTCTGGTGGCCTGAGTTATCGCGGTTCTGGAATTTGTTGTTATGATGGCCTCGTTTATTTTTTCATCCCCAAGACTTCTTATTATATGACCATCTATTGTCACGTTTATTCTTCTGGAATGACGTGCTGTTAATATCTGGCAATGGGGTAGCACCCGTTGGCCGTACTTGATGGTTTTTCAACAACAATTCATTATTCTTTTCTACAACCAGGAGGATAGACAATAAGTCACTGAATCTTGTGAACTTACTCTGTCTATATTGTTACGATAGAATCATGTTGGTGCGATGAAAAGTTGAGAGCGTTTTCTCTAACATTTGGGTTTCAGAAACTGGATCTTCGCACAAAGCCAAAGTAGAGGTTATTCTATAAACATTTGAACTATATTCCGTAATTGATTTATAATCTTGTAGCCTTAAATTAAGCCACTCAAATTTGGCATTAGGGAGAACAACCAATTTTTTGGTGGTCAAATCTTTCCTTCAGTTGTGTCCATAAAGACAAGTGATCTTTGACTGTTAAATACTCAGTCTTTAATCCTTCATCAATATGGTGATGAAGAAAAAATATGGCTTTTGCATTTTATGCCGAAGTTGCTGTATTTCCTGATTCAATGGTCTTTTCTAACTCATTTGCACTAAGGTGCAATTCTGCATCAAGTGCCCAAGTCAAATAGTTGTCTCTAGAGATTTTCAAAATAGAAAAATCTATTTTTGCCAAGTTTGTCATCTATTCTGGGTTAAAACACAATTTTATTATTTATTAAAATAATAAATAATTGCATGTATGATATAGAAAAATAAACTACGTCACGACCTCAAGTGGTGATAAAATGCAAATATAAATATTCTTATATTTATGTTATTAACATAATGCAAATGGATCTTCACCCGATATGCGGTAGTTCGCATAGACAGATTATTCTAACAGAATAATAAATAATGGAATAACAGAAGAATTTCACCATGCATACGGTAGTCCGCGTAGACAGGTTATTCCAACAGAATAATAAATAACGAAACCAGATCATGCTTAAACGCACAGACAGGATATTCCAACAAAATAATAAATAACGGAACCAGGCCAGGCGAAATTCGCACCGACAGGATGTTCCAACAGAATAATAAATAACGGAACTAGGTCAGGCGAAATTCGCACCGACAGTATGTTCCAACAGAATAATAAAGAATGAAATAATAGAAAATTTTCACCATGTATGCGGTACTTCGCATATACAGGTTATTCCAACATAATAATAAGCGGTAAAAAGGTTCCCACCAAGTCTTGTAAGATCAACAAGGATAGATGGTAGCATTGTAAATAACATAATTTAATTACAATTATAAGAATAAAATTATATTATTGGTGGCATAGCCCAACCGGTAGTATAATAATAAATTGCAAGAATTTAATTTTACCGTCTCAGTTGGTTAGAGTTTCGTGCTTATAACGTGTTATAAAACTTTAGCAAAGCATATAAAGATACTCTTATAATTGCTGCATAAATTTAGAGAGAATAAGCAAGAGAAAAGAGGGAGAAAATCCTTCTGAAAATTCTA
Organism: Panax japonicus; assembly: GCA_020205505.1. Lineage (NCBI taxonomy): Eukaryota > Viridiplantae > Streptophyta > Magnoliopsida > Apiales > Araliaceae > Panax > Panax japonicus. Next base: position 7,838,839 of record CM035093.1, on the reverse strand, counting down.
CTCAATTCCTTCTGTATTTTCTTTCTTATATAGGCAAGCAGAAGAAGAGTCACTGAGAAGAGGAGGAGAATAAAGCAGAAGCTAGGGAGTCACGAAGTGAATAAAACAAAGGTTCCCTCCTTAGGAGGGAATCACACGCTTTCTAACGGCTGCCTTATTATTATTATTATTATTATTATTTTGTTGATTCGGGGTGAAAGTTGAACCAATGATCTCTTGCTTTGTAAGATACCTGGGTACCAATTAAATCAATGACAGTTAGTAAAAAGATTAAAGAGAATCAAGCACATGACATAACATGGAATGATATATAAACACAATATTATCGTCATTCATATAAGTAAGCACAAATGACATACAGCCCTTGGACTTGGAGTACAAATACATAATATAAGTAAGCACAAATTACATATATAATTATCATACTTATGTAATTAGGTTGGTGGAAACTTATTTATTCTTGGTTGCCTAGGATAGCCAGCCCAATTAATTGTTCATTTGCCATGTCCGCTACCATACCCTGATCCTGACCCACCACCTTCACCGTATCCAGATCCTGATCCCTCACCGGACCCTTCACCACGTCCCGATCCAGACCCGCGACCTGAGCCTTGTTGCCCACGGCCTTTGGACGATCCGCCTCCTTGATTTCCACCTGATCCCGACCCAGCATGTGACCCAGCGTATGAACCCGCTTCTGATCCTGCACCGGATCCCGAACTTCCAGAACTGGAACTTGATGATGAAGAGGAGCTGGAGCTGGAGCTGGAGCCAGAGCCAGAGCCAGCACCTGCACCAGAGCCCGAACCGCTTCCACCTAGTCCAAGGCCTATTCCAGCACCAATCCCAACTCCAAGACCAAGACCATTTCCAAGATTCAAATCAAGATCCTTCCTTGCTACTCGGCTTTCAGTGATAGTGGAAATGGCTGAAATAAGCAAAGCAAGGAGAGATAGTGACTGTAGAGCAGCCATATTTTGATAAAAGTACAAATTAAATATTGAGTTATATAGTAGCTAGCTAGTTTTTGAAGGTTTTGAGTAATTTGGACTAATTAATGAGAGATGGTGAGGGGTATTTATAGTACAATATTATAGATTCTGATGATTAAGGTTGGTACATAGAATTGCCAATATATATATATATATTCAAGGGTGTGAGCTAAGTGGGGGGGAACATTCCCGGCCTTTATTATTGACATTGAGAGAAAGTGGCGATGGGATATATAGTAGATTGAAATTGAAAAATGAAGCAAAGCTTTAATTCGTGGGTGAGAAATTAAGATGCGTGGCGTGGCATGGAGTGGAGAGTATATGCATGATGGCCACCATCATCACTATCAGTAGAATTGCGCCGGCCTACAATTCCACTCACTATAGTGGAGTTTGATTGCTTGCATGATCGATCTCTATTAGTATATCCCTCTCTTTCTCTAGGTGGTGCGTGGTGCGTGGTGCGTGGTGCTAGCTAGAAGAATTGAAATAGCAGCTGCACATGTGAAAACAGATGTATAAGAAACGCCGTCTTTAGAGGTGGAATGACAAAGTAATCCTACATTTTGATTGGATAAATGAAATTGGTGAATAAATGAAATGAAATAGTGAGTGAAATGATTTATTCTATTTATTAATTCTAATTTAAATGAGTTCACCATTATTGTGATCGGATGAATAAATAGTGAGTGAAATGAATGAAATTGATGAATAAATGAAATGAAATAGTGAGTGAAGAAGAGATAGTAGAACAACCGAGCACAATTTTTCATTTTATAAAAATGAGTTATTTTATTTTCACTTTAATTCTTGCAATCCAAACATAACATAAGAAAGTATAATATTGTTTTTGGATTATATATAGAGATCAAACGATGAACAGAATGACTCATTCAAATAGAATGAATTCAATTTATTTATATGGTTGTTCTTAAATGTAAGGAAACATTTTCATTCTTGACAAGTTGATTACTTAAAGGATTGTGGAATGACCTATTATATATATATGTTCATTTTATTCTATATTCCTTTCTTGCATTGGTTCCAATCTTTCGATTAAAAAATGCATCAAAAAATCATAATGTGTGTGTGGTCAGAAAAGGGGCCGTAAAAGAAAGATTAGAAGAGAAAGATATACGTAATTCTTAAAGAAGCAAATTTAGTTTGGTTTTCTAGAATAGTAATATTTGATGACTATTATAATTTGGCACCCGCACATAGTAAGTGTAATAGGTTGTTATGTATGTTATCAAGTAAGGAATAAGGAAAAAGGAAAAAAAATAAAAATAAATACAAATTTAGTAAAATCAGACGAATATATACTATCCCTATAGTATTAGCATTAATATATTTTAACTATTACTAGTAATTTATAGAGGGTGAAAAAATATTACATAGTAAATGAATGAGAAATACGATTATAATTCAAGTAGTAACAATAAGTATTCTTACTGTCGTCGAGTGCATGTGGAGTCCTGTTGCCGCATATTTTAGTGCAATATGGATTTGGAAAGATATTAATCGTGTGTATATAGATTTGTGCCTTCTAAGCCAGCTCCAAAGGGTTTTTCGGTTCTTAAAAGTAATTCATACATAAAATTTCAAATTACTTACAATGTCGACCATAAAATCAATTGCCGATAGAAATTGATCAGAATACTTAATATTTGACGAGTTTGATCGTATTCAGATACTATTGACTTTATTAAAAATAATTAAAATATTTTCACAAATTTGTGCTACACCCTTGGTGGGTTTTGATTATGAGTAGTACGTAAACCTACATGCTTTCGTGGGTGCTCTTAGTTCTGAACAAAAATTGAATTGAATTGAATAAAAAAAAAATATTTCCAACTTTGCAGTGCATGTTTGGTGTGTTTTGATTCTGGGTGAGAAAGTTACAAGCTTTAGTGCTTAAAAGATGAGTATGTATAAGAGAGATACATGGGGTATATATGTCATTGGAAATAATTGTAGATTCAACTACAGATGATGATATATCGCATCAGGAATTTGATCGGACGATGTACGCTTTCTCTGCCGAACTTACTATTGCTCCTGGTATCACCACCTTAAACCGACATCAGATAACTCTTGTTCTTCAATGCCCACTGAAAGTGATTCAAATTTTGTTATTTTAGATTTTCACACACGCATTAGGTTAATGTTTGTTCTTGGATCTGATGTTTTATTAGTTGTTAATGAATTTTCAAATGTTTTTTTTTTGAGATTTTCTTGGTTTGAATTTTTTTTTTCTGGGGTGGATGATTGAACAAAGAGAGAGTTAGGAATTGAAAAGGATTTTTTTTCCCAATTATAATTTTTTTTATGGAGTGGATTCGGGTGTATTTAATTAGAGGATTTAGGTTTCAATTAGGTTTGAGGCGAGGAAGAAGCTGACATTTGAATTTTATTTTTTCTAGTTAACATTTGGGGATTCTTTTTGGTGATTATATCTAGTAGTATTTTAATTTGAGGTTAGTTGTATTTAGAAATATATTTTAATTTATTTTTTCCAAAAATTAATTTTGGGATCGACATTATAAGTAATTAAAAATTTATGTATCGATTTGTAATCCCGATTACTTTAGGGACTCAATTATGCATTTGATGAAACTTCATATAATAAAAGTTATGGATGGATCCCTTATATATATATATAAGTAAAGTGACATTTGATAACAAATCTAGAAGCAATATATTGAACAAAACCACCACTTAGGTAAAGTTAAACCACCCTGGCCTCCTGGCTCCTTCCAAGAAAAATGAACTTCTTTAAATTACCAGACAAAATAATTAAATAAATACTAATTTTTTTAACAAGTAATCAATCAACACAAGTATATAATAAGTCAAGAAGAGATCATATCCAAATTAATTTAGTTGGTTATTTTAGGGGTAATTTGAACATCAACTTATAATTCTCAAATAAAAGACATAATTATAATAATACATATTTAAATTCAATTAATATAATTATAATTTGATATATATATATATGTGTGTGTGTGTGTGTGTGTGTGCATGTATGCATGAATAAAAGAAAAGTCATAAAATCATTAATGTCATATATATATATATATAATACAAATTACATAATTATAATATAGTACATATTCAAATTCAATAAATATAATTATAATTTGATATATATATACACACACACACACATGCATGCATGAATATTCTAAAAGAGAAATTTACAATTGAATTATTTTAAGAAATAAAAAATATATAAAAAAGATGGACAGCTTGTGTTTCGCACGAGTTCCAAAATTATAATAATAAAAATAAAAAGTCTTGAAAATTAATCTGTTATACTCCATAAGTCTCCCACATTGAAACAACGAAAAGAAGCAGATGCACGATAAAAAGTAAAATGGCCATTGCAACTAGGAAAGAGCCCAGAATGATCCATTTGTGCTGTATTGTTCTTCTAAAACCTTCTTTGCAGGCATGGCAATTGTAACATAAAACGGTGTCGTCGTTGGTCCACAAACCACAATCAGTGTCATATGGGTTAGAGCTATCTACCACTCCTCCATCTACACCCTTTTGCCAGAAGGTTGCATTCACATACTCCATATCACAACTTGCTGGTGGCCTGCAACACCCTGACTGAAAAAAATATTGCCAAAACTAGGAATCACTTAATTAATTATTATATATGCATGCATAAACTAACATATATATATATATATATGTACATGGCCTATGGGCAATATTTATATATGATTAAGGAGATCCAGAACATAATAATCATTATTTGACTTCAATTTTTGCTATAACCCTTGTTGTTCAGTTTTTACGTGGTTTTGTCTTCACTTGCAGTAATTTGACAAAAGGCAAGCATTATGAAATAAATTGGGGTGGGGTGGACTGGGGTGGGGGGGGGGGGGGGTTACCTCAACGGGTGACAATTTAGTGGCGGTGAAATCATAGGACTTGATCATATACAATCTGAATGCCAAACTTTTGCAAGCACTTTTATCGTATATGCAGGATTTAATTCTGTTCCAGTTATCGGTATCAAATATATTCATTTTGATACTCTCTGGTGAACCAGGTATGGTACGACTGTCCATCTTGTAAGCTCCCACCAGCGCAAGTCCCACAATGAGCATCACCATCAATGGAACCACAAGTAGAAGTAGTCCGGGCATGGGTAATCGCGATCTCAAAATCAAGAACAAAGCAACATTGCTTAGAACAAACATAAGCATCAATCCGATAACTATCCCGTATTGTAGCTTCTGCAGCTTCAATAGGTATTCGCAGTCGTAGTCTCGCACGTAGAGTAACCAAATTATTGAACCAAGAATTGGAAGTGATAGAAGGAAAGTGAGAAAGGATAATGGAAGCTTGATTATAAGTAGTTTCAATTTTGGTTTACTACTACTTCTAGTACTAGTACTAGTCTTTTGATAATTATTTTCTTGTTTAGGTGGTGCAGGTGTACTTGTTGGTTCACTGACTGTCACTGAAACTGTTTCGGTGGGATTGGTATTTTCGGCCATGACTAGCTAGCTGTATATTTTGATCAAAGTACGTACGTATATTATATTATATATTTAGTGTTTGAGAAGTAGGCTAGGGTTTCAAGGTATATTAATTCATGTTTGTTAGTTTTAAGTGCTGAGACATACGTACTAAGTCAACATCGATTTTTTTTTGCATGACGGTTAAACTTTTTCATATTTTAAGGATAGGTAGTTGAGGAATGAGTGAGAGTTTGACTCTCTCTGTGTATCTCAAGTAAGAGAATTGCTTTGATACTACAGATCCATCACTCAAATTTATCACACTGAAAATTAATTTTTATTATACACTATGCAATTATAATAATTATATTAATTAAAATTAAATAAATTCACATCAATTAAAAATTAAACGGGATCTAACTAATGAAGTTTAATAAACGAGTTGAAATTCTCCGAGTTGCTTTTACGTGAAATAATAAAATTGTTCATTCTACGATTCTATTAATTATGTACGTCTTCCTATTGACCCAGCCCCACCCACTGAGGAGAATAAAATTCGGAGGAGATATTCGAAATAAAAGTAATAATAATAATTAATATTACTTTTTAGATAGTTAGTTATATTTGTTTATATTAAAGTCGAATACATTCTTATAATTTTTATATATTTAAAATTAATTTAAATTGACCTAAAATTTTAATATAAATCTTTAATTTTTGAAAGGCAAGTTAAAATAAGGTATACAAACAAAATTGGATGACTCAATAATAAAAAGGATTAATTACATATAGTAGTACTTTTTTAAAAATAATTACAATAATGATACGTCTAAAAAATAATTATAAAAATATTACATTTCATCATTTTTATTTACAATACTAATACAATTAAAAGTCCTTAAATTAAGGGATTAATTTTAATGGGCTGGATTAGTGTCAATCTTATAATAGGGTTGGTTTTTTTTAAACGCGTAATCATCGTCATCTAAGACTCTTCGGTTAACAATGTTGAAATCTTTTTCTCTCTCTTCTGTTTGAAATCTTTTTCTCTCTTTTGTTAACAAAACATAATACAAAACTCCTTTCAGATTATGTTGTTCTAATTTTGAATATATCATTTGATAATTATGTTGTTCAGCCTCAAAGAAAGCTACAATGAAGGAGGTGAAGCATATTGATAACCTATTCAATTCTTATGCAAATAAGTCTTTAGGCGTGATTGAGTAAGAAACTTTGTTTCAGCATTTCCTCTTACTAGTTTTAGTGATGAAAACAAAATTAAGTTTGTAAAAAAGCCATGGTTCATGGTTTCCCCGAATTTATTGTATGAAATACTGCATTTTTTACTGCTACTCCACCATATTGTACTATTGTCCCCCCTCCTCATCTATTCTAAACGGAATTGGTATGGGTGTTAAGTGTTAAATGTTTGTCAGTCCTGTAATCCGTTGACATATAACTGTTTGGTTACTTCTGTATTATGTTTTGTTTACTGTTAGCTTGTGATTTGGATACCATTTTTATTCTCTCGATTTGGTATTTTGGTTACTTTTTTATGTTGTTATGGTTACTGTGGGCCCAAGTATAAATTAGGGTTCACATGTGACCTAAAAGAATTGAATGACAAACGGAAATGGCGGAAATAAATGAGCAAGACCTGAGAGAATCTTCCACGTGTCCCGAGGCAGAAGACACGTGGAGGCGACTCATTTTGGGAATTGATTGAGGGATTGGATTGGTGGCTAGAAGGGCAGGACAATCTGGGTATTACTCTAATGACTAAAGGGTATTTCTGGAATTTTCCTAAAGGCATGTGCCTTGCACATGATTGCTTTCCAGAAAACCCTATAAATACCCCTTCCATTCCATTGGGAAGGGGACTTCTCTTCAGACTCAAGACTCAGACCCTTGGAAGATCGAAGGACTCTTTTGGTGACTTAAAGGCTCGGATTTTCCACCTAAAAGCACTAAAAGGGTTTGGACCTCTCCGAAAACACAAGACTTGGACCTTGGAAGATCGAAGGACCCTTTTTGGTGACTTAAAGGCTCGGAGATTCCACCTAAAAGCACTAGAAAGGGTTTGAACATTCTCTAAATTGGAAGAACTCAAGAAGGCTCTTGGAATTCCTGTTACCCTAACACGGTTCTTGGATTCTAGGGGTTCTGCCACGCGTCGTTGGAGTAATCGCCCACTTGTCGTTCTCCCCTCTTCAATCAATCAATCAATTCCGTACTTTTCGTGGATTTCTCTCCTCCTCAGCCAACACGAAACCCTAACCCTAGCAAGGTACGATTTCCTTGCCCACATTTATTGGCGACTCTGCTGGGGAGGTGTAGAATTCGTGAAGGGTATGCCCACAACTCGACGTGGGAGAACTACAGGAAAAGCTACTTCACCAACAAATAGCATTACCTCACCGGATCCAGTTCCAAGGCAAGTAACTCAAGCCTTCCAAGGCGCAAATCTGGATTTTGACCAACCACTTATTGAAGACGCTTCGGAAGGGAGTTCAACATCACTATACATGGCCAATCAACAACAAACCAATGCAGAAAGGCAAGACGAGGATGCAAGTGGAGAGCAAACGAATGCTGTGCAACTGGAGATGCTCAAAGCATTGAAAGAAGCACGGGAAGGACAAGGTATGATGATGGCCATGATGCTGGAGATGCAAAGGAAGCAAGAAGAGATGTGGAATTTCCGCCAGCAATTGATGCAGATCCCTACCTTCAAGGCCATGTTCCCAGACAATTCACATGGAGAACAAGTAGGATTGGAGGACAACAACAATGGCAGCAACAACAAAGAGAACCAGATTGTACCTCCATTGACGGAAAGTCAATCGGTTCCAGTAATCAACTTGGAGCTCTAGAACAGTGGTGACGGGCCACAACCTAGGTTGGAAGCAAGCCAACCTCAAACGAACATCATCCCAACTTCTCTTCAAGCATGTTCACAGGTGCAGATGTCAACTGTCCCAAGCCATGTCCAGCGAGTGAGCCAGCAAAGGCCACCAATGCCAGCTTTGCACGATGCAAGTGTACATCAACCAATCTCTTCGCCATACACACCGCCAATACAGCAGTATATTACAACACCCCAGAGAGTTCACGCCACAAGCCAGTACGTGACGAAAGATGATATGATCGATGTGATCAATCAACTTCGCAGGAAGACGTCCCGACCCTCGGAGTTAGATTTTACTCCACCTTACCCTGCACACATTCGGAGGCAACCTTATCCGACGGGGTATATTGAGCATCCCCCGCAGTTTCCAAAATACAACGGGGAGAAAGGAAATGCCAGGGAACACATTGCCAGGTTCGTAGAGTCGATGTCTCCATGGCTAGGATATGATGAAGTAAACAACCACAACTTGTTGATGAGGGAATTCAACAAGACTTTGACGGATAGTGCCTTCAGTTGGTACTATAACTTGGAGAAGGGATCGGTACATGATTGGGATGATCTAAAATTACAATTTTTTAAGAAATTTTTCTATGTACAGAAACAGGTAACCATCGTAGAGCTCATGCGATTCAAGCAGAAGCCAAACGAGGAGTTATCAGATTACGTGGATAGGTTCAGGGCCCAAGCACAGAAGTGTGCAGAGCCAATTGAAGAAAAAAACCTGGTTAGCATATGCAACAATGGTGCTTTAGACGCCTTCAAGCCCCACCTCATTACCAAAGCTTGTGATTCATTTGCGACCCTCTCATCTTTTGCACAAGACTTAGGAGGAATCATGACATTTCCCACCAGCCATGCAATGGTTACTTGGAAGGGCAAGAGGACAGCAACTGTGGCTTTGGCGGATTCTCAGTCAAAACCACAAGGGGGCAAGAGGGAGAAGAATGAGAAATTTGAGCGAAGCGGAGCAAAGCACGAGGAAAAGTATACCAGGATGCCAGTTCCGGAGGCTATCACATGCAGTGAGAAGGCATTCAGGAGCCTATACGAACAATGGATCGAGCACGGAGAAGTGAAACCTCCAAGGCCCCGGTTGGTTGTGACGGAAGAGATGAAAAGAAGATCAGATTTCTGTGTATACCACCAATATGTGGGGCACTCCACTATGGACTGTTATAGTCTGCGGAGGATATACCATGAGAAGCTGGCGGCTGGAGAGATTGAACTAGGAGAAGAAACGTGCAATGATATCACCCATGGTGCAGTCCCGAAAGTCAAGAACCCAAATACTGGTTCTACTATCGAAAAAACTTTGAACTACAAATGAATTAAAAATCCACTCAAGATGGTGGTCCACCAAAAATAGTGGTTTAAGTCCTCAGGAATATCCTTTGCCAAGTAATTGGGTGACCAAGGGAGGAGGCACAAGAATTGACAAATAAAAAATAAAAAATAAAAACCACCCAAGATGGTGGTCCACTCTAAATGGTGGTCAAGTCCTCGTAGACTGCACTTGCCAAGAAATTGGACGACCCAAGTGACGAGGCACCCGATTTTAAGTCCTCGTAGACTGCACTTGCCAAGAAATTGGACGACCCAAGTGACGAGGCACCCGATTTTAAGTCCTCGTAGACTGCACTTGCCAAGAAATTGGATGACCCAAGTGACGAGGTACCCGATTTCAAGTCCTCGTAGACACAACTTGCCAAAAAATTGGACGACCCAAGTGACGAGGCACCCGAGTGTTACACTTTATCATTAAAAGTGAATAGTGATTGAGGCACCTGAGTATAAGCCCTCAACCCCAAAAGTTACACTTTATCTTTAAAAGTGGCGAACGTTATGCTTTATTCGACAAAAGCAATAAAGTTGCACTTTATCTCTAAAAGTGGTGAACGTTATGCTTTCTCCGACAAAAGCAAGATTTATTATATGAAACGTTATGTTTTTTGTTAAAAGCAATTTGATTATCAATAAATTTGTTAAACTTACACTTATACTGGATTATTTCTTTTGATTTATAAAAAAAAGTATAGATTCAAGTGTTAGTTTGCATGAAATATATGTACATGAATTTTCTGATACAGGAAATGGAAAAAACTACGAAAGTTCATGATCTAAAGGCCATGACCTGTCGAATGAATGAGAGGAATACCTAATGCTTGGTCTTCGTGGCTATCAGATCTTCGTGGCTATCAGGCCTTCGAGGCTATCAGGTCTTCGGGACTATCAGGTCTTCAAGGTTATCAGGCCTTCGATGCTATCAGACCTTAGAGGCTATCATGCGTTCACAAAACTTCTTGATTCTTAATGACTTTTTGACTCTAAAGAAAAGGGAAATTTCAAGAGATGGTAAGAAAGATTAGATCGAACATTTTCAAAATATCCCAGGAGAGCTCCTCTAAGGCTCACCCTTTTAGGGTTTGCTCCCCTAGAGGTTCCCTCTCCTAGGACTTTCATTTCCGAGCCGTGCAAAACATCAAGACCCGCAAAGTGTTCAAACACTGGAATCAAGACTTCCACACTTACAATATTTTGCGCGCTCATCTCACCAAAGGCTCGACTCACGCGCAGGGGGCAAATACTTACTGGTAGATTGGTAGATGACATAGACGTCCTCCAGAGTAAAGGTGCATATTCCCCCAGGCAGCGACGAATGTGCAAGTAGAGGAGCACCATCGGGAGATCAATATAGTAAGGGCGTGATGGTTCTATTGGATACATAGGTCTCTGCATAGTTGAACACAATAAAAAATGCCCGCACTCTTGAGTATATCCACGTAATCTGTGTTTTCAAGGATCTCATCAGTCCAATCCTGCTATCCTTGAAGGCGACCAGATGAATCAGACAAGAAGTGAAGGGGACTGAAAGGGTATTCTTGCTTCTCTATGCATATGCGGAGAATGCGATCAGAATGGGGAAAGTCATCCCAACCTCCACAAGCCGCTACATATGGAAACAAACCTTCCTTCTCTGGCGGAGGAAAAGTTATACGGTCATAAATCTTGACTTGCTCCGAAAAGATGTTGGAAAGACCAAAGAGGGGAGCCCTTCCCCAATCACTGAGGAACGGGGCCTCCTTGACGATTTTTGGGTCTGCATAATGTCCAACGAAGAGGGCCTGCAAGCAAGAAGAATTCAGCATAAAGGGCTATAAAAAGCAGAATTTCGTCTAAACGTTGATTTCTCCCCAGGGTTCGGTCAATTGGGGTGGTTTCGCCGCATGCAGAGCATTTTTTAGATTCCTTCGTATTTTTTCTTGACAAGAACGTCAAATCTTTCTTTATTATCCGAGGGAAAAAACCAAGATGTAATCAAGGTAATGGGGCTCGGAAAACAAAAGAAAGATTGAAGTTACCTGAAGAAAAAAAAAACATCTCTAGGGTCCGGCCCCCATAGGGTTCGGCCACCTAGGGGGTTGTCTCCTCTATTCCATTGAGATTCTATTGCTCCACAAATCAACTGCTTGGAATGAATCTTCTTTCGCCGCGAAAACTATAGCCTTCTTTGATGAATTTCGAGGGAAAAAAACCAAGATATGATCAAGGTGATGGGGCTCGAAAAACAAAAGAAAGGCTACAATTACCTGAAAAGACAAATAGATAAAGTAATCCAGAAGAATTCAAAGTTAGAGAAATGTCAATGTCAATGACAATTCCAACTCTATTTTCTCTTTTTTACTTGATTTACAATTACACAACCCATTCAAGAAAATTAGACAAACAGCTAGCCGTAACTGACAATAGTGTCCCCACACCCTTCTCGCTGATGATCTTCCCACCAATAGCAGTACACCGAAGAGTGGGATATACAACTCTACGGCACAATACATGGTCAAGAAACATTATACCCTTAGTTATGTGTTCAATAGGTCCACTGGTGGGAACAAATTCCGGCCAAGACGTATTTCCCTGTTCAACTTCCCCATCTGGACTATTCCATATGACGTCACTCTTAGAAGGCCGATAGAACTCTTTGATCTTACCCTCCATCCAACGGTCCAGTTCATCAAGGCAAACATTAGCCAAGAGGGGACTCAGGATTCCACAATGCCCCCAAGAAGGAACTTTTTCAGCCTCCTCAGGTGCAAACCCAAAAAATGACTCTAGCCAATACGGGTCAGGCTTCGGTTCATCTTCTGCTAATACTCACTTCTTCTGATTACTACAAATTCCCTTCTCTCCTCAAGGCATGCGCCAAAAAAAAAAAAAAAAAAAAAAATTGACTCTTTGTTCTGGCGAGGCTCTAGCAATGAGGGGCAAGCTCAAAGTGCATAGCATAAAGGCAAATGAGATAAGTAAAATGTTTTATTTATTATTATTATTATTATTTTAAAAAAATAATATATATGTTTCAGAAAAATGAAAAAAAAAAAAAAAAAATTGTACCCAATCGAGTAATAAAAAAAAATGATAGATTACCTCATTTTGTATAGGGTTCGGCGAACATAAAGCAGCAGAACAATGTTTTTTTTTGGCTACTAGAGGAGTGTTGGCTATTCTATTATGAAAAAAAAAATGCTATTTTTCACAGATTTCTGTCCATATTTTCTCCAACGATAACCGTCATCCAGTATATCCTCAGAGCTCTTGGTCTGAAACTCAACCCGAGGCCGTATCACCTTTCTACTGATCCTCCTAAATGATCTTCTCTTAATATTCAGCTTCTTAATATCATCTTCATCTTCAGCTGGACCAGCAGCTTCACTTATATTATTTATATTTTCCAATGATATTGGAAGTGTTAATGGAGAAGGAGCGGATAGGAGGAGATTAGCCCAGTCAATGTCCGAAAGGACAACTTGAGGAGTCTGCGGTGTCAATCGAGTAAAAAAAAAAAAAAAAAAAAAAAATGATGGCTGCACCTAAATGAATTATATGGCAACAGATTTCTTCCTGCAATTTGGATGCAAGACGTGCTCATCGACTCCTTACTCTTCAAAAATAAGATAAGTAAATGTTTTATTTATTTTTTAAAGAAAAATAAAATAAAATAAGATTTTATTTTATTTTATTTTTTCGAAAAAAAAAATAATAATAAATAAGATTTTATTTTACTTTAAAAAAAAAAAAAAACTATGATTTTGTTTATTTGATTTTCAGAAGGAATTGGCGTAAATTTTGTGCAGCCACTTTAAAAACACATCTATGTATTTAACTATGATTTTGTTTATTTGATTTTCAGAAGGATTTGGCGTAATTTTTGTGCAACCACTTTAAAAACACATCTATGTATTTACAGCTAAGCTTTTCATTTTTTATGTCATACTTTTTTGCATACATACTGTTACTTCAATGTTGCACGTGTTTTATGCATATATATATATATATATATATACATATATATATATATGTATACTGGCTGTATGACTATTAATTTTCAAATTAAGAAAGATTTTATTTGATTTCCCAAAATAAAGAAAGATTTAATTTCCAAAATAAAATTAAGATTTGATTTTATTTTAGAAATAAAAAAATTAAGATTTGATTTTATTTTGGAAATAAAAATTAAGATTTGATTTTATTTTGGAAATAAAAAATTAATATTTGATTTGAAAAAAAAAATTAAAAGTGATAGTGCAAAACAAACAAAGCCCAGAGTTCAACAAGGTTCATTCGAAATTCACAGTGAATTTATAAAATTACCTGCTGATCATAAATTAGAACATAAATTTATTTATTAATTTATATATACACACACCATATATATATTGCATGTGTACTAAACATACATTGTCAGTGGTAACTATATTATTGAAACCCGAAATGTCTGGGCTCTTCAAATGCATGCATCCCTTGTGGATGCTCATCTTCATAATTAAGGGAAAAAGGTGTTGCATTTAAAATAATAATAATAATATTATTATTATTTTATAAAATTAAAATTATTCCTATTTAAAAAATATTTCTCAACTTTTAGAAAATATTTTTGAAATTCCTTCCTAATTTATTCTATAAATATATAAATAGAAATGATTTGATTATGAATGATTTGATTTTTTCCAAAATATGAATGATTTGATTTTCTATAAAAAAAGGATTTGATCTTATTTACAAGTCAAAATAAGGTTTGATTTTATTTGACAAATATATAATTTATTTTGATTTAGTTTCAATATATGTATATATATATATATATACATATAAAAATTAATTAGGGAAACAAATATTATGCAAGGCTTAGAAAGATTTGATAGAGAATTTTCGAAGATATAATATTGCGAGAGCTACCATAGGTTCCCTCTCCTATGATTTTCTATTTTCAGGACTTGCAAGATCGCGAACTCTGCAGATTTTTCAAAAATTTGAAGCATGATTCAAAGAGTTGTAGTATTTTGCACGATCGTCACTCCAAAGGCGTGACTCTCGCGCAGGGGGCAAATGTGGGCCCAAGTATAAATTAGGGTTCACATGTGACCTAAAAGAATTGAATGACAAACGGAAATGGCGGAAATAAATGAGCAAGACCTGAGAGAATCTTCCACGTGTCCCGAGGCAGAAGACACGTGGAGGCGACTCATTTTGGGAATTGATTGAGGGATTGGATTGGTGGCTAGAAGGGCAGGACAATCTGGGTATTACTCTAATGACTAAAGGGTATTTCTGGAATTTTCCTAAAGGCATGTGCCTTGCACATGATTGCTTTCCAGAAAACCCTATAAATACCCCTTCCATTCCATTGGGAAGGGGACTTCTCTTCAGACTCAAGACTCAGACCCTTGGAAGATCGAAGGACTCTTTTGGTGACTTAAAGGCTCGGATTTTCCACCTAAAAGCACTAAAAGGGTTTGGACCTCTCCGAAAACACAAGACTTGGACCCTTGGAAGATCGAAGGACCCTTTTTGGTGACTTAAAGGCTCGGAGATTCCACCTAAAAGCACTAGAAAGGGTTTGAACATTCTCTAAATTGGAAGAACTCAAGAAGGCTCTTGGAATTCCTGTTACCCTAACACGGTTCTTGGATTCTAGGGGTTCTGCCACGCGTCGTTGGAGTAATCGCCCACTTGTCGTTCTCCCCTCTTCAATCAATCAATCAATTCCGTACTTTTCATGGATTTCTCTCCTCCTCAGCCAACACGAAACCCTAACCCTAGCAAGGTACGATTTCCTTGCCCACAGTTACCATATATTTGCTTAGTATACATGGTTGTCTAAACTGATTTTGGTGTACATGTTGTTTATGTATTGGTTACCATTAAAATATGTTTTGGTTACAATCATATAAATATTTGGTTATTTCTTTAGTATATTTTTTGTTACTATTAGTTTCTGATTTGGATTCTATTTTTGTTTCCTTGAGTCAGGATTTTGGTTATTGTTTTTTGTTGTTCTGGTTACCATGTATTTGCTTAGTATATATAGGTTGACTAAACTATTTTTGGTCTATATGTTGTTATGTATTGATTACCATTAATATATGTTTTGGTTACTAACATATAATTGTTTGGTTACTTCATTAGTATATTTTTTGTTACTGTTGGCTTATGATCTAGATACCATTTTTTTTCCTCAATTGGGATTTTGGTTACTTTTATATGGTATTTTGGTTCCAATGTATTTGCTTAGTATACATTGATTAATTAAACTGAATTTGGTATACATGTTATTTATGTGTTGGTTACCATTAAAACATGGTTTGGTTACTATCATATAACTATTTGGTTACTTCTTTAGTATAATTTTTGGTATATATATTTTTGTTTTGGTGACCTTTAAATTATGTTCTGGTTAATATTATATATAACTGTTTGTTAACTACATAAAATGGTATGTACTACATGCTGTTTATATTTTGGTTACTAGATTATATAATATAACTTTTTGGTTACTGCTTTATTATGGTATGGTTAATGTTATATTATGATATGATAACTATTATTGTGCAGTCAATGTGAGATGTTGGTTATTTGTTATAGTCTAGTTTTGGCTACTGTGTAATTGTTATATTATATTTTGGTTAGTATGCTCTTATTTGTTGGTCACTACGTAACTGTTTATGTTATAAATATTGTTTATATCTGGTTACGTCTAATGACTATGTAAATCTGATTTTATTTATTTGCAGTTATGGGATCTTTACTATGAGAAATGCAACAGAAAATTCATTAGAAAAGTTATATATTGGTGTGACATGAAAGTCCCCAACATTATTACCAAGAAATTGAACCCAAGTCAGTTGGAGAAGTTTAAGGCATCATTAGTTTGTGGACGTATTATTTTTGTAAATAATAAACCCAAGTCATAATAAACCATGTATTTGTTTAGTATACATTGATGTATTATTTTTATAAATTCCTTCAAATATATTCTACAAGGGTTATGCTTTTCTAGAAAATTCATTGGAAAATTTTTGGTTAAATGTACATGTGAGAGTATACATGGGTTGCCTAAACTTGGTTGGATATACAGGTTATTTCTGTTTTGGTGAGGAGGGATAGGGGTGTTTCCTCTCAGACAAATGCCTCGAATTGTCGTCAGAATTGAATGGAATGGATTAGATCGGACCCGTCATCGTTGTTCATCATCATAGAGAAAACGCCCCCAAAATTTTACAATAAAAACAAAAAAATACCATACTTAAAAGAGCTAATCAACAAATATTTTAGACTATAAAATAAGAATGCATAAAACTAGATGAAGATGAAGATGACTGCTGTAAGATAAACCCTTGTCATTGTAAGTATTATTTATAGGCGTTTGGGTTTCCTGGTTTAGGGTTTACCCCTCAATGATGAAATTACACAACTGACCCTTTATTTAACCCTAGCTTTTATTTTCCTCTCCTCCCTTCACTTGCCAAATAGTACATTCAAATTTTTCTTGAGCTAAATTTGATCCCATAGAATTAATGCATTTGAGACTTGAGCTCAATTGCTTTGCTCTGGATTTTGATATTTCAAAATTTTAACTTAATTGTTGCTGCAAAGCTTCAAACTTTGGTTACTCCGCTAACTCCGAAAGCTATATTTCTTGAAATATAGCAATCAAATGGGATTACCCTGCTTATGAAATTTAGTACACACCATGATTACTGCGACAAATCCCATTTTCGGCTCAATTCCGATGCACCCAACTGGAAATTCATCAAGAAGAGCACACCCATCAAATCGGTTCTCATATTTCAACACTCGGCAGGCCATTTTGATAACCCCTAAAGGAAAAAGAAGGTAAAATAAGCATTTTTGCACAAAAGATTTACATTTTATATGCATAAAGACTGTTTCTTAGCTGGGTTATGGGAGGATTGTTTGGTCTTACAGGTGCGATTTATTTGATATGCACAATGAGCTAATTCCATATGCTGAGGCA
This sequence comes from Panax japonicus, assembly GCA_020205505.1. Lineage (NCBI taxonomy): Eukaryota > Viridiplantae > Streptophyta > Magnoliopsida > Apiales > Araliaceae > Panax > Panax japonicus. The sequence continues at coordinate 7,821,145 of CM035093.1, read as the reverse complement.
TGGTCTTGGCAGAAATCCATTGTTGAAGAAAGAAAATTATTGAGTGATAAAGATGAAGATTTTTCTGATACTCTAATTATCCTTCAGCACCCCCTGTTTATACTTTGGGAACGGCTAGTTCTGAAGATAACTTGAAAGACGTTAAAGACTTTTATCGAACAGAACGCGGTGGGGAAGTTACTTACCATGGACCAGGACAGGTATATTCTGTACTCTATTTAGAGGTTGTTTGATAAAAATTGAATGAATCTGAATCTGAATCTGAATCTGAATCTGAATGAGCTGAATCTGAATTTGAATCTGAATGGAAAAAACTGTTTGATAACTGACATATATTAAAGATTTGAATGACATATTTTTAATATTTTACCCCTCTGAAAAAATTCAAAGTTGTTGTAAATTTATTTAATATTACATAATATAATAGTTAATATTTTTTTTTATTATTATTATTTTTATTTTTTTTTACTTCATTCAGCCAACCATTCAGTCATTCAGAACAAAAATTCGGACTTAACCATTCAGCCAACGCATCTGACCGATTCAGCCATTCAGACGATTTTTTTTCCAAAACAAACGCACTTAATGATTCAGCCACTTACCGATTCAGCCATTCAAACCCATTAAATTCTAAACAAACAGCCCCTTAGTCATGTTGATAATAAAATAATATTTGTTAATTGAATTTGACAAAGAAATGCCAAGGTATTATATCCTGAAATTAAGGTTATTCTAGTGTTAATATGCGTGTCATCATGTCTCTATTGTGGCAATTGAATTATTTGTTTCATTTGTAACACCAATTTTAATTTTAACGATTACTTATAACTTTATTTTCTCAAAATACAAGTTAGTTGAGTTGATTTTTAGTCCTAATCTAAAGTTTATGGTTTAATTAAGATGAATTCGAACTTTAATTTGAGACTTTTTAGCTCATATTTGTTATTTTTTGATTGTAATTGTGAATTTTTAATGTGAATTTTGTTGCTCTCATGAATAATATGTGGCATTTTGTGTCAAATTTAATTCATGCAGTTCACCACCAAAGCTGATGATTTTTTATCGTTAACCCGTTTTCAATGAAATTAGGCTCCGAAAACGCCAAAATCTGACACTCTAAACTTGACAGAAATTGCCAAATTATCACTGCAACCAAATAAATATTATACTGTAACCAATTAAATAGTATACAAAAACTAATATATATAATCAGATTAACAGTTGTATGAAGGTAACCAATGTAGTCAATAAGTAACCACCATATAAAAGAAATAATTATAAAACTCAATAACATTATAGAGTAACCAAATTAACACCTTACAGTATCTAAATACATATTATACAGTAACACCAAGATATATGTAATTAATAGCCAAGATTATAAAAAATATTTTTATATTCATTTTACAACAAAAACAATCAGTAATGACTTTGTTACAAATTAAAGACTAACAGGTGTATGAAGGTAACCAATGTAGTTATTCAGTAACCATCAATATAAAAAAATCAGTATAAAACACAGTAATATTATGTAGTAATCATGGTAATATTACACAGTAAACAAGTCAGCATTATATACTTACCAAATTCAGATTAGATAGTAACCAACATATATTTACTTAGTATCCATAACATAAAACATATTTGACATGCATTTTACAGCAAAAACAAACAATATAAAAAATATCAATATGTATTTAAAGATCCAACAGTTGCAAGAATGTAACTAATGCATTTAATAAGTAATCGTCAATATAAAAAACATCAGTAGAATATACATTTAAATTATACAGCAACCAAATAAATATTATACAGTAACCAAATAAATAATAAACAATAACCAATTTCTATGTTCTTAGTAACTAGAATATAAAACATATTTTTACATTCATTTTGCAATCAAAACAGTCAGTATACTAATTTTGTGACCAATCAAAGAGCGAAAAACTTAAGAAAGGTAACCAATATACGAGTATATAGTAACCACGGGGTAACCAAATAAGTATTTAAAGTATACAACAACCAAATAAACATTATACAGTAACCAAATTAATAATAAACATTATCCAATTTCTATGTACTTAGTAACCAGAATATAAAACATATTTTTACATGCATTTTGAAATCAAAACACTCAGTATACTGACTTTGTTACCAATTAAAGAGCAAAAAAATTTAAGAAAGGTAACCAATATACGAGTATATAGTACCCACGGGGTAAGTATATGCATATAAACTTTAAACTCAAAGTGTTATAGAGGTTGATTACTTATCTTGAAGTTGCTGTTAATCTTCTTCGATATTATCCGATCTCAGAGTTGCATCGCCGTTGGAGAAGTCATCTTCTCCGATCTGTCGTTGCTCTGTTTTTCGATCTCAAAGTTGCTTGTTTTCTTCGCGTGAATTGTTGATCGGTTGGTTGAAAATATGAAACTCCGTAACTGACGTGTAGGGAGTTAATACTCCGTAACTGACTATTAAGTTATTTTTGTAATTATTTGTGGATGTTTTATTTTTATAAATACTTTATAATTATTGTATATTAGTGTTAAAGACCCTAATAAAAAACTACCCGTAAGACCTATCATAAGACTTGGGAGCAGGAGGTATTAAAATCCAGACAAGAATGTTAAATTATCCCTTTAAAACTTGCAAAAAAAAAAATTGGCTGAGGATTAAAACAAAAAGGAAATTGACCGAGGATAAAAAAGGTTCAGTGTAACTGGGCTCAAAACTGGAACTCGTGGTCGCCTATCCAGCTGGGCCATCTTGGGTCAAACAGGTGGATCCTGGTTTCATTTGATACTAGGCGAACCGGAAGGGGGATCTGAACCATCGTATAAGATTTATTGTTGCTTAAATCCAAACATTTTCGTTTCTTCATTGATTTGGAGCTCTGAATTCCTCGATCTAATTTGACCTGATCAGAGATGGCTGAGGTAGCATATGCCCTCTTTTTCTTACATATCGTAATTGTTCGTTCTAAATTTGTATCGACGGTAAATATTTTAGCATTATTCCCAACCTAAACGTAGGATCCTTGTTGGTTATGGTTAAAGAATTTGTGCAGTAGTTTAATTATGCTTTTCTACGACTTTTTCAAAATTGTTTAGTTTTCAGGTAAAGGTTATGTAGTTAAATGCTTATCAGAATGATATCTAGGATGAAATATTGAAATTAGGTTAATTTGTCTGATTGCCATTGAAAAAATGGTTGCTTTCAGTACTTTGTATGCGCGATTTTTAAGTGTAAGATAATTCTGAAATTTTTAATGATTGATATTGTGTAGCAATTTTATTTTTAAAGAATTTTTATGGGAACATGAGGAAAAGTAAACATAAAACCAGAAACAAATAAGAAGAGTTGGGTCATGGCACAATGGAAAGTAGGGGTGAGCATTCGGTTAATAACCGAACCGAATTTGAATTTCGGTTGTATCCGAAAATCGAAAAAAGACTGTTTTATGTATCCAAACAAATAATCGAATTTTGTACTAACCGAATAACCGAATTGGTTATTCGGTTATTCGGTTAGTAATCGAATTTAGAATATTTAGCTGCAGTGCAGTTCAACAATCCTATAATCCATAAACTGATAAACATAATCCATAAACCATAAACCATAATCCTAACCTTAAATATAATCCATAAACCATAATCCAATGATTAACACCATAGTCCATAAACATAATGGAAAACAACAACCATAAACAACAACACAGTTCCTCCAATGATTAACAGTTTAACACCATAAACATAATCCATAAACAACAACAACTGAGTTTGTTGGCTTGCTGCCCATTTTCTGCTTGAACCTCATTCCACAGTTCCACTTGCTAGACTGCTAGTTGTTGCTGTTGCTGTTTACAAAGTAAGCAAAAGTGTACAAGAAGAGTGGGCTGTTACTGTCTACACAAAGCAATAACAAAAATTATTACCACACTAGCTAAAAGTTGAACTGTCAGGAATATTAGGAAATAGAACATAGAAATTGAATATCAAGAAATTCTCAGAGTCACTGATACAAACAACATTAAGGTAATAAGGCATATTAGATAACATATCAGATTGAATTCATTAAGGCATATCAGCAGTTCTGCAGTTCAGTGATACAAACAACATTAAGGTAATCCTTGGCTGCAGTTCTAAGAACAGAGCGTTCTATGAGAAATATGGTTTTGAACAAAAAGATTTTGAGATGGCAAAATATTTTATTTGAGGAATATATATTACATGAATTCACAGTCTATAATTGTTGGTAGCTTCCTTTCTTTAACTATGAATATGATGGGCGTAAAGTGTAGAATTTACAAATGAGACTTATGTTGGCTGTTATCCCCACTCCCCAGCTTAGGTGGTTAAGGTGTTGGGTCTGGATGGTTTAAGGTATAAGAGTGGGATCATTTTTCCAAAGTGATAGATGTCATATGAACAAATAATCATGTTGAACAAATATCAGATTATCAAAAGATATATTTATATAACAAAATGATAAACTTATATAGTTGCATTACACCATTAACATAATGATAAACTTATATAGCAGAATAAGCTAACAAGAATACAAGATGCACTAAACTGACTAACTGAGTTAAGGTAAATAACAAAAATACCTCAAATGGAAAGCTTCCGTTGGCGGCCGGCGCCGAGATCGAGAAGAACGGTCGCCGGCGCCGAGAAGACGAGAGTTCGAGACTTGAGGCTTGAGAGATCTCAGATCTGAGAGTTCGAGAAGATGAGTAGACGACTAGATTTCTCAGTCGAGATCTGATCTGAGAGAGAGAGTCTAAGAATGAGCCCTGCCTGAGGTCTGAGACTGAGAGTTCAAGTGATCGAGTCTAAGCGGAGCGGATGGAAACAGAATCAGAGATCTGAGTTGTGAGTTATGAGTTGTGAGTGCACGCTGTGACCTACTGACCTGGGAGTGCTGAGTGAGTACTGAGTAATGACTAATGGGTCCTTGAGTCTTGACTGCTGAGTGCTGCGAATTTTCAAGTTAGCAAGTGTTGTTTAGTTATTCGGTTAAACCGAATAACCCAAAATAATACCCGTATAAACTAACCGAAAATCGTACAAAAATTCGGATGTAACCGAAATAGTAAAAATAATCGAGTTGTCAGAATATTTCAGTTAAATTATTTCGGTTGTGTTCGGTTTTTCGGTTATATCCGTTTTTTGCTCAGTCCTAATGGAAAGAAGTTGTCATGATACCTAATTGATGGCTCAGAGGTGGTTGAAGGGGGTAGGATTGTTACATTTGTCATGATACCTAATTGATGCCCCCTCTTTCCTGAGAACGGTATAGTTGTGAATAATTAATTATTGATTTATATGATAAGAAAAATATTTATTTTATGTGGATATAGATGGAGAAAATTTTAAAGTGACAATTGTTGAAGAATTGATATTTTATCTTTTCTGATAAATAATTCATTTAAATATATTATTATATTTTAATAATATAATAATGGTGATATTTTTACAATGAATGTGTGATATATGAATAAATGAGAAGAAAGAGTATTTTTGTTAATAAAAATATTTAAAACATGTTTTTTATATCCGTGGACCCCATTTCTTGACTGAAATTTGATTATAGCCAGTAAAATCGTCCGTTTATGGATTTCGGTCAATTTCTGTTTGAAATTTGAAAAAACTTAAACTTACAAAGTTGTAGAGAATGGAATTTCCTATGAAAAATACATGAGGTTCGAATTTTCCTGATAAAAAGACTATTTATTATGAATTATTGAAGCTCCGAAATAATTAATTTTTTGAATTTTTAATTATTTTTAATTAGAAAAATGTTTTTCTTATTTATTGTGGGGTGTGTGGCTGATGTTGAAGACTTGTGGTGTGCATAGGAAAATTATTTTAAAAATATTATTAATTTATTAAATTTTCTGCTTTGGTGTTCTAAGCATTTTTTTTATAAATAGGGTGCTTAGGTTAGAATTAAAAAATACACCAGAAACTGAAGTTTCTCTCTCTTTCTCTCTCTATATTATCGAGCGTATTCTTATGAGTATTTTGATACTTTGAGTGTTGCTATACAGTGCAAGTTCCTTCAGCACTATATCCGGTATTCCAGCTAGAAGTACAGTCTTTTCAAGGTAAGGGATGTTATTTTTTTAAAAATGATATTATTTCTTCTAATATCATTATGCCGGAATATTGGTAAAAATTTTCTTGTAAAATTCTTGTCTTTTAGTGTCGGAGTTACCACTTCACGTATACGACACTATTCACGAATACGACACTATTCACATAAAAATTAAAATTTTTATTTTTTAGTCCAAAATATCTATTATGGATATTAGCTTTGATTGTATCCATGTTTTGATCATTCTTGAATTTTACTTCACTATAATTATTAATGGAGTATTTTTGAACTTGAACTGTTTAAAGTACGAATCCTTAATATTTGCTCTTTTGTTTCACTGGATTCGTTTTCTTTAAAATATTTTTCATCATCCTCAGTTCTAAATGATGATATTATTGAATATCTTTGGCCTGTAGTGCAAAGATGGTTGATTTTCTTATGAATATCTTTGGCCCGTAGTGCAAAGATGTACAAGTGTTGAGATGAACATGACCAACTGATGAATATCTTTGGCCTGTACTGCAAAGATGAATATTTGATTCAAGATGAATATTGATTGATGTTACAAGGATAAAATATTGACGATGGACTTTTAAATTCATAGATTATAGTAGATTTCATTCTATACGTAACTCTTCTATAAATTATTATTTCCGCTGCGAATATTGATCTGAAACTTGTTGTCTATTGTATTTTATCAGTTTTTTTTCTTGTTGAAGACTAACAATAATTTGTTATATATTATCTTAGTCATAATATTCTTTACTAGGCTAGTTGAGCTCACCCTTTTCCTTTTTGTTCCATTTTTCTTCTCAGGAGGCGAGAAAGTAGCGAGTTCTAGTTGAGGTGTGGTCACAATTATGGCAACCAGGCCGTTCCCAGGAAAGAGGGGGGTTTTCAATAAGGATTTCTCCTTACTGGCGCGCAATTAGGTGACCAAACCTTTTCTTGATAGAACTTTATAGGCATTGCCAATAATGCTATCTAATAATATTATTCAAATAATATGAATTATTGATCTGATAATGGAAAATACTGTGAAATGACAATTATTGAAACAACAATAATATAAACTATCAACAGCAGCAATTATTGAATCAATAAAATAAAATATTGAACAGTAACTACTATAACAATTATTGAGTAGTGCCTTCTTACGTACGAATCAATAATTCAACAATACTGTGCAATACCGTGTGCTACTGTATTTTAACCACCAGGTAACCCAACAATGTTAACGGTAACAACTACGCCGTTATTTATAAAAACTCATACTTTGTCGTTTTCTTCATCCGACAGTTATTCTGTTGTGAGCCCCACGAATGGCTACGCCGTCGTACGAATATTCCCTGACAAAAAGAATATTCCACGACCAAAAGAATACTCCCCGATAAAAATGAATATTTTATAACCACTTGCTTATTTTGTAAAATTTACACATTTTATCCATAACCAAAGCATTATATCAAATTAACACCTTATTAATTTAGAATAATGAATAGAGAAAAAATTCAATTTTATTTATAATAAGTTAGGGTTTTACATTTATGGTCTATTTGACTCTTCTAATAGATTTTTTGTTCCACTGCAACTATGGTTGAAAAGTTTTATCATCTACCATATGTTCTAAATCTCTGATTTATTACTGATGAAGGCTATTGATAATTTAATTATCTTTAGTAATGTTATTCTTTACTGAGCTAGTTGTGCTCACCCTTTTACTTCACAATTCCTTTCAGGTAATAAATGTGTAGCTGGGTCGAGCGGGGATAACAGGGGAATAAAACGGTGGTCTATAGCTATTGAGATTTTTCCTAAATAGTATAGAAATAATTTTATTGAGAACTTTAGATAAGTGTGTCGTATTGTATACATCATTTGATATTTAATTTTGGTGAACCGAATAGGGTGAGGTGAACCCAACTTTAGAAGGGTGTTTTGTCACTATCATACAAGATGTCTAATGACCTACGAGTTATCATAAGACAGAGTTGTGCACATCTAATTACTGAGTATATCTACGAGTACTACCTATATGATCTTGGAGTTTGGTTGAAATATAATTTTTAATTACAGATAGTGGAGATAGTTATATGTCAAGAGAAAACTCACCATTGAAAAGAACATGATAACAATCTTCTCATTTTTCTTTGGGGTCTATTGGGTCAACCAAGAATAATTCTCTAGACATATGATATGTGACGCCCCCAAAAATAGGTATACATCGCCAGATACATGGTACTGAATATAAATACAAATTAATCATACAACAGTCGTGTAAAATACGACAAAATATATGTTGTGAGTTTTAATACAAATATTGTCATCTAGAAAATATCCACACTCAATGGAGTCCTCATTACATTTATTGTCATACTATTTCACAGAATGGTGAGGACTACTGATGCTATCATCTGGACCGTCACTCCGTTCCCCAACTCATCGGAGGCATATTCTCATTTTTTGAAGAGAACAGTGAAAGAAAGGGTGAGCTCAACTAGCCCAGTAAGAAATATTATGACTAAGATAATGCAGAATAAATTATCATTAGTCTTCAACAATGTTAAACTGATAAAATATAACAAACATCAAGTTTAACTGCAGCGGAACAAGCAATCCATTAGAAGAGTCAAGTAGAGAATAAAATCTACTATCTTCTATGATTTAAAAAGCTTTTCCTCACTTTTATCGCTGGGACTCAGCTTAATAAATAGTCCACAATATCAATTCATCCCTGCACTACAGGTCAATGATATTATTTAGTATCACGACCACGAATTATCCATGCACTACGGGCCAAAGATAATCGTGTTTTCATCAACGGTCCTAATCATGCCATAAAATAATTCATCTTTACTCCATTGGCCGAAGAGAATTCATAGCCATAATCATATTAAAAACTGTCCACTAATGCACTACAGGCCAATTAGGACTTTTTCCACATCATTTGTAACATTACGGTCATGATTATACCGAATAATCCCTGGTCATAATCATACCAAGTCCATCTATGCACTACAGGCTACAGATGACTTTCAACAAAATATAAACATGAGGATGATGACAATGATATAAGAATTCAATAAAACAAGTTCAAGAATTAAATTATCAAGGAACTAATAACGTCCAAATTATCAACATGATACTTCTTTGTAGAGTAAAATTCAAGAATGCTCAGAAAAATATTTCCATGAAAAGATACTGGATGAAGCGCAATTATCAAGGATATTCCACTAATTTCATAGAGTATAGAAGTCAAAACTTTAACCAACTGAGCATTCATGCGGTACTTCGCATAGACAGGTTATTCCAACAGAATAATAAATAACGGAACCAGGTCAGGCGAAATTCGCACCAACAGGATGTTCCAACAGAATAATAAAGAATGGAATAACAACAAAAATCACCATGCATGCGGTACTTCGCATAGACAGGTTATTCCAACAGAATAATAAATAACGGAACCAGGTCCGACATAAAACGCAGAGACAGGATATTCCAACAGAATAATAAATAATGTAATAACAACAGAAATCACCATGCATGCGGTACTTCGCATAGACAAGTTATTCTAACAGAATAATAAATAATGGAACCAGGTCTGGCGTAAAACGCACAGACAGGAGTACAACAAATAATATCCCTTACCTTAGAAGAATTGGATATTGAAAAAGTGAGGTAGCAGAATACTTTTCTTCTTTCTCTCTATAGTTTCTCTCTCTAGAGTTTCAGTGAATTCGTAAGAAATAATGAAGGAATGAGCTTCTATTTATAGGAGAATGGACTGAATAATAACTAATTCATGAACGGTCCAGATTGATTTACTTTTAAACGGACGGTCCAAATTAATTTAATAAAATATTCTAATAAAACAAAATCTTTTAAATAAAATATAATATATTCTATTTATAATCTAATAAAATGAATAACTTTATAAAAGTATTCTGTTTTATATAAAAAGATTTTACTATGCAAACACTATACAGGTACTATGCAAATACTATGCATAATAAAATATAATATATTCTAATTATTGTCTAATTAAACAAATAGCTTTATAAAAATATTCTGTTTTATATAAATTTTTTTATTATTAGCCTAATAAAACGAATAACTTTATAAAAGTATTCTGTTTTATATAAAATATTTTTATGTTTTATTACATTAATAATACTAATAAAACAAAATTCATATATATATATATATATATATAACAATAGACAATAATTGAATCCAATAACGTGAAATACTATGCAGCAACTACTGTATTAATAATTGAACAAAATTGAGTGACTTCTCACGTAAGCATCAATAATCAATACCGTGTACTACTATGTAACCACGTATATTACTGTACTTTTACTACCGGGTAGTTCAACAGTTTTAACGGTAAAACTTTCGCCGTTATACTCATAAAAATATTTTTGTCGTTTTCTCAATCCGACAATAATTTCGTTGTGGGCTCCACCAATGATTGTACCGTCGTACGGATATTCCCCGATAAAAAGAATATTCCCCGACCAATCGAATATTATATAACAACTTGCATACATTATAAAATTTATAAATACTGCCCACAACTATAACATTATATCAAATCCACATCATAATATTTAAAAAATTATTTCGAGAAAATTAAATATTTATTCATAAAATCTGGGGTCTCACATGATATCTATCATAACCTAGACGCATGGCCTCCCATGTACGAAGGTTTTCTTGAGCATTTTTAAAGATTTTAATTTCTAAAACAGTTATTGACTGTACCTTTATGTAATGTATCAATGTGAGGTGCTGACACAAGTTGGTGTCCAGAGTCATAGTTGGTATTTAAACTCACAACATATGTGTTGTTGTATTTTGTACGACAATTATTGTAATAAAGTTATAGTTATTTTCTGTACCATATATTTGACGACTCAAAATAAGTTGGATAGATTGTACCTATTTTGAGAGCGTCACATATAATAATATAAATTATTTATATTTACCGCCACATTCAAGAAAAAGGAGGATTTTGAAGGAAATCATATACTACTATATTATATTTTAGATAATGTACACTTTTTTAATACTTATGACACAGCTATGTATTATTACTTTTGTGCTAAAATTAAATATATACATATATATATATATATCTTTAATTTTACTCTTAATTTGTAAAACTTTAAAATTTAAAATTTGAGCTCCCAATTAAAAAAAAAGAGAAGTTATGTAGTATAAATCATAAAAAAAAAGAATGTTATGTCAAGTAAGTGGTCGCATCCCAACCAATTGCAATGCAGCACATGCAACCAACTGAGTAAACGTAAAATCAACTCCTTATTTAAATAATTACATATAGTCATATATATATATACTAGCTGGGTCCCGTGCCTCCGGCACTGTATGGACAATATAATTTATCTCAAACTTTGAACGACCAAAATAATTTATTGAGTGAGCGGAAAATTTAAAGTCATTTGTATTTTATTAAATTATTATTAGATTATTAGATAGATAGATGTATTTTATTAGATAGATGTATGAACGGTGGGATTTATCCCAAACTTTGGACGGCCCAGATGATTTATTGAGTGAGCGGAAAATTCAAAATCATTTGTATTATATTTTCATACTAGCTGGGTCCCGTGCCTCCGGCACTGTATGGACAGTGAGATTTATCTCAAATTTAGAACGACCCAGATGATTTATTAAGTGAGCGGGAAATTCAAAATCATTATTAGATAGATTAGATAGATAGATGTATTTTATTAGATAGATGTATGAACGATGGGATTTATCCCAAACTTTAGACGGCCCAGATGATTTATTGAGTGAGCGGGAAATTCAAAATCATTTGTATTTTATTAGATAGACTAGCTGGGTCCCGTGCCTCCGGCACTGTATGGACAATATGATTTATCTCAAACTTTGAACGACCAAAATAATTTATTGAGTGAGCGGAAAATTTAAAGTCATTTGTATTTTATTAAATTATTATTAGATTATTAGATAGATAGATGTATTTTATTAGATAGATGTATGAACGGTGGAATTTATCCCAAACTTTGGACGGCCCAGATAATTTATTGAGTGAGCGAGAAATTCAAAATCATTTGTATTTTATTAGATAGATATATATACACACACAAAACGTATACATTATGCGAGAGATTTAGTTTTGAAATTAAAATGATGAACAATAATCTCCATCATATATAGTACAATAGCGCGAGTAGGAAAGTTCCTTCCACTCGATCTCCTCCCACGCCTCAAGCAAAACGCGTAGCACGTAAATTCAGTTTATATATATATATGTATACATTCGTCTCTCTACTCCCACCATCATAAGGTCAGATCAGGGTCTCTTTCAATTTATTATTCGAATTCAAGCCCTTTCTTTTTGGTTTCTTTTAAAAGAAAAACTCCTTTTTATCGGATCTTTCTCTCAATTCAATTTCGCTCTCTACTTTTTTTAATTTCCCCTTCTAAAAATCCTTTTTCTCTCTCAGACTCAGAAGATGGTTCGTTTAAGTAACAATCTTGTAGGAATCCTAAACATCCTAACATTTGTGTTATCAATACCAATCTTGGTGGCCGGAGTATGGTTGTCCAAGCAAGGCACCTCCGATTGCGAGCGCTTCCTCGAAAAACCAGTCATAGCCCTAGGCGTATTCCTCATGCTGGTCTCCATAGCAGGAATCATAGGTGCCTGCTGCCGGGTCTCTTGGCTCCTCTGGGTATATCTATTGGTCATGTTTGTCCTCATACTCTTGCTCTTCTGCTTCACTATTTTCGCCTTTGTGGTCACAAACAAGGGTGCCGGCGAGACCTTGTCGGGTAAAGGGTACAAGGAATATAAGTTGGGGGATTACTCCAATTGGCTGCAGAAAAGGGTCAATAGTGACAAGAATTGGAATAGGATCAAGAGTTGTTTGATAGATAGTAAGGTTTGCAAAAGCATGATTGACGATGGCTCCACTACTCGCGTTGAAGAGTTTTATAAGGAACGCCTATCTGCTATTCAGGTTTTTATCTAAAATCTCCATAGTCCATACACACAATAAATTATTTTGTTGGTTTTGTTGCAGATCTGAGTGCCAATTCGCGAATTATTCTAATCAACTTTTCAGTTTCTTTTTGGTCCAAAAGCGTATCAGCTTTCTTAGTTAGGGGTCAATTAACTTTACATATGTATTTCGGATCCGGTTAGCATAATTGACGTCAGACGAGAAAAGCTTGTCCTCTTTTTTATATGATACTCCTATAATATAATAATAACTGTAGATGTTCTGGAAATTTCTATTATGTTATATATAAAAAAAATTAACAAAAAATCTGTGGTAAATTTTTGTAAATGCTTATGAGGAAGATCTAATCCGTTTTCTAGCCAATTTTTATGAAACAATTATTTGAGTAGTTGCTACTTGATTGACTTTCGAGGTCAACAATTTATCTTCCTATGCCTGTGTGGTATACTTTTGAGATCATAACTTTAAAGACCATAGGATGGTGATGCATTTAGTTTCTCCGTATGACTTTAAATTCAACATCCTAAAGATGAATGGAATTAGGGTCTTAGTTCTTGGGAAATTTGGAGCCTATTATTACAGTATTACTTCAGGACTGAAAAAAGTTGTGTTCCAGAAGAAGTTATTGTTTTCTTTTTTGATATAATAAAGATGACCCTTGATTTTTCTGGGAACTTCTAGGTTTTTGGGGTTATTTACGTTACTTTTTATGCTAGTTATATAAGGAAAATCTCATTTTCTTTAACTAGTTGAATAGTTATGGAAAGATTGAAAATTGAAGCTTGGTTGATTATTTTTGTCTGTTTGTTTTGTGTACTTGTTAACTTTGTGAGATGATGGATTAAGACCTTTGGATGATCAAGTTATTAAACTAATTATTAAACTATACACTGAATTAATTATTAATTTAAATGATTGTCAACTAGATTCGGATAAAAATTGTCTGAATTGAATTGGTTCTCATTCATAATACTTTCTTTGCTCAATGGAGCATAGCTATGATAGTGAGAGTTGTCTCCTATTTCCTTCTTTTTATTAGATATGAACCTTTCTAATCTAATACTACCTCCATTCCATAATAATTGACTTTTTAGAAGAAAAAATTTGTTTCAATTTATTTGTCGTTTACAACTTTGTAGAAGAATAAATTATTTACTTTCGTATATCATCCCTAACTTCTCTCATTGTTCCAAAAAATTCTCCGTTGTATTAGTAGTTTTTAACTTTCCATAAAGGGCAGTGATGAAATTTTATACCAAATTTAATTATTAAATGATTTTCTTAATTTATGTGGATAAAGCTAAAACGACTATTATTATGGAATGGAGGTAGTAAATATTTTCTTTGGTGAAACTTGGAATTTTGGATTTTCAATGCAGGATTACAAGACTATAATCCCTCTTCATCTTATCTAAATGCTATAAATTTCATTTATCTCCTTCATAGTTGGTCTATATACTTATATTCTCCTTTTGCCCCCACCCCATGAGCCTAATTATTTCTCTTACAGAAACCCACATGTTCTTGTCCCTTTGACTTTTGGTGGATCTGCTTCTTTGTTTCTAATTTTCCAGGCATGTATTAAAAGTTAGTAAGTTAGTTTTTTGATGTAATTTACATTTTATATGTGCATACATCATGACATAGTTTGTCAGATCATGAATTTCTCTGTTGAGGAGACGTCGGGAACCAAAAGGGTTGTTCAAACTGATGAAACTCTTACTCCAGGCTAAAAAATGTAGCTTATATGGGTCTCCATCCACAGCAACCGGTTGTTGGGGAGCAACCCCTTTTATCCAGCCGTAACAGCTTGTACCGGCTTATAAAAAAAAAAATAAAAAAATTCTAAGGCTGGTGCAAGCTGTAACGGTTGGATAAAAGGGGTTGCTCCCCAACAACCGGTTGCTGTTGATGGAGACCCAGCTTATATATATATTAATGGTCAAATGTATGTTAATAAGTTCTAGTATGGTTTTTCATACTTGTATTTGGTTTTTCGTACTTCTAGTATGGTCAAATGTATGTTAATAACCATTTGAGCCTTTGAGGTGACCTTATTTGGCTTTTCAAGCATGTGGTTATGGGTATTTGTGTTTGACTTGCTTTACATCTCTTTATTTGCAATTACAGAATGGCCTTTGCATATATGTTATATTGTATTAGAGTTTGTATCCTGTGATTCCATCACCAACATTCTGTTATGTTTTTCATTGTATTTTCTTGGTATCTGAAATATCCTTGGTAGCCTTTTATAGTTGAACTGTCGTACCTTCAAGGAATTTAGCTGTTGGGATTTAGTTTTCTCAATTATTTGACAAATTTTATATCCATTTTATTTGGTTGTGCTCAACTGTTGTCATTTAGTCTCAATATGATTTCTAGATGGTTTATAGTGTCATGCTGATGATATTTTATTTTTTCTCTGTAGTCTGGTTGCTGCAAGCCCTCTGATTCTTGCAATTTCACGTATGTGAGCCCCACTAACTGGAATAAAATAACCACAGCATCAACAAACCCAGATTGCGCTGCATGGGACAACCAGCCGGATGTTCTGTGCTTCAACTGCCAGTCATGCAAAGCTGGGTTGCTGGACAACATCAGGAGTGACTGGAAGAGAGTTGCTGTGGTCAATGTCATATTCCTCATCATTCTGATCATTGTCTACTCCATTGGTTGCTGTGCTTTCAGGAACAACAGGGAGGACAACTCGTGGAAGCGATATCCTTGAGACACGAGTGCCTCAAGTAGATACCATCGTTTTGAGAAGTATTATTTTATGGAGTCTACTAAGCTTGTGTTGCATACTCTATTATGTTACAGTCTTCTCCTATATTAGATATGGATCCTTATTCGTATTGTATAGCCCTGCTCGTACATAATATTGAGAATGCCCTTTATCTCACATGCACATCGTGAATGTCCTTTATCTCGTCCAAATTATGAATGCCTAATTTCTATTTTTGAGTTTGGAATGATAATGACACAAGTAACTCAAAATTACTGTATTTTTTTCTCCCGAAATGATTGGTACGCTTTGTTCATAAAATTTTTTGGGGGAAAAATAAAATCATCCGGAGTTGATCTTGCAGGCACTTTCCTTGCAAAATAAAACCCACATTTTGACCTTTATTGAAGAGAGTAAATAACTGGTGACACCCTGCCTAGCCTAGCCTAGCCTCCCATGAGGATTTGAAAAGTACCTGTTATTGACAGAATATCAAGTGCAGTTTAATACTCCCATTTGCCCTTCCATTTTTATATTCTTAGGTATTGGAATACTATCAGTTCCATATGCACTCTCATAACTTCAGGAGGCTGGTTAAGCTTAATTGTTCTCCTTTTAATAGCCGCTTTACTGGACTCTTAATCCGGCGGCTATGTATGGATTCTCAGAAGTTACGCTGGGCTTGCATTTGGTAGACTAGTAGCTTCACTTTTCATCTCTTTAGAGCTCTACCTTGTTGCCGCTACAGAAAAAGATTAGCAATATACGCCATTTTGGCAGGACCAATTGAAAGGTATGCGCCAATTTCTGCAAGCTTTCTTTTTTGGTTTTGTCATAAATTGTTGTTACAGATTCATCGAAACTTCATAGTGTGTGTGTGTGTGTGTATATATATATATATAACACGGATCCAGTCCGGGAGTCCGGACTGGATCAAAATGCGGACCAAATTTTTTTTCTTTTTTTTGCTTTTTTTTTTTTGAAATAACTAAAAAAAAAAAAAAAAATTTATGGAACTGAAATTTTTCCATAATACAGTGTTTTGGGTGTGTTTTTAATACCTATACTAACCAATGTATGTACAGTCTGCCCAGACTGTACAGACATGTTTTGTTATAGGCATCCAAATCACGCCCAAAACACTGTATAATGTAAAAATTTCAGTTCCATAACTTTTTTTTTTTTTTTTAGTTGTTTCAAAAAAAAAAAGCAAAAAAAAAAAAAAAAAGTCCGGATTTTAACAAAATCCGGGAGTCCGGACCTGATCCGGACTCTATATATATATATATATATATATATTGACTTCAAGTCTATAGCTGTGTTTGTAATCTGACAACAATTGTAATGTTTTGTGGACTGTCACGACGTCAATTATATATGATGGCTGGCTAGCTAGCTAATTAAGAGTACAGATGAAAAACAAAAACAAAATTGAAAAACGTAAATCAAAGAACAAGGAAGGAGAGAGTTAAAGCTGGTGATAGTTTACTAAACATTTTGGGACTCATCAACATTTGTTGCTTTACTCAACAAAAGGGCTTCTTCCAATTCAGTTTTGTAGCACCGAGTTTTGTCTATAAAATCATCGATCAAAACTGCCACAATCTTTGGCGAGGAGCTTAGATCTCTCTCTAAATTCATCCCTTCAAGATCTTTGGCTTTACCCCATAGAACAGTATATAGTCCAAGTATCACCGTAAAAGCTCCTATGGCGCTGAAATGAACACCATTTTCAGATTGAAATATATTTAGCATAAAAGTTAAAAATAAATTCAAGTATATATATATATATATATATATATATTACCCTCCAGTATAGATCTCTTCACGCAAAAATATAGAGGCGAATATGGTCACAATTACTGTGTTTAAAGGATTGAACATTGCTGAGAAGAGTGGACCCCTCTTGGATATGCACCAAGCTTGGGCAAAGAAGGATACCCCTGATCCTACAATACCCTGTTCATGAAATATAACATAATTCAGAATTTAAAAAAAAAGAAAAGAAAATAGATTTAATTACATTAATGTTGATTGAAATCCAACTACTTAACTTACTGCAAAGAAGCAACAAGCAAGTTGAAGAAATGATTTCATCTTCCAAGATTCCAAATCTCTTTCCAGGAACAATGCTACTACTCCTGATTGTAACGTGCCCATGAAACACATCCAAGCAGACAATGATAAATGGTCCGGATAACTGGCAGAAAGTGGCACCTGTTTCAAATATTAATTAATAAATAAGTAAATATTGGCATAAGATTAATGTACGAAATAAGAAGCCAGGCCAGTAGTAAGGTTGGTTGGATACCTGCAAAATTAGCCAGACTGACCAGCAGCAATTGCTTAAAAACAGAAGTAGACAGCCCATGAGCCAATAGTTGTCAACTGGCAGGAATTCTGAGTTGAGTAGTTTAGGGCCTTTGAGGAATGCCATTGCAAAAGCTCCACCCACGCACAAGACTGTCCCCATTATCTTGCCAAAGCTTCTCAAGCTTCGAAATTTTATTTTCTCCAATCTATATATATAATCACATGAGTACTAGGAAAAAGTAGGTTAAACTGGCATAATAATAAATTACTTCATTCCGATCTCCAACAATAACATTACTCAACGAACAGTTGTTGGGAGACATATAAATTAGATTGCATCTATATTTTTTTTCTTAGTTGGGAAACGTAACATGTGTTTATTAGACGTTAAAACAATGGTAGTTTTAATTTTATACATCCATTTTATTGAACTGTATCTATCTTTGTGTATGTAAATTTATCGAGTATTGAAATTGGGATACAAATTAAATAGAATCAGTAATATTATATATAGTTGAAGTTATAGACATACCTAGATCTAACAATTTAAGTCAAAAACTGATTTATTGGGTTAGTTAGTTAACTAGTTTTTAGGTGAAAGATTGGTTTGGTTTTGGACCCCCCCTCCCCCTCCCCCTCCCCCTCCCCCTCCCCCCAAAAAAATACTCCCTCCGTCCCAAATTAATTGCTCAGTTTTGACTTTTTAAAGTCAAATTGACCATTTTTAAAACTAATCTTTTTACTATTTTTGCTAAAATATAGGTGAAGAGATTATAACCAAAAGAAAGTATATACAATTTATTACTAATTCTAATTTTTATAATTTCAGAAATATATTTATATATGTTTAATTATTAATTCTAAAAATAGTCAATTTGACTAAAAAAAGTCAAAATTGAAGCAGTTAATTTGGGACGGAGGGAGTATTATTTATTAATTATGTGTACACCCCCACATCCCCCCACCCTCCCCCTCCTCCTCCTCCTCCTCCTCCTCCTCCTTCTAAAAAAATAATATTTACTGATTATATATACTTCAAAAAATATAATATTTACTGATTATTGTAATAAAATTCTCAATAATTTCATTAATTTTAATTAACATAATAATTTTTTATGTAATTTTTTTAATGTGCCTATAATCACAAAATTAATGTTTTTAATACTCAAATTAGTCACATCAATTAAAAAATTTTAGTTTCAAATTTGGGTCTAAAAAATTAAAATAAGACTCTTTTAATATAACAGAAATTAAGATTTTAGTGAAACTATAATTTGAAAAATAGGTCGACCTGAATTCGACCTATAACCACTTAAATCCAAACCACATAACCCATATTAAATATAAGTAATATGGTTTTGGTTTTAAAATCAACTCAAACCTATTTTATGTGATCCAAAACTATTTTTTTCCCGGATGTAGACATACCCAACAAGGAGTGCAATCACAAAGGTGACTCCAGGGAGTAGATTGGACATTGCACTTGCCATGGAGGATGAGGCTAGATATAATCCCTCAAAGTATATGTTCTGGTTGAGTGTTACTCTGTAAATAATAAACAAACACAAAAGCATCATTAGTAAGTAAATCATATCTCTTCATATATATATATATATATATATATATATATATATATATATATATATATATATATATACACACACACACACACACACACACACATAAAAAAATTACCCAATAAGACTGGCCAAAAATATCAAACAAAAGCTCCTTAATCCCAAACAACATGTAGTACTAATTGTTTTACTCCTGAACCAAAACAAAATTAAATCAAAATTAGATAGAAATAAATAGATAAAGAAAGAGGTGTTGAAATGAATCAATATATATATATATATATATATATATATATATATATATATATATATATATTTACCTACCTACCTAGTGAAATAAGCAATAGGAGTAATGACCAAAGTGGCTATGGCTTGGCGATACACCACAAAAACTCGAGGGCTCATTCCTTGCAAAAGAGCAGCTCTAGTTGATAGAGCAACTGCTGCATAACTGAACTGCAATGCAATCATCACAATTGTAGGCTTCAAACTATCATAGCCCCCCATTTTGCACCTTAATTTAGAACTATACAATTCTACCAATCTAAACAACCTTTATTTACACAGACACACACACACGCATATATATATATATATATATAATATAATATATATATATGGATTAGTTTGTATACGTGTTATCGCGTAGATGATGTCTGGAAAAGGTGAGTTACTGAGTTGGAGAATCTTGTTTTATGCAGTGATTGGGTTGTATCTACTAAGCTAGTAGTTAGTGTATATATATATCATCATTTTCCATTAATGTCCTCTAATATATGTATGTCTATAATATACATGCTGCGTTTATTTGATTAATTAATTCATGGTTCAAGGTGCATGTGTCATTATTACTTCTTCTTTTCTGTCTGTGAAGGGTTTAATTCAGTAAATAAATTTTGCCATTTTCTATAAAATGATATATATATATATATATATATATATATATATATATATATATCTTGTGTAATTAAGATATAAAATGTCTTGAATTGAATCAAGTAGAACTAAAATAGGTGACTGCTCATTCCTCAAATATACCAGGCCACTTCCTCTGATCTGTTTGATATATATATATATATATATATATATATATATATCATTTTACAAAAATGATATATATTTATAAAAATGTCACCGCGTGTTTACAAAACTACGTCGTTTTGATAAAATTATGCTATTTAAGGTATTATGCTATTTAAGAATTATGCTCTTGAATCTTCCCGTATATATATATATATCTTTAATTTTTATTATTATCTATGAATTAATTAAAGCTTTGCCTTGTAAACATGTAACTTTTTTGTTTTTCGGTTAGGGAAACGGGGAAAGCAGGAGTATTAAATTAAATATAACTAAATGAACTCAAAAATTAAGTTGAATTTACACTATCATAAAATAATAGCAATCCCCTTTAGAGATTAGTATGAAATTATTGATTATTTTTAAAATAAATAATTAAAAATATTTATATATAATTTTAAAATATTTTTTATGATTATAATCTCTCGATTTATATTTTTATTTTTTAAAAAGAAATTATTAATTTTAAAAATAATTAATTTATTCATGAAAATCAATTAGTATATTCTCTTTTTGGGGGTAAAAATGCAATTAAGTGTGTAAGAAATTTCTAAATGGTAAAAGTATACAAGGAACGTCCCTGCCCAATAGGATCCGAAGTGGTCTGGGTTGCTCGAAAAAGTCTTGGCGGACAGGTTTTATAGACAAGGAAATTAGATATTTTTCAATTTTTTTTATTTGTGATTCTAAAAAAATATATAGTATTTATTTTTATAAGAATTTTTTATAAATATAATATTTTATGTGTAATTTAGATACATATACAAGAATAAAGTTGTACAATCCTATTCTTGTATATGTATCTAAATTATACCTAAAACATTATATTTTATAAAAAAATTTATTAAAATAAATACTGTATAGTTTTTTGAGAATCACAAGTATAAAAAAAAAAATTAAAAATATCCAAATTTCCTGTCTATATAATCTGTCCGTGTAGAACTACTGGGTTTGTTCACGGAAACAAATTCATTTTATTATTTTCGTTCAATTTCTTTATCCTCGTATACTTGTTGAAAAAAGAATTAAAAATAAAAAAGAAAGAAAGAAAGCAGTTAGGTTAGGAGCCGAGCCTGTTGTTTGTTTGAATGTAAAGTGTGAGACGTGGAGCATCCACGAGGCGACACTTGCCAAACACGTTTCTCAACAACCCCCGGCACCCCTCCTCCTACTCCTTCTCATTCAACAAACAAATAATGTTTCCATTTTAATCTGCAACAACAATTTGATTTAATTGCGAAAAGAAAATGGGTTTGTCGTCGTTACGAGTTGAGAAGAAGAAAAGCAAGAAACACAAGATTAAGATAGAGTTGAAGAAATCCCTGAAGACATTTGTAAACTATCTTAAATCAAATTCCTACATGTATTCACCTTTGCTTTCCTCTGGTTTCTCCCCCCCGAAACCCTATTTTTACCACCACCGGTAAGGGTCATTCATTTCATACCCAATTTTATTTAAGGCTTATGCTTCAAATCAATGGGTTTTTTTTTGGTGTTTGTGTGTAGGAGGATTGAAGGAGACGAAGGAAGCCTTGAGGGAAAACAAATTGGTGAAGAAGGTTGGG
This sequence comes from Panax japonicus, assembly GCA_020205505.1. NCBI lineage: Eukaryota > Viridiplantae > Streptophyta > Magnoliopsida > Apiales > Araliaceae > Panax > Panax japonicus. The sequence continues at coordinate 7,798,767 of CM035093.1, read as the reverse complement.
GATTATCTCAAGTCTGATAGTTACATGTATGCACCATTAACGATTCTTCCTCAAACTTCATCACTTTCTTCTCATCCTTCTAAATCCACTACAGGTGCCTATTTTTTTCCTTTATTGTTTCTTAATTTAAATTTTTATCAATTTTTTCTTCATCGTACTAGTCTATTCCAACGCTGCCTATTATTCCGTTTAAGGGTTCTTTGGAATCTCTGTTTTCTAATTAAACTTTAGTTACGTGTTAATATATTATTAATTATTAATTATATTAGGAATTTGGCAGATTTATTAGGAGTATTATTATTTAGGTATACTTCATATATGATATAATGTTGGGGTAGATTTAATATAATTCTGTTCGTTATTTTTTACATTACGAATCTGTCTGTTTTCTGAGTCTCCATTTGCAGCCACCGTGCATGTAAAGTATTTAGGATACAATTGAAATTTCATCAGATTTAGAGATAAAATAACAAGAGATCTGTAAACTTAGAGTTGGAGGACGACAAAATAAGAAAGGAAATTGTTAAATCCATAACAGAAAATGTTATTTCACAACAAAAGTGTCGTTATAGATCCTATAGCGACGGTTTTCACCGTTGCTGTACATCTAACAAAAAGTGTTGTGTCGTTATAGTTTTGTTCTTTTTTACTCTGGCTTTGTTTCTCTGCACATGAAAAGGTGAGAATCGAATTGGGTCTTCAACATGTTATGGACTTTTTAAGCGTGTAGGTAGAATCAAGATGGCTTTGAATTCTTATATCATTCTTGATTTTTAAATGAAGTAGTCACCTCTAGATTGTAATCCAAGAGACCTTGATACCATTCAACTCTTCAAGTCATTCTGGTTTGTTATCTGAACTGGTTGCCTACAAATTTTAGTCTGAATTGATCTATAAGCATCAGTATTGAACTTAGTAGTTCTTTATGACAATGAGATTAAATGAAACTTTTGTTTATATTGTGTATATAATTGTAATATGTGCTGGCAAGAAGTCTAGAAAATAGTAATAATGCTCTAGAATTATGCTTCTTGTGATATCATTTGATTATCTATTATTCTTCTTCTACCATTTCTATCTGCTGTACTTTTTGCATTTTCAATTGCTGAAATTCTTAGTATGTGTTGGTTTCATGGCCTTTTGGTAATGTTTACGAAAGTCTTCATTCTACTTCATATCCTTTCAAACATGACAAAACAAAGAAAAGGCCACCTACAAAGAAAGCAAGAATCATATTGTTACTCTTTGCTTTCTTATCACTGTTCTCAAGTTTTTGTTTCCTAAATTTCAGGAGGAGCACAATACTCCAAGGAGACAACTCTAGCTGCATCAAAAGAGAAAATAGCTGAGAAAACTAATTTGCCTCTCAAACAGACAGAAAATCAACAAGCTGGTTCATATTCTTCTCCAAGGAGTACTGTGGTTCGACATACTCTATCATATCGTGAGACGGTGAAGCACATGATTCCCCAGAATTGTCGCTCTACTTCAGTGTCAGGTTTTTCTTCACATGACCTACTGGAGTAAAATTTATCATGCGCATTTGGTGGCTGCATTCATTCCGACTTTGTTTTTACTAGGTTTCCCCTGTCCTTGGGGATTTAATTGGTTTGTTTTTTTTACGTCATATTGAGTATTGGGCCTTTGTCATAAGTAGCTCTAGCTAGACGATGCATGCTCTAGTCTTTCTGTCGGATGCACAAGGCTAACAATTAGCGTATACATGCGTGAGGGGAAACTATAGCTAATTCCTCTTCCTCGCCAAAAGCCATAGAAATGATGGTTTCTGCATAAAAATTTCCATTGACAAGCGTTTTATAATTTGAAGTCTTCATGATATGCTGAGTTTGTTCCTTAAGAATTAAGATTATCTAGGTCCCTTCAAGTCTTTAAAATTACTATATTTTTTTCTGAAAATATGTGACACAGAAGTCTAGGCATAATAATAGCCTTCAAGAAGCAACTTAGGGCTCTGAAAACAAATAGAAAGCTAATGTAGTGTTTCCATTTTAGTTACTTTTTGCTTCCTAGAGCAATTCTTTGTCCTTGTGGCCATCATTTTTCACCTTCTTGTCCATTCGGTACAAGGTTTATTTTTATTTTTTGTCACAGATGGGTCTGTTGAAGAGCCAAGGACAAGATTGTTGGGAATGAAGCACATTTTGTGAACCTTATCCATAATAGGTTGTAGTTCAGTATAAAAGTCCCCGGTGGGTGTGATGTAAAATCTTCTACTTCTTTTTTTTTGGAGGTGTTGTCGTTGTTGTCTTACTGTTTTATTTTTTGATAATGTGAAAATGGCGTTAGTTCACGAACTGCACTGTATGCATTATTTTTCAGTTCACATTTTAGAGAACAGAAAACAGATTTACGAACTGTACCGTTCAGGTTAAATGTTGGCATTCCCTTAAGAAAATTGTTCTTAATTTGTTATTGTCCTAAAAAGAAAAAAAATAGTTGATTATCATTTTGAATTTCTATTCAATGATATGGAATTTTTCCAAGGAGCTCAAACGATTTGAATAATGAAAAATATGTTTGAATTTGAGCTAAATTTAGAGTGGGTTTTATAAATTATTTAAAGTGAATTCGCTTATTAATGTGTTCTATTCTATTAGTAGATTAAATTAAGTATTTAGAATTTGCTTATACAGTGTAATTTTTTTTAATCACAATTATAAGAATAATAAATAAAAAATAATAGAGCAAGTTTGAATAAAAAATTATTAAAAAAAATATATTTTTTATTATAAAAAAAAATATACGATACCGGTCGTTAGTCCGGTACATGCTATACCGGACGCACCCCCAACCCGATTGCAAATGCCTATTTTGGTGGAGGGATGAGAGCTAATCTCTCCATTGTAATGAGAGAGAGTTGAGTAAAGAAAAAGTGTTTAGTTGGTATTCAAGAAGAAGAGCTCTACTACTTCCCAACTTTTGAACCAATAAAAATAAAACAAGGAAATAGAAAACGAAGGAGAGAGAGAGAGAGTATAGGCCTATAGGGTAGTAGGGGTACCAAAAATTAATCATCGAAGTCCGTTGGGCTGTTATCCTTAATTGGAACAACATAGTGGGCCCATACACGTGTTCACATGCTCCTATGTTTGTTTATTTAGTTTGTGCATCAGCACACCCACTCTATATTCGGATGTAGTAGTAGCTAGCTTCCACGACCGCCAGCCCACAAGAGTGTGGAGTACGTACTATTTTTAAAAATAATTTAAAGTTTTTTCCCAATATCAATAATGGTGTAAATTTTATAATGTATTTAAGTGTATCATCTTAATTTTATTATTCTATTCTCACTTAAATTAGCAACTTATTATTATAATTGTAAGATATATCTTTAATATACACAGAATTTATTTGTTGTGAGGGGTGTCTTGCAAAATAATAAATTTTTCTTGTAGGAAACAAAAAAGATCAATTCTCTAAAAGTAACTTTTAGGTACGAAATATTTAAATCATGTATGTGAATATTATTTTCATTTAGTACAACATAAATTACTTATTATTGTTAGTTTTAAAATCATATATCATTAGCCATTGTATGTTTTTCCAAATGCAATTTTTGTTTCTTTAATTTGTATTTGTAAATTTTCATGTTGTAATTAAAAATATTTAATGCGTGTGATGTTTCTATTCCTTTTAGAATGTGTGGACGCAAGTGCAAATTAGGGTTTATTTGACCTAATTGAATTAAATACACAAATTAATGTTCACATTATAATTAAATAAAAAGGCGGAAGAGCCGAAAATAAAAGAAGCAAGATCTGAGAGAATCTTTCACGCGTCTCGAGGCAGAAGACACGTGGAGGCGACTCATTTTGGGAATTGATTGAGTGATTGGGTTGGTGATTAGAAGGACAGGACGATCTGGACATTACTCTAATGACTAAGGGTAAAATTGGGATTTTCCCAAGGTCATGTGCCTAGCACATGACCACTCTCCAGAAAACCCTATAAATATTCCATCCACTTCATTGGGAAGGGGAGCTCACTTTGGGGACTTCTGTTCAGACTGAAGACTTGGACTCTTGGAAGATCAAAGGGACCCTTTCGGTGACTTAAAGGCTTGGAGATTCCACTTAAAAGCACCAAAGGGGTTTGGACATCCTCTCAACTTGAAGGACTCAAGAAGACTCTTGGAATCCCTGTTATCCTAACACGGTTCCCGGATTCTAGGAGTTTTGCCACGCGTCATTGGAGTTATCGCCCACCTGTCGTTCTCTCCTCTTCAATCAATCAATCAATTCCATACTTTTCGTGGATTTCTCTCCTCCTCAGCCAACACAAAACCCTAACCCTAGCAAGATACGATTTCCTTGCCCACAGAATGTTATATATATATATATATATATATATATATATATATATATATATATATATATTGTAGAGTGAATTCACTATACGATCGTAGAGTAGTCCACGATAGTAGAGTGAAATTACAAATCGTGGAGTGACTACTCTACGATCGTAGAGTGAAATCACTCTACGATCGTAGACCGTGTAACTTTAAAAGTTACACGACTGTGTACTTTCATTTTTACCTATATATATATATATAGAGAGAGAGAGAGAGTCCGGATCCAATCCGGGATCCCGGACTCTATTAAAATACGGACTTTATTTTTTGCTTTTTTTTGAAACAACTAAATTTTTTTTATGAAATTAGAATTTTTACATAATACAGTGTTTTTGGCGTGATTTGGATGCTATACCAAAATATTTATGTACAGTCTGGGCAGACTGTACATACATTGGTTGGTATAGGTATTAAAAACACACCCAAAACACTGTATTATGAAAAAAATTTAGTTCCATAATTTTTATTTTTTTTAGTTGTTCTACAAAAATAACAAATAAAAAAATAAAAATTCGGGGTCCGCTTTTGATCAGATCCGAAAGTCCGAACATGATCCGTTGTGTATATATATATATATATGTATATATATATATATATAACTATTACAATATATAGCATAATCATATATACCAAAAAACGATGAAGCCATAAAAATAACATACATACATAAAGCCAAAGTAGGATCAAAAAATTTGAGCTGCAATTAATGGACCCAGGATTCTCAAATAGGAGTAGCTAGATACTACACGAGTGAATTACGGGGGTTGACGGTTGACCCAAAAACCTTGTCCTCGTGCATGTGGATTTATTATTATATTTCCAACCCACCACTAATAATACTACTGTATTCTTGAATTAATTCTCCATTCACCATAAATGTTGAAACCGGAGAGTCGGAGACAATGAAACATGATTTTCATGGTCCTACAAGATTGTTGATCCACCAGTGAGTCAGTGACCCACCATGCCTATGACGGGGTCATACTGTAGCATGGGAGTAGGACGAAGGCCAGCCAGTACGAATCGGGCCGGCCGGGCTTGTTTACTTTCTTTCAAGATAAGATTGATTTCATGAAATCACTTACTCCCTCCGTTCTTTAATATAAGTCGTTTTAAGGTTATGCACAACCATTAAGGTAATGATTGTATAGCATTAACTATAATATCAATTGTCTATATTACCCTTGTATTGAAATAAGAGATTGTTATTTATTGGGCAGAAAATATTGGGAGAACCAAAGTTACATTTAATATTAGGGGTAGTATTGGAAACTAAGCAATTAATGTTTACTTGAAATTCTAAAACGACTTATATTAAGGAACAAAAATATTTCTCTAAAACGACCTATATAAGGAACGGAGGGAGTATTAATTTAAAGACCAGCCACACCCAAGCCTGATCAATTTCATACATAAAAATCAATTTCAATCAAATTTTCCCTCCCGTGAAACTCTAGAAAATATTCCTTATATAAGTTTCATTCTACATTAATCCTAGCCATTCATCTTATAAAAACTAATTTAATCTCAGTATCGGAGATGATCAAATGTATACCTCTTTATTTAACATACTTTGCTCATCATCTTTTAACGACGGACCAGACGATAGTTCGCTTCGTTGCGCATATCAAAGAACCGTCGTCTTAGCTTTTACGACGTATCAAACCGTCGTCATAACATATAAACCGTTTATTTGTTCTATGACGACGAATCAAATCGTTCCTCGGTCCATCGCTAAAGATGGTAAACAAATTAAATAAAATAAAAAGGAATGCACGAGAAACAAATTTATTACGATATATATTAACCTATTATAATTAACTATCTTATGTAACAGTATTATTGATCGTTAAGGCAACATTGATTCTTTGCGTAAAATATGGAAAAAAACTACGGTCTATACTATCTTTGCTTAAAATATAAGGAGTATTAAGTCACATTTGTGTTCGTAAAGTAAAATCTATACTACATATACAAAATTGTATCTAGGCTGAGGCTGAGGCTGAGGCTGAGGCTTAGGCTTATTGGAAAGAAAAATTCTCTTCAATCTTTTTCTTTTTTCCCCTTACAAATTTCAACCCCATATATTAATGGAACAATTACATTTTATAGTACATTTAAAAATATAATTACAATAAAAGTGTACTCATTAAATATTTACATAACTAGTACACTTTCATATTTATTTACATATTCTAGTGTAATTAGGATTCCTTAATTTAGGGAATTATAATTCAATTAGAATTCCTTAATTTAGGTTCTTCTCTCTCTCCTCATCTAGAATAACTGTATTAATTAATCTTCCTCTTTTTCTTCTTCTACATTCAACGTATTCATTCTTGTTAATGCCCTCCTCCACCGCCATCCTCCACCGCCTTCTCCTCCGTCCTTCTCCACCGCCCTCCTCCACCACCCTTCTCCTCCGTCCTCCTCCACCGCCCTCCTCCGTCCTTCTCCATTCTCCTCCGTCCTCCTCCACTGCCCTCCTCCGCCCTCCTCCGTCCTCCTCCACTGCCCTCCTCCACTGTATAAATTAGGCACTTCTCCTCCGTCCTCCTCCGCCATTAACGTCATCCTCCACCATTAACCTAGACAGTTTCAATTTGTTAATGTCATCCTCCACATCCACACCATTAATACCATCCTACACATCTACACTTGCGATTTTTTTCATAGTACAGTTGCTGCGATTTTTTTATAGTACAGTTGGTAGCCAAACATTCACACCAAGGTAACCAATTCAGTGTTATTAGGTTTCTAATTTATTTTTAAAAAATCTATTATAGATTTTTTTTATTTAAGAGTGCAGTTGGTAGCTAACACTTTATACAAATATAACCAATTCAGTTTTATTGGGTTACCAAATAATTAAAAAAAAATTATTGTAGATTTTTTTTATAATGCAGTTGGTAGCCAAATGTTAATACAAAAGTAACCAATTCAATTTTATTGGGTTACCAATTAATGAAAAAAAATCTATTATAGATTTTTTTTCATAGTGCAGTTCTATTGGTTACCCACAAAAACTAAAATTGTTACCTTTGTATAAATATTTGGATACCAACTGCAATAAAATTTATCTTTTTCTCCTTTTAATTTCTGGACTAAATCATCAACCTTCATAATAAGCTGTGACCGGCGTCCATGGTATTGAAGCGGCGGCGTCCATGGTGTTGAAGCGGCGGCGTCCATGATGAAGCGGAGGAAGATGACCGGTGTCCATGGTGAAGTGGAGGAAGATGGCCGGCGTCCATGGTGTTGAAGTGGCGGCGAAGGGGAGGAGGAAGATGACCGGCGAAGGGGAGGAAGAAGATGACGTTTCCAAACTTTAAATATTTGAATTTTAATTATTATTTTTGAATTTATTTTGTTTGTTAGATCCTAGATATTTGAATTTGAATTATTAATTATGTTAGTTATTTCTCCTTGATTTTAGGTTTCCTTATTATTATGAATTGAATCCTATACTAATTCCCTAAATTAAGGAATTCCTAATTGCACTAATATTGTAAATAAATATAAAAAATATATTAATTATATAAATATTTTATGAGTGCACTAATAGTGTAATTACTTTCTAAATATTGTATACTTATGTAAAGGACCCTATATTAATTATAAAGATGGAGAAAAAGTTTCTACTACTTGTTAGTGGACCGCGCGTGTAATTAAATTGGATCCGGATTCTTTATGTGGATTTTTCTATGAGGATCTTGTGAGAGTTTTGTTGTGGGATTGATAATACATTAAAAAGGAGATTTAATGGCTCACAATTCCTTTCCTTGTCTGTGTATCAAAACGACGTCGTTTTGACATGAATTTTTTACAAGTTGACTTCGTTTATTTGCCAATTCTTGTTAGTTATGAGCGTTATGACTTTTTTCATGATTGTAATGGGTTGGGTGTTAATCTAGTTAGGACGTTTTATTAATTATTATTTTTGTGCTTTGGAATCGGTAGCTAGGGTTATTAATCTTTGTCAAAGGCTAATAATATTATTCTTTGCTCTTCAAAAAAATAAATCCAACGGACAATTTTTATCCTATTAAGAAAATTGAGTTTTCATTGTGATTCTTTAAGCCAATTGAAAAAAAAATTTAAAAAAAAAATTAGAGTAAACAATTTGGGGAAATTTTGAATAAAGGGGAAAAAAACCAATTGAAATTTGGCTAATCTTAAACCTTGGCGTGCTCTGGGAAGAATAAGAAACGAAGCAAAGAAGGAAAGGAAAAGAAAACAGAAAAACAAAGTAAACGGCGTTTGGTGGCTTACAATTTTCTGTCAACTTGTAAAAAAAAATTCTATCAAAACGACACCGTTTTGATACATAGACAAGGAAAGGAGTTGTGAGCCATTAGATCTCTTTTTTGTTGTGTTGTCAACTCCGAATAAGGATCCTCTGTGAGGATTTCTCTGTGAGGGTTTTGTTGTGGGGTTGACAACACATTAAAAAGGAGATCCAACGGCTCACAGATTTTATCAAGAAATTTTAAAAAATTATATATAAAAATAAACGCGTTTGGTGGCTTCTAATTTTCTGTCAACTTGTAAAAAAAAAAATCTATCAAAACGTTGTGAGCCGTTGGATCTCCTTTTTAATGTGTTGTCAACTCCACAACAAAACCCTCACAAGATCCTCACAGGAAAATCTTTCTGATTCGTCAACTCCACAGCAAAACCATCACAAGATACTCACACAGGAAAATCTTTTGATTCGTCAACTCCACAGTAAAACCCTTACAAGATACTCACAGAGAATTAAATCCTGAGGATTTGTATCCAATTAAATTTTGTTTTTTTTCAACTTTTATTATAATTCTTATTTTATCCTTTATTTTATTTTATATTTATTTAATTACTTCAAATTTTATAAAATTAATATTTTACCTCACATAATACCAGTTATATATAAAAGCCGTCGGTCCTCATTTTTTATAAGTCATATCATAAGGTGGACGGGATAATTAAAGAACCATATGCGCTTAAATAAATAAATAAATAAATGGTGTTAATTATGAGAGGTGTAGAGCCACACTAGGTATAAACAGCCATGTGGAGACCATGTGAAGGACTTTTCTGCAAATTCAAAAGTTATGCCCTAAGCATTCGTCTACTTGTTATGGGACCCAGCAATTCACCATATTTTCCGGATCCTGCCATTTTCTGGCCTACAGCAGAATGCACCCTTTTTATTCCGCCGTGGACACTCAAAACCCTAACTATGAATGCCATTGCCATTCATCGAGTTCAACCCCTTTAAATTCGTATAGCCCCCTTTCCTTTTTAAATTAATTTTAAAAATAATTAATATGATTCATTTAAATTTTAGTGATATAATTTATATTAAGATCAAATTAAGATAATAATATTAAATTTTAAAAAAAATTATAATTTATTCAGAATGTAAGTAATATAATTATGAATATATAAACTACCAAAAAATCAACTTGCAAATGTTATTTTGGGATTTTTTATATATAAATATAACTAATATATTTCAAAACTTCTTGTACGCAGAGTCTTATGAGTATTTGTTTTACTATTGAGCCAAGAAAGACTTGGTGTGCATTTTTTTTATTGACTGATGTGCTGAAATAGCACCAAAAAAGATTAAACAATACTACTAGAACAGAAAGGTAAAGAGACGAGTGGACGGTTGGTTTTACTGGGGATTATATTTATTAAACCCACACACACATCCGTGGGAGGGAAATGGGAGACACAAAATAAAAAAAATTAAGCACATGACGATTTAACATGTATGAATTCTGCGCATGCAGCAGTTAATTATATCTTTTCTGGTGAAGCTAGCAACAAAATTCATCACCAAAGCAAGTTAAGATATTGGAACATGTGTGTGTATATATATATATGTGTGTGTATATATATACACACACACACACAAGGTTTTCATATCTAAATAACGTAGTAGTAATATTCTTTTTAACATTAAATTAAAGTTGAAACTAATAAGCTAGCTAGCTAGCTGTAACAAAATTCAAAATGTCAAATGTAATGTTGTGGAGTAATATACTACTCCTATAAAGAAAGTAAGGTATGTTTATTAATTAACAAGGGCCTGATTTTTAGAAAGGGAGTGTAGTACTCCACTATATCTATATATTCACGTACGGTACTTGTGGAATTAATAAGACAATTACAAGCACATGCATGGAGGCATTGGTGAATTAAAGAGTAATGAGTAAATCTATACAAATATTAGACTTACTCTCATTTTCCCGCGGTTAACATTGTCGTTTTATATCAATTTTTTTTCTCCCTCTTTTCTAAAATAACTCAGCAACAAAAGTTCCCTCTAAAATATTGCTGTACGTCACTTTTTTTTCTCCCTCTGGTCTAAAACAAATCATCAGCAAGAACAAAACCCCCTTTTCCATTTCGCGCCACGATCTTGCCTCCTCGTTTGAGTTGCAGGAGATTTGAGCAGCAATACATTTTCAACATTTTTGCCCCCTCCTTCACAAACCAGGTAATCTATATATATATATATAGGGAGCCCTTCCATAGCAACCGGTTGCCATGAGAACTGTGCAACAACCCCTTTTTGTACCGTTGATAAACTTATTGGAAGGCTGAGATTGGGATGTATTAATACCAAACCGTGAGAAGCTCTGCCGGTTTCTATTTAAATAAGAGGGACCCACATTTTAACATATTGTCAGTCTAGTTAAACAAAATGAATATTTAATATTAAAATATTTCGACCGGTACAAGTTGTACCGGCCTATTCTTTTTTTTTTTTACGCATTGATGCTTTATCAGTTTTTAATCAAATACAAAGAGATTGCACATAATATTAAAATATTAAAATATTTAAAAATATTCCGGCCGGTACAAGTTGTACCGGCTTACTCTTTTTTTTTAACACATTCATGTTTTCTCACTTTTTAATCAAATATAAAGATATTGCACAAAATTTATTTTAACTTACAAATATAATGTTAAAAATAAATATTAGTAATATAAAAATAAATATAATTATATTATAAATAAATAAATATATAAATATAAATATTATTTTTAATATTAATATATTCAAAATAAATATAATAAATATATAATTATGCAAGATATATAATTATATTATTAATAATTATGCAAGATGTAATAAAATATTTAAAAATATTCCGACCGGTACAAATTGTACCGGCCTACTCTTTTTTTTTTAACACATTCATGTTTTCTCACTTTTTAATCAAATATAAAGATATTGCACAAAATTTATTTTAACTTACAAATATAATGTTAAAAATAAATATTAGTAATATAAAAATAAATATAATTATATTATAAATAAATAAATATATAAATATAAATATTATTTTTAATATTAATATATTCAAAATAAATATAATAAATATATAATTATGCAAGATATATAATTATATTATTAATAATTATGCAAGATGTAATAAAATATTTAAAAATATTTCGGCCGGTACAAATTGTACCGGCCTACTCTTTTTTTTGATCAACATACTAAACATTGACTTAATAGGGATTTAATCATTCTTGCTGTTTTAATTAGTTAAGACTTAATTAATAGGGACTTAATGTTTAGATATTGTTAGTACTTAAGGTTTGCTAAAGAAAAACAGCTACTTACAATATCTAAACATTTTGAAATTAAAATATTAATGTGTTAACTGAATATGTTAAAAAAAAAAAGAGTAGGCCGGTACAACTTGTACCGGCCGGAATATATTTAAATATTTTAATATTTTAATATTTAAAATAATCTTAGTTTAAAAATATCTAAACATTTTGATATTTTTAAACTAAGATTATTTTAACATTTTGAAATTAGTTTAGACATTTTTAAACTAAGATTATTTTAACATTTTGAAATTAGTTTAGATATTTTTAAAATTCAAAAATTTTAATGATTAAAAAATAAAATATCATGTATGTTTAAATAAATATCATAATAAAAATTCAAATTTTTATTAATCTTAAAATAATCTTATGTTAAAATTTTGGCTAAACTAATTTCAAAATAAAAAATATATTTTTAACTAATTAACAATAAAAAAAAATATATGTCAAAACAATATATTTTTAACTAATTAACAATAAAAAAATAACTCAAAACACTCAATTTGCTCATTAATAAAGTTCACTAATATAGAGAAATGTTTGTACCGGTTGGATTATATTTTAACTAATTCACTAATATATGTCAAAACACTAAATTTGCTCATCTCTCAGCCGGTACAATTTGTACCGGTTGGATTATTTTTTTTTAATGCAACTTTAATGTGTTGAGTCACCCCATATAATAGAGAAATGCTTAAAAAAAAAAATACTCGGCCGGTGCAAGTTGTGCCGGCTGAAGTATTTTAATATTAAAAAATTATTTTAAAATTATTAAAATGACAACAGTTGACCATACAATATTAAAATAAAAGCCGGTAAAGCGCAGTAATATATATATAGGAGTTACTGTTATGCGTTAAAAAAAAAGACACAGCCGGTACAAGCTGTGCCGGCTGGTGTTTTTTTAATAATAAAAATTCGTTTCTATTAAATGTACTGACAAGATGTTGACCATGTAGGGTGTTTATATTAAAATAAAAGTCGGTACAAGCTGTGCCGGCTTATCAAATATTAAGACTCATCTCAGCCTTCCAATAAGTTTATCAACGGTCCAAAAAGGGGTTGTTGCACAGTTCTCACAGCAACCGGTTGCTATGGAAGGGCTCCCATATATATATATGTTTGATATACCTATATCAATTTGCTCTGTTTGCTTATTTAATTATATTGTAGTTTTGCAACAAAATATAAAGTGCAATTGAAACAATCACTTATTGGAATGAAGTTTTGAAACTATTTCATTTACAACCAAAAGTATTGAAAGTCTTTGGTTTTCATCTTATTTCTATATTTAGATGAAAAATGGCTTTATCTAGTTGATACTCAATATTTTAATATGAAATATACATTTGTTATTGATGTTTTTCTTAACTACATTAACAAATATTTAAAAAAATTTATTTTCAGTTTTTATAGCACTGTGCAAGTTCTACCAATGGAATCGGAAATAAATATTAGCTCTACAAATATGGATATTGATGTAGATGATCTATCTAACAACGAAAGGGATGATGAAGTAGAAGAGAATGGAAAACGGAATAATCAAATAGTGGAAGAGTCCAAATTACATATGGTGTTTGAGAATGTTGATGAGGTTTATGAATATTATAAAAATATGGTGCGCAACAAGGATTTGGAGTGACTAAAAGAAGTACAAAAAAATTGGACGGAGTGGTTACTTATTTGACAGTTGTATGTCACAAATATGGAGAGTCAAAGAAGAACTCAAGAATTACTTTGAAACCGCATATTAAAGCAGGTTGTAAGGCAAAGATTTGTGCCAGGTTATTGAATGATGGAAACTGGGGTATAACTACTTTGGAGCTTGCACACAATCATGGTTTAAGTCCAAGTAAGTCTCGCTTTCACCAGTGTAATCGACATGTAACTCCTTATATAAAGAGGAGACTTCAGCTAAACAATGATACTGGGATACCAATGAATAAAAGTTATAATTCACTTAGAATTGAGTATGGAGAAAATGAAATGCCTTGTTTAAAGAAAGATTGTGAAAATTATATGGAAAAATTAAAAAAGCTAAGGCTTGCTGAGGGTGATGCTAGTGCACTTCAAAGTTATTTTGCTAACGTTCAAACATTGGATTCTAACTTTTTCTATGTGATAGACCCAGATGAGGAAAATCGGATCAGAAATTTGTTTTGGGCAGATTCAAGGTCTAGAGCTGCGTATGAGGAGTTTGGCGATGTCATCACATTTGACACCACTTATTTGACTAATAAATATGATATGCCATTTCCTCCTTTTGTTGGAGTTAACCTCCATGGACAATCCATACTACTTGGTTGTGGCTTGGTATCGAATGAAGATACTAACACTTTTGTTTGGTTGTTTGATGCGTGACTTTCTTCCATGTCTAGAAAAGCTCCACAAGCCATTATCACTGATCAATGCAAAGCGATGAAAAATGTGATTTAGATAGTTTTTCCCAATGCTCGCCACCGATGGTGTTTGTGGCATATACTAAAGAAAGTTCCTGAAAAATTAAAAGGGTATGCACATTATAAATCAATTAAATGTGCGTTACATAACGTTGTTTATGATTCTTTGAGTGTAAATGATTTTGAATGTGAATGTAAGGCAATGATAGAAAATTATGAATCTTGAGAACAATGAGTGGTTGGAAGGATTGTATAATGAAAGGCACCGGTGGGTTCCTTGTTTTGTCAAAGATTGTTTTTGGGCAGGAATGTCTACGACACAAAGAAGTGAAAGTATGAATGCATTTTTTGATGGATTTGTCAATGAAAAAACTTCTTTGAAAGAATTTGTGGACCAATATGATAATGCGTTAAGGAGTAAAGTGGAAAAATAAATAGCAGCGGACTCTCATTCTTTGACTTCACATGTGCCTTGTGTTACACATTATGCTATTGAAAAACAATTCCAAGAGGTTTATACTAATTCCAAGTTTATAGAGTTTCAAAAAGAAGTGGCAGATGGCGGAATGTATTGCGATTCAAGGTTTGTCGAATCTCATGATAAAATATTTCATTACGAAGTGAAACAACTTTGCTACTTTGGAGAAAAAAAAATCGCCCAAAAATTGTGAACTTCAAAGTTTGCTTCATTGAAGGGGAAGATGAATTTGAATTTGATGTGAATTATAACTGTAAATTATTCGAATTTCGGGGAATTTTATGTAAGCATATAGTTAAGGTACTTCATTTTGAAAGGTTTATATTTACCGTTCCAACAAAATACATTTTGAGAAGGTGGAGAAAGAATATAAAACGACGACATACTAAAGCTAAAGTCACTTAAAATGTTTGGAAAGACACGGAACTGGGACAAAGATATGACAAGTTGTGCAATATTTTTTTCAACGTTGCGGACATTGCATATGACACTCAAAAAAGATGTGATCAACTTGTAGATCGGCTTCTTGAACTAAAGGTGGAATGGAATATGGAGGATGAAATTTATGAAAAAAGTCAACCTACTCAAAAGTCAACCGCAAGTGGATCTAACGGCCCAAATAAAAGTCAGAAATTACTTTCACCAAAAAAGAATCGATGCAAGGGGCGTCCTCCTAATAAAAGGAAAGTAAGTAAGGTGGAACAAGTTTCGAAGAAATTCAAATAGAAGGGACAAAAAAAGGTAGAAATAATCTTGAATCAAGAAACATTTGAGCTTGATAAGGTATGAATAAGGTATGATTTTTCTTTTTTATTATATATTTAAAATAAAAAGAGAGTCGTTCAATGAGAAATTATGCTTCTTTTATTTCAGACATTTGAGCTTGATACGACTATTAATCAGCCACCTATTTTTCACGAGACACAAGGGAGTCGTCACGAAAATATTAACTTAAATGTGAGTAATTATTATCTTTTCTTCATATTCTTATGGTTATTATTTTTACTTTATTGGTGAGCATTTTTAAGGGTGCATATATGTTGATAATTGCATATATGTTATTGTAGAGCCCTCGTTTAAGTGGTAAGAGTTGTTTATAGATTGGTTTAAGTTTTACCTTTCATAAATCATAAATTTAAGATGTCTGAACTCACTTAATATTGACGTTTTTCCTATAACTTGTAGGAATCCATATGGGGAGATGAACTTCTGAATCTGAATGCGGTGTGGAAATTTGGGTCTATAGGTGAAGACACTTCTAATGTTGGCTATAAAGACTTTTGACTTGATTTAGTTGTAGTTTTGGTCTAGTATATATAGGTGGTTAGACCGATTTTTGTCTTTTCTTTTAGTCCATTGCTCAACACTATGATTGATGAAAACAAAAATGAGGTGGCTTAGTGGATG
Organism: Panax japonicus; assembly: GCA_020205505.1. Classification (NCBI taxonomy): domain Eukaryota; kingdom Viridiplantae; phylum Streptophyta; class Magnoliopsida; order Apiales; family Araliaceae; genus Panax; species Panax japonicus. Next base: position 7,782,494 of record CM035093.1, on the reverse strand, counting down.
TACGAAAAGTATTTTAATTCTAATCATTTGTTTTCATCCCTTCAAGTTTTCCAATTTCAATGTTGATTTTGTTCTCAGTAATTTCTCTTAGTATGCGTTAAATATTTACCAAACATACGCAATATATGTCAGACTAAATTGATGAACACAAAAATTAGAATTCGTTTCATAAACACTATAATCACAATTTATATGTTTACAAGGGGCATACCCCAGGTAATTAAAAAGCGATGATACAATAGCTTAATAGCTCAAGCAGTAATGCATTATGTTGATCTTCAGTTTGCAGTTTGCAGTATGCAGTTTGCAGTATATTCCAGCCACCTTCAAGAATTTCTTCAGTTTGCAGTATGTTGATCTCAGTTACAATTCCTTATTGGGGTTCATCTCTGTTATAGGGCTTGCTTCCCTTGATCTGCATTAAAATCAACTATTTAAGTCTCTTTCAAGTATCTTAAATAACAACACAAATAGATTTATGCAGACCATCAACTTGTCAAACAAAAAAAATCAAGTAGTATTCCTGAATTCATTGAAGGCTAAAGTATCTTAAGTAACCACATATGTTGTTGGTGGTGAAATGCAGTTCACATCAAGGAACAAAAAAGATGTTAAATTAAATATGTTGCCATTTATACTCAAAATCTCAAATCAGAAATCAGAAATCTCCCCCCCCCCAAAAAAAAAAACTAATGAAATGATATAGACCTAATTATTGTTGATATATACTCACAGAACAAGCATACACACATAAAAACCAAAAGTAATTGAGAAGGCCCCATCTCCAAAACTAAGCTCATAAAGTTACAGATATGTTTCTACACAGTTCTTTAATCAAAAACCGGTGAAAGATCAGCCCTATTGAATTAATTCCAGCTAAAGAACCAAAATAAGGCCATAAACACATAAAACCGAATTCACTTATCAATAATTTAATACAAAATTTTCCAAACCTTCTCTATCAGCAATGCATTCCTTAATAAATATATGAACAAACCCCCAAACTCTCTCTCAAACCCATAAATTCTTTACAGTTTCTTGAAGTCATGAATCAATTCAACAAGAAAATCAAATCAACCCCTAATGTATACATGATTAAACACGCATAAAAATAAAACTACAAAATAATAATAACAAATTTATATCCAATAAAATTACTATACTCAAATAACATCACTGAACACACATAATTATATACATAAAGGAGATATAGAGTTTACCCGAATAAGCGGAAGTCGAACGGAGCTGATTTAACTGGTGTTGAATTGGGTGGGTCAGCTTTTCTCTTGCAAGCTCGAGGCATGGTGAGATAGGTTTGAGATTAAATTGAGAGAATGGTGTTTGGATTTCAGGTCTGTATTTGTAAATTGAAAAGGGGGTTTGGTTTTGCTGCTTAGTTGTTTTAAAAAAGAGGGAGGAAAAAACAATGATATGAAACGACAATATTAACCGCGTATCGAAAAAATGAGAGTAAGTTTGATGTTTGTATAGATTTAGTCAATAGTAATTAAAATAGTTAGAATTGTTAAGTTTTGCATGATAATAAGGGGACGGCTGACGGTCCGACTTTTTAATTATTCCATCTTTTCCATTACTACATTTTATATGAGGGAGCTAGGTGCAAATACTTAGAGGTGGCAAACAGGCGGGCGGGCGCGGGCCGGGCCAAAAAGGTCCGAATTTCCACGGGCCAAAAAAAGTAAGCCCATAGCCCGCGGGCTCACGGGCGGGGCGGGCCGGCCCGTGGGCCGAAGGTGGTTTATGCCTATTTTTTACATTTTTTTCAGCCCGCTAAGCCCGCGGGCGGGCCGGGCCGGGCCGGACTTTGAACGGACCGAGCCAAAAAGTCCCGATTTTTTGTGGGCCAAAAAAGTGCTGCCCAAAGCCCGTTTTTTGACGGCCCGGCCGGCCCTGGCTTTGGGCCCGTTTGCTAGGTCTACTTATACTATCTCTATTTTAAATTCTTAATTAAGTTATTATTGACTTTTAAAAATAAAATTCATTTTAAATATTTTTAAATTTAAATTTAAAATTAAGAAATAATACAATTTATAATGAATATTTTTTTTACTATAATCATTATTGTATTAATTAAAATTTTAAAAAAAATCATATTAATTTTAAATGTAAAAATATTTTAAATTTTAGAAATAGGTAGCGCCTCTTTGGTTGGTGGGCCAATCTCCCCCATGTGATTCCATGTGCCGTGTCTTTCTCTCACTGTCGGGCCCCACCACCTCCCCCCTCTTCATAGTCCTTACATTACAGCGAATAAAGAGCGAGTGAGCGAGCTAGCCTTTCTTCTTCTCAGTTACTCTGTCTTCCTCATCATCTGTTCTCATCGTATACTTATTTTGTTGGATCCCTAGCTAGAGACTAAATCTCTCTGCAGCTGCAAACTACTATTATTATTTCTCTCCTTCAATACATTCTTTCTTAAAGGTACCTTCGATCTTTATATATATATATATATATATATATATATGATTCCATCCAAAGCAACCGGTTGTTGGGGAGCAACTCATTTTAGCCCAGCCGCTACAATCTGTACCGGCCTTAGACAAATTTTTTTTTATAAGCGGCTACAAGTTGTAGCGGCTGGGCCAAAAGGGATTTCTCCCAACAACCGGTTGCTTGCTGTGGATGGATACCCTATATATATAATTCACAAGTAGTTTGTTTTTTTGTTTTAATTTCCCTTAGCCAAAACCCTGTAACTTTATCTGTATAATTTTGCATGTTTCTATTATTAGTTAAGCTTTTGGTATTTGCTGCTCCATGAATCCCTGATCTACTGTACCCATGCCATGCCATCTCTTAATTTTACATTACTACTCTTTAATATTTTGATTCAATATATATGACATTTAGTTACATAAATATATACATACGCAATCTCTAAAAGTAATTAATCCATATATACTCACTCAACCCACGCATTAATTATAATATATATAACTTTATCTCAAAATTCTATTGATCGTCAAGTACCCCGGCCATAAATTAATTACTTAGATAATATGTGTGTTCATTTCTTCTTTTTTAATTAATTAATTCCCAGCAAGCTAGCTAGCAGGATGCGCGGTCCAAGCCAAGTGAAGCGCGAATTTCTAAGGAAATGGGCAAAGGGTCTCCAAATATACAGCGATTCAAACAAGGATATGAGCTTTCTAGAGCGAAAGAAGGCCATAAAGTTGTCCGCAGATGTAGCCATGGCTTCCACAACAACTTGTTGGGGTCGTGCCCTAATTGCCGATGCATCCAAAAATCACACTACTAAAGTTGTGGTGGAGCATGTGTTAGGTCATGATGAGAATATTAGTAATAATAATTTCAGCTGGCTAAAGAAAAGTCCGGCCATATGCAGTACTAACAAAAAAGTTAGATTCAAGAAAATCTTGAGAAAGAGTTGCGCTCTTTGTAGACTACGAAAAACGGAGACTCCAAAAGTTTTGGCTACTTGTGTTGCCAAGAGAATGGTGAAGAAGAGAACCCAGATGCTGAAAAATCTGGTACCTGGAGGAAAATTGATGGATGATGTTTCTATTATACAAGAAGCCCTTGATTATATTATTTCGCTTCGAGTTCAAGTTAAGGTAATGCGGCAGCTGGCTAAGATTTCCGAACTTGTGAATCATCTTACGTGATAAGTTAATTTCTTGTTATATATATATATATATATATATATATATATATACATATATATGCTCTTATTTCTCCCCTTCTATAATTATATACTCCCATCTTCTTATGAGTAGAGATATATAGCAAGGAGAAATTTAAAGCAGCTGGGCCTGGTATAGTAGTACTACAAGGGTTTGTACAGATGAACCATATATATATATATTTATATATATATATATTTCAAGTCAATTTAGATTTTAATTTTATTTTTTAATTTTGCACTACAAGTTTCCGAGCACAAATGATGATAAATTCCTTGTTGTTGTATTTTCATTAGAATAGGGCATGCAACACTGAATATTAATTACGCCATGGCCAAAACTTCAGTACTGCAGCGAGCGCAATGCTTATTAATATAAGTTGGTTGGTTGCTTGTGCCATCGGTGTTTTCAATTTGTGATCGAGTGAATAATGAATGTGTACAATTAATATATATGTGCGTGTTATAGGAAGGGAGTGAGGTATAATTTAGTTGTGTAAAATGGGATGGGACTGTGCATTATTGGGACTAAATGAAGTTGTTTTTAAAATTTATATACTAATTTATAATTAAAATGCATGAACTTTAGAGATGGAAATACTAGAGTAAATGAAGCTTTTATTTCAAACTTTTCTCTTACAAATTTAATCCCGGCTCATCACAACATGCATCAATCAAAAACTGACACTCACACACACATACATATATAATCAATAGTCTGGCTGCAACTAGAGTATTGTGTGAATTTTATACATGCACCGCGGCATCAAGAGTTCAAAGACAATGTTAAATTTCAAAAACAATCAGGAATGATTGATTAAATAACCAGGCTAAGGATCGATCAGAATAGATATTTATTCAACAACTTGCAAATATGAGCCTCTATGACCAGGATGGTTAAAACCCTATGGACCTTTCATTAATTAATGGATGAGACTGCAAATTCATTCATTGACTACGCACACGCTTGAAAATGACCTAAGGTTTGTGCTTCACATGAAAGAGGATATATAAACATCAAGGTATTATAGCATTATAAATTGGCATATATAGAGGATTGAGACATGAATTTTCTGTGGCTTGGGATTTTGGTACTTTGAATACAATACCCTCCTTCATAAGATAAAAAAAGAATTATTTTAATTTGTTGCTATTTTTTCAAAAATATTTTGAGGTTTACATCGGTCATTTTGATACAGCATTTCTCAATAATTAGGTTATAATTAACTGTTATGTGTGTCATGAATTTTATATTGGACTGGATCCTACATTTTACTCGATCTTGATAATATTTTGTTGCAATTGGATTGAAAAGAAAGATCAGCTGGTGGTAGCAAAGGGCTCATGAGACCAGGCTGAAGATATAGACTTAATTGTTATGTTATTTCTTTAGCCAACTATATATATATAGAGCGAGGATCAAATGCATACCCCTTATTTTACTCACCCGTGTTTACCCTCCTTTAGGCGACGGTTTTGGTCATACAACCGTCGCCTATACTTTTAGCGACGGACAACATATAACGTCGCTAAAAGTATAGACGACGGTTGTTTGACCGAAACCGTCGCCTAAAGGAGGGTGAGCACGGATGAGTAAGATAAAGGGTATGCAATTGATCCGGACCGTGTGTATATATATATATATATATATATATATATATATATATAATAGCTAGAGTTTATGTATTATTATTTTTTTCCCCAATTTTTAGCCTCATTCAAAGAGAGAAACTGTTTGGGCGTCTTAGGGTTTGGGGTGGGAGAGTTTTCTTCACATATTTTATTTTCTACACTTTGATATAGTGAATATTTTGCATCTCATCGGTAATTTTTTAAAATTTTTAAATTTGAATTTCTGTGTAAATTTTTAATATTTCGTTGATTCATGTGTTTAGTCATAGTTTATTGTAACATTAATAAATTTCATTATTATTATTTTATATTAATTAGTATTAGGAGTGAAGGACTATTAATATTCTACTCCTGCAAATGTAGCCTATAATTTCACTCATAGATTAATAAATCATTCAATACACAATTTTTTTTTATTTTTGTGTATGCATGTGTTGTTTGAGGAATTGAAGTTGTATAGGTTGGGGCTCAGTTGTATTATACTCCATGCTGGAACATTAATTATTCAATTTTTATTTTATTTATGTTTGCAAGTTGGGTATGTATTTTCCTATCCAGCTGCTCGCTCAAAATATTTATTGGATCCTTTACATATATAAGTATACAACAAATAAAAAATAATTATAAGAATAGTGTATGAACCAAATAATTATATTAACAGAGAAAAATTGTATAATAATATCAACAATAGTGCAATACATCCAACAAAAAAAGAAAATCCTTAATTCAAGGAGAAAATTACTCCACTTAGTTTGGCAGTATCCAACTAACCCAAATATTCAAAAATCACGACGCCAACAAATAAATCCGAAGATCATTTCATCCTAATTTCTCTGTCAAATGGAGACGATATCTGTATATCTTCCCTTTCAATGGCGGAGACGAACAAAGCAGTCAGAGTAAGGAGGACATTGAGGACACTGAATATTATGTAAAAGATGGTGGCCAAAGAAATGAATATGGCGATATACACATTGCTGAGGAAGATTCTGAATTGCAACATGACATTTTCTTCGTCCTCAACCGATTCGCCATTATTATTTTCTCTCTCTTCCTCCTCCTCTTGAACCTTTTCTGCTTCGACCTCATTTCTCTACTACAACCATGTCCACGTTTATACTGCATAGGACACTGCTTAGGAAAGAGAAAGATAAGAGAGTGATGTGTAATGAAATATTAATAACCAAATCTTCGTAACAAGGTAACCAAACATTTATATCAATGTAACCAAATCTACCTCCACACCTGCAGTATAAATTTGTTACTTTGATCTAAAAGTTTGGCAACCAATTTCATGAAGGTAAATAAAAAATAGAACACTGCATAGGAAAGAGAGAGATAAGAGAGTGATGTGTAATGTAATATTGATAACCAAACCTTCGTACCAAGGTACCAAACATGTACCAAGATAACCAAACATTTATACCAAGGTAACCAAACTTTTATATCAAGATAACCAAATCTACCTCAACACCTGGAGTATGAATTTGTTACCTTGGTCTAAAAGTTTGGCAACCAATTTCATGAAGGTTTGGCTACTAATTGCATCACATTCAAAAAAAAATTGGTAACTTAACAAAACTAAATTGGTTACCTTAGTACGAATGTTTGGCTACCAACTGCACCATGAAAAAACTACACCCAAACACCCCCTTATAATTCCATGTTAAACTCATATTCTACTTTAAAAAAAGCCCATAACCTCCATGATAGAAACTATGTGTTTGAGTCAGTAAATCACATATGAAAGGGAGAAGCTTCAAACTTTACAACTAACTAAAAACAAATACATGTTCAAGTAGTGAACGAAATATCTAGAAGTTTAACAGCGATGTAAAGTGACAGAAGCTACAAAGAATAACGTGGTCATCTTAATTTCATATTTCAAGGAGTCTTGGAATTGAGAGATAGGATTTTGTGTAAAGGAAGCAGGATCTTCACATCTGATCTATGCGACCACTTTCTACCAAGGAAAAGGAGAAACACAAATGCAAACGCTTCTTATTTTCTACACTTTCAGATCTCACAGTTTTCTCTAACTAAATACACCTACACTGGAGCTTTCATAGTTTAATGGAAATTAAAGAGGATAGTGAAAGTAAAGAAGAATAAGAAAAAGAAAAAAGTAACAACATTGGTTGTTGAAAAGAAAAGGAATTAGATGAGAGTAGAAATTGAAACCCATCAAACATATTTTGGTGATCTCTCTCTCTACGTAAATCATGACTCTGAACCCTTGGTTTGGGACAAATGTATTATTTTTGTAAATAAATATAGGAAATGTAATACTTTTATAATTATTTTATAAGTGCACTATTGTTGTAATTATTTTTAAAAATATAATAAAAAATGTAATTGTTCCATATTTATGTGGGTCATTCTTGCAATTACTTGTCAGCCCAAAAATACGTGCCGGCGTCTGACAATTTTTTAAATTTCTGCTACCAAAATCCAACTATATACGTAATGCATATACTTCTGACCCTTAAAGTTCTACTCCCTTCATCCCCAAAAATGGCATATATATATATATATATATATATATATATATATATATATATATATATATATATATATATATATATATATATATATATATAGTCCGGATCAGGTCCGGACTCCCGGATTTTATTAAAATTCGGACCTTTTTTTTTTTTTTGCTTTTTTTTTGAAACAACTAAAAAAAATAAAAAAAAATTATGGAATTGGAATTTTTACATTATACAGTGTTTTGGGCGTGATTTGGATGCCTATAACAAAACATGTCTGTACAGTCTGGGCAGACTGTACATACATTGGTTGGTGTAGGTATTAAAAACACACCCAAAACACTGTATTATTGAAAAATTTCAGTTCCATAATTTATTTTTATTTTTTTTAGTTGTTCTACAAAAAAAAAATAAAAAAAATAGGGTCCGTATTTTGATCCAGTTCGGACTCCCGGACTGGATCCGTGTCTTATATATATATATATATATATATATATATATATATATATATATATATATATATATATAATTGTTCTAAAAAAAGATGATAATAAATACATAAAATTAATATCAATAGTCCACTAATATTAAAAAAAAAACTTATTACTCTATGTAATCTTATGGGTTCACTAAAAGTAAATTTAAAATTTTTTTAATCTGTGTAATAATTAATTATAATTAGAGGGAGTATATATTAAGCTATGTTCTATTTGCTCAATGTCCCTCCCATCCGTAATTCTTAATTGAATCTCAAAATTTTTTTGTGAAATAATTTCAGTAACCGGCCGGGTCAAATATATATAACCCAATTTAGTATCGAAAGAAAAGAAGAGTGATTCTAAATTTCATGGCCGGACGGCCGTCCGTCCTCATCATCAACCTATCTATCTTTCCAATCCTCTGAAAATCTGATAATGCTCGGTCTTCATTTTCTAGAAGATATATATTTCTCTATCTGATGAATTAAGTTTATAATACACAACCCTAATCCATCTTTTTTATCCTTGATAGGTTACGTTTTATTTAACCTTTAGTTTATTGGTTGATCATGAAGCCAGCCTGCCTGCTTTGTATTAGTAAAAGAAAGCTTATCTTCAATTATGTACATGATATTAAACAGACTAGCTTTTGTTTTGCGCATGTCGATCGGCCCCCAAGTGCACACCCCTTCATGCTTGCTTCATCATTCTCTCGCTATATATATATATATATATATATATATATATATATATATATATATATATATATATATATATATATACAGCGGCGGAACTAGGGGGGGCGGACGGGGGCAACTGCCCCCGGTAGATCGTCGGTCCAAGCAGGGTTGGGGTGGGGGTGGGGGCGGGGGCGGGGGCGGGGCGGCCAGGTCGCACTACACTATGTAAGATTGAGTTGAAGAAGTGGGTTGGGTGGGGTTGAAGTTTTCCTATACTTCTTACATGAAAACAGAGTCCAAATTCCGTTGTTTTCCATTATCCTCTGTTTTTGTCGACATACCTACCTATCCTCACTTAGTTCGTGTCGTGCCATTATCAGATGAAACATCCATAGCCATAGGTACGGTACACTGCAAAACAACCTCGACCAATCGGATCAGATGCAACTACAACAGGAAGCTTGCTATTGTCTAGTTGAAAATTCTGGACATAACATGTTCGCTATTGTTAGGACTGTTTTTGCTATTGTCTAGTTGAAAATTCCGTTGCTATTATTATTTGTTAAAGTGGTACACATAACATGTTCGCTAAAAGTCCTCTTAGGACTGTTTTTGCTAAAAATTAGGAATTAAGCAAAGCCAAGACCCAAACTATATACATATATGCTTTATATAGCTAATTAAAGAGCTTGGGCAAATCGAATCATGAAAAGACATTTTAAAATCAAAATAAAAAATTAGTGTGTCCAGTCATTTTTGGGACATGTTATGACCTGTCAAACGAATCTAAAAAATTAATGTGCCCGGTTAAAATTTTTGCCCCCCCTACAAAACCGCTCTGGTTCCGCCACTGTATATATATATATTTGCTTTGAGTTTACGAATGAGTTAACTGACGTAGTTTTAACAATACATACTGGTAATGTGATGCATGTCAATATCATCCTACTTTATTGTCTTAAAATAAAAAATTACTTTAAATGTTTCGAATTATATGATTATTATTAATTTTTAAAAGTAATGCAAGAAATTTTTAAATTCAGAATTAAAATGACTCATTAAAAATTATGAAACAATAAAATTTATAGCAAGTAATATATACTTTTTAGACTATTTATCATTGTATTTATTAATTAAAATTAAAAGAATTTATGTTAATTTTGAGTTTAAAAATTTATTAATTTAACTTTATAAAGTTAACAATGATCAAATAATATAGAATGTAGGAAGTATATATTTTCTTCCTACCGAATTTATTAGTTTTGGAAAAGAAGGAGTATATGGGAAAGTGATGACCCAGAAAGCTCTATAGTTGGTGATCCTACCATGATATCTTCATCCTAAAATAGCTCATGCTAGCTTTAAGTTTATGGTTTGAATTTAAAGATACGAAAGGAAGGGACCTCATATGCTTCTCTTTATTATTACATACATCATATATATAAATATATATATACACACACATATATGCTTCTATAGTGGTAAGCATGTGTTCACTACCCCGGTTGGAAATTTTGGGGGTGCTTTTAAATCCAAGTCTATTTACTTTAGACACTTGTTATGCATAAATGGCCCCCTTTTCTTCATCTCCATGCTTAAAATATATAAAATTCCAAAAGTTAAATATTCCACCCATCTTTTCCAACTGTATCGTCTCATCTGTCCAATTCTCTTTAATTATAAACTCTCTATCTAGTCGTGGTTTTTATATTCTCAGTACACACGTTCATTTCAGCCATACATAATTTAAAGTTTGAAGCGTAGTATAATATATAGTATATACGTGTACTAACAATATACTCCCTCAGCAGCGGCGGAACTAGGGGGGGCGGACGGGGGCAACTGCCCCCGGTAGATCGTCGGTCCAAGCAGGGTTGGGGTGGGGGTGGGGGCGGGGGCGGGGGCGGGGCGGCCAGGTCGCACTACACTATGTAAGATTGAGTTGAAGAAGTGGGTTGGGTGGGGTTGAAGTTTTCCTATACTTCTTACATGAAAACAGAGTCCAAATTCCGTTGTTTTCCATTATCCTCTGTTTTTGTCGACATACCTACCTATCCTCACTTAGTTCGTGTCGTGCCATTATCAGATGAAACATCCATAGCCATAGGTACGGTACACTGCAAAACAACCTCGACCAATCGGATCAGATGCAACTACAACAGGAAGCTTGCTATTGTCTAGTTGAAAATTCTGGACATAACATGTTCGCTATTGTTAGGACTGTTTTTGCTATTGTCTAGTTGAAAATTCCGTTGCTATTATTATTTGTTAAAGTGGTACACATAACATGTTCGCTAAAAGTCCTCTTAGGACTGTTTTTGCTAAAAATTAGGAATTAAGCAAAGCCAAGACCCAAACTATATACATATATGCTTTATATAGCTAATTAAAGAGCTTGGGCAAATCGAATCATGAAAAGACATTTTAAAATCAAAATAAAAAATTAGTGTGTCCAGTCATTTTTGGGACATGTTATGACCTGTCAAACGAATCTAAAAAATTAATGTACCCGATTAAAATTTTTGCCCCCCCTACAAAACCGCTCTGGTTCCGCCACTGTCCCTCAGTCCCGAGAAAGAAACCCTAATTCTCTTATAAAATTACTTTTTCAGAAAAATATAAAGTGGTTTATATGGTGACCCACTTCGTCCTAATATTTTTCAATAATTTTTTTTAATAACAAGCTTTAGTTTTAAAATTTTAGTATTGAAAAGTGACGATGCAGGGAAAAAAATCATCTCTTTATTATTAAGATCAAGTTTCGTTCACGCACTTTAATTATCAAAGCGCGTCAAATTCTGTATAGAAACAAAATTACACTAGAAGTTTTATGGCTTGGACCGCCAGGAGATAATTCTGGTGTGAAAATAAGTACAGATTGAATAAAGTTTAACAATGGAGACTTAATACTCTAGTGCTGAATAATAATAATTGTGTGTACTTTAGAATCATGGTAAAACCTTGTATTTATAGTGATCTCACCACCCCCATAGAGTCATTCCCCGTATAGAATTAGGGTTCCTTATTAAATATAATTCCCTTAAGAAAAGGAAGTCGGTTTATAACCTGACACTTTCCTTAGGGATTAGAAATCAAATATAATTAGGAAGCTTTAATTTCTTAAAATACTCAACTACCAAAAAAGGTTCTTACACGGATTAAAATAACTCTACGTGGATTTTGACCCACCATATAATTCAGGCCCAATATATAATCACGCCTCAACATTGTCTCTAGCCTTCCGTTAAATGGAACATTTAATGAAAGAATACTCTAAACAAAGCCAATAATCAACAATAAATGTTGTCAAGCCCAACCTCCTTGGAACCGAACCCATCACCCCAAGCGGGCCCTCTATATTCCTCACACATAATCAATCATGGCGGCACATTTAATAATCGGACCTTGATAAATGCGTAAATTCAAAAAGTCACGCCTTTTCAAAACCCTTGCCCCAAACCGAACAACCCCATTTCCCCCAATTATGAACTCAGCTTTCTCCTACCTCCTACAAAATATTTCTCCAGCGAAAACTCAATCCACAGAAATGGTAGCCCACAACTCTCCAACCTCTTCTAACCCTGCAAATACTGAATTGATCATGGTCATTCCTCTCTCTTTCGCTCCTCCACCACCAACAACCACCTCATCCTCTACCCCTATCAGCCTCAATTCCATTTCCACATCCAGCGCCACCGAATCCACCACCATTAATTGCTACCACCAAGTCTGTTTTTGCTTACAAATCCCCACAACTGAGGAGATAAACGTATTCATGTATGTGACACCCCCAAAATATGTATATATCACCCATTTTGAGTCGTCAATAACATAGTATAGAAACTAACTACAACTTTATTAATACAACATAAAAACTGTTAGTTTAAATACAAATATTGTCGTCTAAACAATATTTACACCCAAATAAGTCCTCATTATAATTATTGGTACATTATTTTACAAAAATAGTGAGGACTACTAAAACAACTTTCTAGAACCATCATTCCACACCCCGACAAGAACTCGTTACATTCTCGCCTCCTGAGAAGAAAAATGGAACAAAAAGGAAAAGGGTGAGCTCAACTAGCCTAGTAAAGAATATTATGACTAAGATAATATAGAACAAATTATTGTTAGTCTTCAACAGGGAAAAATCTGATAAAATACAATAGACAACAAGTTTCAGATCAATATTCGCAGCAGAAATAATAATTCATAGAAGAGTTACGTAGAGAATGAAATCTACTATAATCTATTAATTTAAAACTCCATCATCAATATTTTATCCCTGTAACATCAACCAATATTCATCTTGAATCAAATATTTATCTTTGCACTACATGCCAAAGATATTCATCAGTCAGTCATGATCATCTCAACACCTGTACATCTTTGCACTACGGGCCAAAGATATTCATAAAAAAATCAACCATCTTTGCACTACAGGCCAAAGATTTTCAGTAATACCATCATTTAGGACTGAGGATGATGAAAAATATCTTAAAGAAAATGAATCTAGTGAATCAAAAGAACATGCATTATGGATTCGTACTTTTAACAATCCGAGTTAAAAAATACTTCATAAATAATCATAGTGAAGTAAAATTCAAGAATGATCAAAACATGGATACAATCAAAGCTAGTATCCACAATAGATATTTCGGACAAAAATAAAAATTTTAATTTTTCTATGAATAATGTCGTATACGTGAATAGTGTCGTATACGTGAATAGTAACCCCGACACTAAAAGACAAGAATTTTACAAGAAAAATCTTATCAATATTCCGACATAATGATATTAGAAGAAATAATATCATTTAAAAAATAATAATATCCCTTAGCTTGAAAAGACTGTACTTCTAGCTAGAATACCAGATATAGTGCTGAAGGAAACTTGCACCGTATAGCAACACTCAAAGTATCAAAATGCTCACAAGAATACGCTCAATAATATAGAGAGAGAAAAAGGGAGAGAAAACTTCAGTTTCTGGTGTGATTTTCAATTCTAACCTAAGCACCCTATTTATAGGAAGATGCTTAGAACACCAAAGCATAAAATTTAATAAAATATTAATTTATTAATTTTATTTTCCTACGAACACCTTGCCATCTGATTTTAGAAACTAACACATGTCCCACAAATGTAAAAAACGTTTTTTGTAAAAAAAATTTAAAATTTCAAAAATTAATTATTCTAGAACTTCATAACTTCAATAATTCATAATAAATAGTCCTTTTATCAGAAAAATTCGAACCTTATGTCCTTTCCATAGGAAATTTTATTCTCTACAACTTTGCAGAAGAAAGTTTTTCCAAATTCCAAACAGAAATTGACCGAAATCTACAAACGGACGATTTTACACGCTTTAATCAAATTTCAGTCAGAAAATGGGGTCCACCGACATGTTTAACATGTTTTAAACATTAATTGTAACAAAAATACTCCTCCTCATATACTCATATATCCCACATTCATTGTAAAAATATCACCATTATTATATTATTAAAATATAATAATATATTTAAATAAATTATTTATCAGAAAAGATAAAATAACAATTTTTCAACAATTGTCAGATTAAAAATTTTATCCATCTATATCCACATAAAATGAATATTTTTCTTATCATATAAATCAATAATTAATTATTCACAAATAATATTACAAAATCACAATACTGACAACCAGGCAGTTCCCAAGAAAGAGGGGGCTTTCCAATAAGGATTTCTCTTTACTGGTGCGCAATTAGGTGACCAAACCTCTCCTTAGACAGAACTTTCTAGACATTGCCAATAATGTTATCTAATAATATTATTCAAATAATATGAATTATTGATCTGATAATAAAAATAATGTGTAGTGACAATTATTGAAACAACAATAATATAAAATATCAACGTAGCAATTATTGAATCAATAAAATAAAATATTGAACAGTAACTACTGTAACAATTATTGAGTAATGCCTTCCTTCATAAGAATCAATAATTGGTGCAATACCGTGTACTACTGTGTTTTAACCACCGAGTATTCCAACAGTATTAACGGTAACAACTACACCGTTATTTATAAACAACTTATATTTGTCGTTTTCTTTATTCAATCACTTTCCGTTATGGGACCCACACAAGGCTGCACCATCGTACGAATATTCTCCGATAAAAATGAATATTTTATAACCACTTGCATATTTGAAATATTTGCGTATTTTACTCATAACTAACCATATTAAACAAATCAACCCTTACTATTTCAAAATAATAAATAGTGGAAATTTAATTTTATTTATAATGAGTTGGGGTCTTACAATGTAGCACCTCCTTGCTAAGTCGAGATCCCCATCCACTTCACCTACTTCGTTTGGCGTAAGAAACTTGATCTTAAAGTTAGGAATCGAAGTCAACACCTGAAGAGTTGTCAAGGTCAGTCTCCTAAGAATAGCATTATAAGATGAGTCCACATGTAATACGAAAAATCTACACATTATTTTTACTTGCTGAGGCGTCGTCTCAAAGACTACTGGTAACTCAATCGTTTCCACAACCTTAACCGAATCGTTGTTGAAACCATACAGGGGAGGCTTCTAACTAATCTCCATCTTTTGACCCTTTAAGTCCATACTTAGTAGGCATGAGCATACAATATATCTACTAATGAACCATTGTTTATCATCATCCGCTTCGTGTCCATCGGACCCACTTAAGTAGTAATAACCAATCCACCTTCATATGGTTCGATGGGGTCCAAAGGAAAATCTTCATCGCTAAAAGTAATCACTGAGCTTGGGTAGGGTCTGTCACACCTCATCGGCTGATCAGACATTGACAGCACCGCATCCAAGAGACCTTGCCGCTTTTTCCTCGCAACCTTCCTGACTGACCCGCCGGTGATCACATCCACCACCCGGCACACTGCCTAGGTCTGGTACTGTTACTAGGGCTGGTAGGTCAGGTTTGTACTGGGGTGTTGTTCTCCTGATGAGTTCTTGAAGCATCCCATCCTGCGACGTACTAAACTAAGGGTCCATTCTGAACGTTCTTCTCGATCAAGTCCATTAGACCCTAACAGGTCTCTGTAGAATGTCCTGCCGACCCATGATAATAACAATATTTATTTAGGTTCCCTCTGTTCTGCTTTATGTTGTCTTTAGCTGGTTCGAAGTAAGACTTGTCCTTCATATGCTCCAGAATGTTAGCCCGATCAATGTTGAGCTTTGTGTAAATCTTGTTGACTCTCTTATTCGGGAAGGGCAGACATCCTCCTCCCGAACCACCATTGTTATTGTTGTTATACTTCTTCTGATACTCGTCTGTCTTCTCATTGTTACTATTTCCTTTATAATTGTTCTTCTCCTTATCCTTCGGTTTTTCTGATGGACTATGCTTCAGACTGTTCATCGCCTCTTCCACCACAATAAAGCTTTCAGCCTTGTCAAAGGCTTCAGCCAAGATCTTCAGATGGTTAAACATCAACTCTTTTACCATTTTTTTGACTTTACGAGGTCCAAACCATTCTAAAAAGACCCACATCCTGAAGGTCGTTCAAATCCGCAACCTGACCAACTGTTTCCCGAAATTGTTTCACATATTGGCCCAAAGTCTCATTTGAGTATTGTCGGATATGAGACAGTGATCCGATTGGCTTTCCCCTTCTATTATTACTACCAAACCGAGCATAAAATTTGTCGAAGAACTATATCCAGGATGAAACTGAGTTCGGGGTTGTAGGGTTTTCGGCACATAAACGCAGCGGAATTAAAACAAATTTTCAAAGCAATTTTGAAACCCTCAAATAGGATCCATTCGAAAAAACCATATTAATTCAGTGGTTAAAAATTTATACTGATTATTGAAGCTAGAATTGATGCGATCAAATCTCCAACGCAATCCAAACGAACTGCGCCTCTACGGTATCCACATGAACGCTCCGCGAATCGTCGTATGATCTGCAGTAATAGGAACCGCGGTACTAGTCACCAAGGATGAGGATTTTCAAAATTGTTTCTTTCTAGTCTCTCTCTAAGAGCGGTTAGGGTTTTGGTTAATGATATATTCCCTAAATGGCTGATATATCTTATATATAGCAGTTAGAAGGAATTAATCAAAGCCTAATCTAATTAAAATCCGAATTTATATATATATATATATATATATATATATATATATCTTAATTAAGTCTTACTTAATTAGTATACATATATACATAAATTATCCTTTTAATTTAAATTCGTGATTTAAATACTATCAATCATATTGATATATTTAAATCCTTACAATTTAAATTAATTCTCTTTTAAATTATGTTATATGTGTGTGACCCTATAGGTTATTATTACATTGGCAATAATTTTAAAATCATATTATAAAATTATAAACAGTGAGCGACATCTAGTAATGCATCACTGCTACCTAAGTAATAATAAGATCGATGATTCGATACAACCTTTTCGTGACCAATATTTTAATGTAATTTAATCCTTTTAACCTTGACATCCTAGATTAAACTCGAGTCATGGAATGTGTCATACTCTTCATAATTTAATCTGAGTTTTCTTGATCAATGAGTAGACTATATGAAACAAATCATTATTTGAGCATGACTATGCATTTCATAGTCCTACTCAATCAAGAGGCCTATGGATATCACCCCTAATATGTAGGAGGGCTAAATTTCATCTAGATCACTCATATTCCTCACACGATTCATGATGTACCCAATAATCATCTTTATTGTCCACCCTATTAAAGGTGACTTTTGATGATATCAAAGTACATAAATTCCCGTGTAGTAATATAGCGATTTCAAGTCTGAGGATCATTACATCATTGTCACTATGAGAATCGCTAATGACACTTTGCATAATTCTCCACGTAGAATTCTCATGGTGGGTCTGTCCAGTACATCGCTCTCTAACATGTACCTATGCATTGACTCAATATCTCATATATTTATGACCAATGAGATTTAGTCATCAGTTAATTCACATACTAGTCTCGATGCATCATTGTTGTCCCATCAACAATGATACTCGACTAGGGACATTTAAGAGCAATGATACTAATTGTTATATAATCTCATGTTCAAGTCACATACTTGAAACTATATAATTTGTATCACTATTCTAAGGAATTTTATTATGTTAATATTTATATAACGCAGTAAATAAAACCATTGATTTATTCAATCAACTATAATATCAAAATGTTAAGCAATTATATCAAATAATTGGCCTCTAGGGCACAAACTCTAACAGGGGTCAGCGTCATCATCCACTGTCTTGCGTTCTTTCCTAATTAAGGTGGTCATGAACATCTGACACTTAGCCGCATCCATTTAGTCATAATAAACCATTAGCCGGTGTTCATAAGCCTAGTTATGCTCATAAGGGTTTTTCAAACCATTATAACTTTCCATGTCGGGGAGCTTCTTGCTCGGATCAACTTTTTCCCAAATGATTTCTAGAGAGAACGGCGAAGATTTTTTAGCCGTACTCCCTTTCTCTTGCCTGACTTCAGCTAACTGTTTTTGTATTTCATTAAGTTTTTTGCCAACGCCTCTAAATCATCAATCCTTGGAGGCATGTTCTGACTGGGTTGGTCATGTCTCCTTCGGTCTGACCGACCCCTACCCTCCAAACTTCCTGCCTTAGAGTGACTTCAGTGCATGCTCCAAGTGTGCCGAGAGCCGTTCGAAAGATGTGTCCTGGATCGGTTCCCAGACGAACGATCTCCCGAACGACTACGACGTTTATTCCTGTCCCAAAAGCGATTCTGGAGCCTGCTCTCGGTCTGCTAAGAGTTATCCAGACGATGTGTCCGGGACTGATTCCCTAACAATCGCCCCCGTCTTTGGCTGTGGCTGGAGACACCATCCTCATTCCCTATCAAGAGAACCATCTGCATGTCGATCTCATTTTTCTGCAGTAGTAAGGCTTTCAGTGCGTCATCTGTCTCATGCGCCTTTTTAGCCAAGACTAATCTCTTCTTGTCTTGATCATCGCCATGGAGCCGTGTTTGAGACAGCGTGTCCCCTACACGGTCCTTGGCTTTCCCTCTTTGTCATCTGTCGAGAATAACCTTTATCTGACATCTCCCCTATCAACGTCTTTCTGCCTCACCGAGTGACTGTGGGGTCCGAGCCTATCCTGAATGCTCTTGGGTTGGATGGACCCAACATGTCCTTGACTAATCCTTTTGGCTGAACAGATCCATCAACTGTCGACTTAGAGACTATTTTACTATTCACCACGATTCCACCTTGAACTTTTAGGTGATTGAAAATTATGCAACAGTACTAGAAAGCTCTCTTTCTAACGCCAATGTTAATGTCAAGATTCGTCCACGCGCCCTAATCACCAAAGCACGTCAAATCCTGCATAGAAACAAAGTCACACCAGAAGTTTGACGACTTGGGCCGCCGGGGGATAGCTCACAGTGTGAGAATAAGTACAGGTTGAATAAGATTTAACAATGGAGGCTTAATGCTCTAGTGCTAAAAAATAATAATTGTGTGTACCTTAGAATCAGGGTAAAACCTTGTATTTATAGTGATCTCACCACCTCCATAGAGTCTTTTCCCGTATAAAATTAGGGTTTCTCATTAGGTATAATTCCTTAATAGGATCAAATATAATTCCCTTATTGGTTTATAACCTGACACTTTCCTTATGAATTAGAAATGAAATATAATTAAAAATCTTTAATTTCTTAAAATACTCAACTACTAAAAAAAAGTTCCTACATGGATTAAAATAACTTCGTAAAATTTGACCATAAAATTGAGGGCCAATAATCACGCTCCAATATTTACAAAAAAAGAGTCACATGACTTTAACTTGATCCTACTTAATTTACAAAATCTTAAAATTTTAATTATATGCTGAGAATTTATTTTTATTATATTTAACAATATTTCTTAGTAATATTTCTTAGGTATTTAACAATATTGCATATATCAATTAAATTCGTATGCATCAACTTTCATTTTATTTCAAAATTTCACAAATTATTTAGGAAAAATATCAAATAATATTCTTTTTGTTGAATAGATACCAAGTGTAACAAAAAATTATAGTAGCTTTTTCTAGGATCGAGGGGGTATTATATATTATCTCGGAGTGATACAAGTGATGCTAATGATGTTGGGAGGCCTATTTGTTCCCCTGCTCTAGTACTAGTATCAAGTACTTACAGCTCCATATTAATTAACAGGCCACTTTATAGATGTCTAAGATCGATGTGTAAATATGGAGCATATAGGTGTGGGCAATAAATGGTAATTAGTACTGCTTAAGCATGTCTATTTAAGTAAGGCTAGCTCTCATATATGAAAGGAAGGTGCATGCTTTTACTAGCTCTTAACGTACCACAATCCTTTGATATATATATATATATATATATATATATATATATATAGACAGAGAGAGTTAGTAATATTATGTATATATATTATTAGAAAGATTAATGGATTTCGAGTTCAGACCAGGAGTTTTGGATTCACATTCTGAGACCATGGATCTTCTTTCGCGTGCATGGTGCAATTTTGCAGTTCATGAGGCTTTCCAGGCAGAATCACAAGACCGATCACTTCTTCTCCTCGATAACCCAATCAAGATGTTTGAGAATTATGAGCCTAAATCTCCTACCCTGGTGAGTCAAATTAATTAATTAAATGGCTTGAAATATATATATGTGTGTGTGTGAGTGTGAGTGTGAGTGTGGTTCTTATATACGTCTTTTCCTAGCAGAAGATGGAAAAGAGAGTGAAAATGGACAATACAGACAGGTCTATACCTTCATGGAAATCCAATGATGTGAAGGTACGTACGACTATTAGATGCAGAATTAATTGACATTAATTATTCACTACCATATTTGACATCAAATTATATATAAATCATTATATATATGTTTTAAAATATAAAATTAATTTTAACCTTTTAAAGTTAATTCGAAAATTGATATAATTTATTTTACTTTTGAAAAATAATAAATTTTATAATTGATGATAATGACTTAGAATTTTCATAAGTGTATTGTGTAAAATTTAAATTTAAAAATATACTTAAAATTTAAATTTAAATTTAATACATTTAAATTTGTCCTAAACTTTTGGCACCGAGGAAGCACGTTGTATGTGTGTAATTTCTCCATTTGCTTTTTGTGTAGTCATGGATATGGATGCAACAAGCAATGCACCCGGAATTGAACTACAACAGCTGCTTTCGAAAGAAATGGGTACGTGCGTTTATTATATATATATAGCGTGACAATAATTAATAGAATAATGCTAGAGACACAAACTATTTTACAAATATTTTACAAATTGCTGATATGGCATACTCCACATCAGCATATTGTGTGGGACCGAAGACTATATTAAACAATTTGTTGATTAATAGGCTGACGTGGAGTATGCCACATCAGCAGTTTGTAAAATGTTTGTAAAATAGTTTGTGTCTCTAGCACCACTCTAATTAATATACGTACGTACCTTATGTATACATAACTATATATTCATAATAAAAAATTTAAGACATCATCAATTTTGGTATATACACCCTCCGTCCCAAATTAACTGCTCAATTTTGACTTTTTTAAGTCAAATTGACTATTCTTAGAATTAATAATTAAGCATATATAAATATATTTCTAAAATTATAAAAATTAGGATTAGTAATAAATTCTATATACTTTCTTTTGGTTATAATCTCTTCACCTATATTTTAGCAAAAATAGTAAAAAAATTAGTTTTAAAAATGGTCAATTTGACTTTAAAAAGTCAAAACTGAGCAATTAATTTTGGACGGAGGGAGTATAATATAACCATATATATGCATAAATTAGTTCGAATGAAATTTTCATGATATACACAGTCAGAATGGAAGATTATTATTCCATTTAAGCAAGTGTCAATCAAGAAATGGTTAAAGGAGATTAAGGAGAAGAGGAAAGAATATAAAAGGTTACAAAGAGCTGAAGTGCATGCAGCAGTATCCGTGGCGGGTGTGGCAGCCGCCCTAGCCGCCATAGCAGCAGCTGATCATCAGCAGAACTCCTCCAGCTCATCAGACACCTCAAAGGAAGCAGCCATGGCTGCTGCGGCTGCTCTGGTGGCTGCACAATGCGCTAAAGTTGCAGAGGCAATGGGGGCCAAGAGAGAACAACTCAAAACTGTGATTGGTTCGGCCATAAGCGGAACAAATACAAGTGACATTCTTACACTTACTGCTGCAGCTTCTACATGTAATTTACCTCCATCTTTTCTCTTACCTTAATGAATTAATTTACAAGAATCTCATCCATCATTTGCAACCGAGGGTTTTTTCTTTTCAATGTTAATTATATACTTATGTTTTTAGCTTTAAAGGGAGCTGCTACGCTTAAAGAACGAACAGTTTGCAAGAAAAGGTTAAGTGGGAATATTGCACCGGTGCTGCCAATCGTGGAAAAAAATGACTTAGACTTGGACTCCCAAAAATGTCGATCAATTCTTGCCAGGGGTGCCGAGCTCAACATCGAGACATCAGATGGTATTTACCTATATATATATATAGAGTAAGGATCAAGTGCATACTCATTATCTTATTCACTCGTGCTTACCCCCTTTAGGCGACGGTTTCGGTCATACAACCGTCGTCTATACTTTTAGCGATGCTATATGTTTGTCCATCGCTAAAAGTATAGACGACGGTTGTATGACCGAAACCGTCGCCTAAAGGGGGTAAGCACGGGTGAGTAAGATAAGTGGTATGCACTTGATCCGAACCGTATATATATATATATATATATATATATATATATATATATATATATATATATATATATATACAAAACTTATAATATGTGTGTGCTATTTAACTATATATTAATTAAACAATTGTTTTTTTCCCCGAGTCCTTTTCAGATTTGTAGTAAATATGAGAAAGAAACCTATAAGGATCTACTCTAGCTGCAAAAAAAAATCTGAATTTCATTTTTAACTAATTAGTTCACACTTTGGAAACAGGTAGATGCATGGTGAGGTTAGTATCTATTACTTTAAACAACGAAGCAAAGGTATGAAGACAACTGTCCATTTCTAGACTTCTTGAAATTTTTATTTTTCAAATAAAAATAAATATTTTTTGTCTAGGGAAAGCACTTGTTACCGATTTGTACCAAATACAAAAAAGTAATAGAAGAAAAGAAGAATAAGAGAGATTTGGGGAAATTTTTGAATTTCATTCATATCATTACCTGTGTTTACGACTTTTATTTTAGCCATTTATCTTATAAATATTAAGTCTAATATGAGCACTACATTTATTTATATATATTAGTCTATATTTGTTACGCAAAACAAAAGTAACTAATTAATCCTGTCTTAAAAAAATTGATAAAAATAAAATAATATGAAAGGCAATTTAATTAGGAGTAATGAAAATGTTGAAATCTTGAAGATATATATGGAAATGAGGGTATATATTATGTTTGTAGCTAACATATGCAATGGTACACGTAACTTTACAGGTTATTCTCAAAACAAAGAAGCTTAACCTACTGAATGCTTTTGCAAGCAAGAGGGAAAGTATGATTCTTCAATTATGATTATCTTTCCTTGTATGTGTGTGTGTGTGTATATATATATATATATATATATAGGGAAATGATCCGTGGAATACGTTCGCTAGTCAGCCTTTATTAGCTAACGCATATCCAGCCGTTCAAAATGGGAGTTAATGGTTGAGATTAAATACCAGCCGCTAGAGGGAGTAGCGGCCAGTCAATAATTTTTTTTTTCTCCCTGCTGGCCGCTAGTGGGAGTAGCGGCCAGTTAAAACGACAGCGTTTTGACTGGCCGCTACTCCCTCTAGCGGCCAGCAAAAAAAAAGAATTTGGCCCAGCCGCTAGTGGGAGTAGCGGCCAGTCAAAACGCTGTCGTTTTAACTGGCCGCTACTCCCACTAGCGGCCAGAAGGAAAAAAAAATGGGCATTAAGGGAATTTGGCCCAGCCGCTAGTGGGAGTAGCGGCCAAGCGTCCCCAGATCTAATACTGTTTGCGTTTGCAGTTTGCTGCTATAGAGATGCGAGACGGCTGGGCAGAGAGAGAGAGACGGCGAACGAGTTGCTGCAACTAGCTAACGTTGTCCATCAATCTCAAATTCAAGTGATAAAGTAAGTATATTACTATCTACTATGCTTTTATAAGTATTTTTAGAAACAAACTAGACATTGAATGATAGAATTTTGCTAAATATTTTACAGATTATTGTTATATGAAAGCATGGTATATAAGTGACAAATTTAGTATGAAAGCATGGTATTATTATATGTATGTATACAAATTGGGTGGTATGTGTATAAATTTTATTGCTATTGATATTTGTAGGTAAATATGGAAAATTGGTTGCCTGGACCCATTGATCGCAGTGTCCTTTATGCTCAAGAAAAGCATGTATCGGAAGATGTGTGGAATGGGATTGAAAGGGGTACACTGATGTCAAGCCAATCGACTTCAATTACATATGATAAATGGGAACTTACCGGCCTACAAAAAAAATTATTAGAGGCGTGGGGGTTTAAGGGGTTTAGTTATCCTGCAGTAGTAACCAGAACAGATGTCAGTCTTATATCTGCTTTGATTGAGAGATGGCGGCCAGAGACAAATACATTTCATATGAAATGTGGTGAAATAACAATAACATTGGAGGATGTCCATTTCATTTTTCATTTGCCAGTATTGGGTAAGCCCTTAACTTGTCCTTCATTTGATGCTCCATTAAGTTATTTTAGGGAAATCTTTGGGGATGAATGGGCTGGGGAATGGAATAATGTAAAAAAAAGACGTGGTATTTCTTTAGTCTGGTTACATAAAAATTTTTCCAAGTGTCCAGACAATGCAAGTAGAGATGTGGTTGGGATGTATACAAAGGCATATGTCCTTTGGCTATGCGGGGGGGTTTTATTTCCCACAAGGTCAAAAAATACTGTACACCCTAGGTACATGCATTTTATTTATGATTCAAATAAGACTGCCACATATGCATGGGGTGCCGCATGTTTGTCATATTTATATCGGGGTCTGTACACAGCATCTATGAAAGAGAGCAATTATGTAAATGGTTGTGTGACCTTGTTACAAATTTGGGCATATGAGCGTTTTCTGGTTGGAAGGCCTAACCCTAGGCCCAATTCTGCATTTTGGATCCCTAGAGCAACAGCATGGGCGTACTCCGCCAAACATCAATATGGTGATAGACGAAGCGATCCCCATCACCATCTATCTTTCTATCGGGGCGAATTTGATAGGCAACCTCAGTGGGAGGTAGTATGGCGGCCATATCAGCGATGGGATGATGATTGGAGGTACTATAACTATGAGGCTAGATTGGCAGGATCCGGTCGGGTCCCATTGATTCATTTTGATATTGTCGAGTATCAAATGCCCGACCGGGTAATGAGGCAATATGGGAAGATGTATCCGTCTTTAGATATAGAATAGCATATGAATTGTTCAAATGTAAGGCTAGAGACATACCGACAGACCAAATTATTTAGAGGTCAATCTTGAACATGTAATATTTTATATGGATTGGTTGATCATTAAATTTTGTTTAACTGACTTTGGTATTTTATTGGGTGAATGTGGTATTGATCATGTGTTTTAACTGGTATTGATTTTGGTATTAATTTGTTATATATATTATTTGCATATTGGTGATTAAGCTGTTTAACAGGTATAGGTTCGTAGTCTGCTTGTCATGGTGTCAAATGATAGTATGCTGGCCGCTACTCCCTCTAGCGGCCAGCACTATTTAGAAAAGTGCTGGCCGCTACTCCCTCTAGCGGCCAGTACTATTTAGAAAAGTGCTGGCCGCTACTTCCTCTAGCGGCCAGTACTATTTAGAAAAGTGCTGGCCGCTACTCCCTCTAGCGGCCAGTACTATTTAGAAAAGTTCTGGCCGCTACTCCCTCTAGCGGCCAGCATCCTGTCATTTGGCACTAGACCCATTCTGCGTGCATCCGGGAAATCTTGAACGGCATCACAAACTGCTGACATTCCAGCATTCCTCCAAAATGTCTAGTCCAAAAAAGAACAAACATTCCAAACATTCTGATTAAATTGGAAATGATTCAAAATGAGTGAACCCAAAACAAACATTTCAACATTCTGATTAAATTACATCTCCATAATCACTCAAGAACAAAAAACACATAACGAAATATTAATTATCTTTAGGTTCAGGAAGTCCTAACACCTTATAATGGTTGCGCTTATCATGGTTAGTTTCAACTCCGCATATCGCACATTTTCGGTGAGACTTACTACCCAAGAATCTTTCAACGACACTTTTTAATCTTGATTGTCTTTTCCGACCCTTTGTCTGAGAAGCAATTGGTGGCAAATACTCTTGTTCTTCCTCATCAACCTTGTAGTCTTCATCATCATCATCATCATCATCATCATCATCAATCAAGTTGATTATATATCAACATTTAGTAATGTAATGTATGATTTTCAAACTGTATGTATGTAGGTGTTGTAGTAGATATTGATGTGGAGTTTTATAAAGACGATTCCGAAGGGGGGGAAAGTGATACATGTTTCCTCATTGTATTAACGACGAATCGGGGGATAATCAAGTTGGACATGATGGATGATTATCATGGTTACAGATTGTGGACGAGGACCATTAACCATATGATTTCGCTCTCTACATCACTTACAAATTATATACGAGCTTCGATCTTCAGCCATTATATAAAAAAATATTAAGTATTATTACATTCCTTAATTATCCTGTTTTTTATTTTGTTTTCTTCTGGAAAATGGATAACATTAATTTCCGGTCAAAATTTTATATATTTTGTACATTTGTGATTTGAATTGTATCAATTCATGTGATATTATTGAATAAACAATATTTGGGTTGGCTAACTAATAGAATTCGAAAAATTAAGTTTGGTCATTTGAACCTCTCTGTATATCTCAATTGACCAACTTACAATGAAGTTAACTTCATAATAACCGGATTTAATGTATATAGGTAGGTAGGTAGGTAGCAGAGTACGTCGGAGATCAAAATTAGTTAGAATACATAAATCTGCTATGATATAACATGCATGCATGCAAGCTAACGTGGTCTGCCTTGTCATACTACTGTTAATGTTATATCAACATATCCATCTGGATCAGCTTAATTCTTCCTCTGGGACTGGGACTGGGACTGGGACATACAAATAAAAATAGGTTGATAAATATTTTGGAAGAAAAAAAATATTAATAATAGTGTGATATATCAAAGCTAAGCTAAAAGTCACAGGCCTTTAAAAGAATACAAAACAACCGATGCTTGGAGATCTCGGTCCACCTTGAAATGAGCGTGAAAGAACCTTCTCCTCTGTCATGTCAAACATACATAACCCATAAACAAACTTCATAACACATTTATCCCGCTAAGATAAGAAAAAAGCATAGCATAGCATAGCATAGCATAGAACAAACCTCTTGGAAAGAGTGCAAGGCTAGGAAGTCCTTCAACAGCTCTTCTTGTGAATCAAATAGTATAATGTGACTTGGTAAGGACCAATTTTTTGCTAATTTGGAAGCAAAACCAGATGGGTCCATCATGAACTGGTCCGACTCCTCAACAATTCCTTTCATTTCGCTGCTCAAAAATAAAATAAAATAAAAATCGGCAACTGATATATCCTCCCAAATTAATAGAGAATTTTTTTGTTTTACAATGGAAGGCAAATATCATTCCTAAAAATAATAACAACAATAAAAAAAATACAAAAAAAGGAATAAATAAACAAAAACTCAGAATTAGACCTCCAAACTATCTGCATCACCACAATATGCTGATCAATACAGTCCATAATTTTTACCTTGGCGAGCAGTCTAAGAACCGCATAGGAATATTCTGATGCAGGGTTGAATAGTAAGGTGTAGCATGGCAGGGTGTCAGGAAAAGAACATTTTTCACTTTCCCAGTAACAGCCTCTCTTGAGAGATAGTTCATTACATCTTCAGCTCCTCTCTGTCCAACATATTGCAGGTAAGAATCAATTAATTAAATAACCAAGGGAGATAACTGTTTCTTGACAATAAAATTCTAGTATTGTATCTTGTAAGTTTCTGCGCTGATTGAATCAAGTTATGGAAAACAAAAGGAAACCTTTACACAACTAATTTAGGCACCTAAGCAGCCAAGAACGAATACAAAAGTGTCCGAATCATGCCATTGTCAAAGAAAATGAGTTACCTGATGAACCATACTCATGTAAAAAGCCATCGGAAGGTTGGTAGCAAGCAGAAAAAAGATGGCCTGTTGATGTTTTGAGAACCACTTAACATGATTACTTGGAGATCTTCTTCTTTTCATATTCGCAAAATCCCTACTGCCAATCGTGGCCAACGTATAACCAGAAAACATCAAAGCTATTGGAAGCACAGGGAGGACAAACCTGTTACCCAGAATCTAATAAAGAGTGAGCAACATACAGAAATCAAATCAACAGGTTGAAGATATATTCTCCTACACAAAATTGGATTCTAAAGGACATACCTGAATTCTTTGTGACCTAATACACTATAAAGCCCTAAAACCCATGCAATAAGTCCAGAAAGTTTCCATTGTTTAGATAGGATAACGCCAAATAATGAGAATGGAATGAAAGTGAAGAGCATGACTGAAAATCCCTGAGTGAAGTACCAATGCCACTTGTGAGTTCCATAATAGTCTCCGCCAGAGGAAAGAAAATTGAACTTCAGAAAGTTAAGAGGCACTAAGACCCAAGAGCCGTACATTAACCGATCCAATAAACATGTGAGTCCAAGCACCAAGCCCCTGATAACATGAATTCAAACACGAGGTATGTAATCATATGACACTCCATAAGTGAACATCAAAGTATCTGCAAAGGCTATTGAACATTAGTCCAACCTTTCCAAATCCACTTGGAAAACCTTTATAACTAGTAGAAACATCTTATAGGCTGGATGCAAAAATTTGAAATAAAACTACCCCTTCAACTAGCAGGTGCTACATTAGTTTAGTTAAATATGTTGTGAAAACTGAGAACACAGGCTGTCACCCCCTTTGAACACCTAAGATGCTACCAAGATGAATATGAACATGGCATTCTACATATTTGTAAATTTAACACAAACATAGTTTCATAGATGAGTAAACAACTAAGAGACGAGATGAGTATGCACATGTCAGAAATGAATGACAAACCAATTACTCTGATGCCTTACATTCATGGACCTGTGAATTAATCCCATGCGACTGTACCACATTATATGCCTAAACATTGTGTAAATGCCTAATAAACATTCCTGTAACCCATTCAATCTAATTCCTTTATACTTCGCCTTATTTCAACTGCATACTTGTCGGACACAAACTCTTCCTATTAGCTCCATGTCAATCTCACAGTCATGATCAATTCATGTCAGCTGAACATATATCTCAGTAACATCTAAAACTTATTGGTACTTCATCATGCATATTCTAGCTCAACTTCAGGTTTAATTGTACTCGGTATGTCATTGATGAATTAAAGCCACAGCAGGCAGGGAAAATATTTGTGACACTATAGGCATAGATAGTCTCAGAGAAATTGGCCAGCACAAACAGAGGAAATGCAATTATACCTACCCAATAGGGGCCGCCTCAAGGAAAATGAACTTTAGTCTATCTCGTGCCATAAACAGCTCTAGAAGACCAACATAAACCCATGTAATAGCACTTGTTGGTCTAATGGCACATGCTAATGCTGCTGCTGCCACACCCCACTTTCTCTGAACCAAGGGAGCTTTGCTAGAAAACTCTCTCATACAAGGCCAGTAGTATAGGCCCACAAGCGTAAGAACAGTCTCCAAACTATTTGATAAAGTACGCGTTATACAATAAAACATAAACCAGTTTGTTATCTGTGCAAAGAGCTGTAATAGAGTTAAGAACACCCTTTGCCAAAAATAATCATCAAAATTTTTCCTCCACCCTAAAAACAATTTTGGGAAAAAGAAAAACAAAGAAGAAAGCAACTGCGACTTATATCTATCTTAATTTAACCTTGAAATCAATACAAAATAGGATACGGCCCACTGTGCAACATGGTCATCAAATAGGACTTTAGAGAGTTTGTAAAAGTACAGATCACCAAAAGCAGAAAGTATAGATTGCAGCATCCGTGGAGCTTTCATCTGTGAAAGACGAATAGTTACTAGTTAGAAAACTAATGGAAGCTAAAGATAAAAGCACAAAGACAATTGTTTCATGCACCCAGATTGTTGACCTTCAAGAAAAGAAATAAAACTATAGTGGTCGTGAAAGAAAGAATACTTATATTAAGATCCTTGTTCCTGCACATGGTTGTACTAAATTGTAGAACATATCCAAACACACAAAATGGGAAAGAAAGAGAAAGGAAGATGGAAATAAAAGAACAGAATAAATGGTTGTATATTAAATATAAAAATTAAGATAGAAAACAAACCAGAAAAATAATAAACTACCTTAGATTGAATCAACTAAAGCAATTACTCTGTAAATTAATTTTTGAAGGACCAGTATGATGTGACATGAGAGTATTTTGCGTAATCTTTGAAAATATTAAATCTAAAAGGAGAATTAGATAAAATTCAAAAGGTATCGGTGTGGGCTATGTTAGGTTGTAAACCTTGCAGCCAACAAGTGTAAGACAATTACACTGCGAATAGCGATGGAATATGAAGATGTATATATATGTATGTACACACACACACACACACACATATATATATAGTTGAACAACCAAACCCTCCACATACACGACTGGAAGCCACGTGCAAGGAGCTTCTAAAATCTATGAATTTTTGCTGCAGATTGTTTATTTTTGTACGTAGCTAATGCTGACATAATCTTTAAGTAACCACAATTTGAACAAGACAGATTAATTTCACAAAACTTCCCAGTCAAATGGTTAATGGAGTTCTAATCAAAGATTTTACAAGGATGATGGTCGGTTTCTTATGAGAATATGCCGAGAATTACAGATAGGTCTTGATTCAATGCAACATAGAAGAGAGAGAGTAGGGGATAGAGAGAAATGGCTTGCCAAAAGGCAGCTCTCTTGTCCCACGGAGAAGGAAAAGTAGCAGACAAAAATGTGAGAAACGAAGATAACCTATGAATTATAAACCGGCTGTAGAGAGAGAAATTTTGAAATGACAAGATTTGTCATTATAATTTATAAGATATTTTGGTCCAAAAGTACGGTTGGCTAGTAAACTAACATGTATCAAGTACTGGGAAGATTAGTGTTAGAATTTAAGAATGAATAATAGCACACTCACAAAGATATTGTATGAACAACGGAAAAATAAGAACACACGATATAAATATATATATATATATATATATATATATATATATATATATCCAAATTCACTAATTCGGCTAGTACTGCTTGTTTAATGTATTCATAAAATGTCTCACACACTCTACAATGATCCACACACCAAATAATTTTTTATAGTAACAAGAAAAATCTTACTACTATAACATGGGTTTAAATCCATTTAGTAAAACCTAAGACCAGACTATCCTGTCGTAGTGGTTATTAGTCGAACCCACATAAGTATGAGTCAATCCCAATAGTTAGTTTTCCCTTATATATATATATATATATATATAGAGAGAGAGAGAGAGAGGCCGGATCCTGTCCGGACTCCCGGACAGGTTTAAAATCCGGACCTCTTTTTTTTTTTTTTTTTTTGCTTTTTTTTTTTTGAAACAACTAAAAAAAAAAAAAAAAATTTATGGAATTGGAATTTTTACATTATACAGTGTTTTGGGCGTGATTTGGATGCCTATAACAAAACATGTCTGTACAGTCTGGGCAGACTGTACATACATTGGTTGGTATAGGTATTAAAAACACACCCAAAACACTGTATTATGGAAAAATTTCAGTTCCATAAATTTTTTTTTTTTTTTTAGTCGTTTCAAAAAAAAAAAAAAAGGTCCGGATTTTACTCCCGTACGGGAGTCCGGACCTGATCTATTTTCTATATATATATATATAAAACTCCTTGTCCTTGCAGGTAAATATTCCAATGAAGCCTACATTATTTATATATATAACTCCAAATCAAATGCAGGATAGTAAATTTACCATGAATAATGGTGAATCGAGGCGTAAAAGTGAAAGAACTTTATACAGAACTGCAAACAGCATTGGATGCAAGTAGCTACGAATCCCCTTTTTCCATTCCCATGTTAAATGTCCATATCTGTAATTTTATCAACAAGACCATATTAACAGATTGCTAAGACAGAGTGAAATTAATTAAACAGACATCTAAATAATTTGAGCAAATTTGATGTACCCAAATGTAATGCGATGTGCAACTTCTAGTGCTTGCCAGTGTTCATCTGGGTTAAAATATGTTTGCACCAGTAAAGAATTTAACATGCGCAAAGCCAAACAAAGTATAAAAACCCTCTTCGACGAAGAAAGTAGAATGTAGATCAGCATTCTCTTTTCAGCTCCTCTGAAAGGATTAAGTTTTTCAAGTGCATCTCTCTCTGCCACTGTAACAGCAGCCTTCCTGCGACTCATTATCGATTGCTATAAAAAGGACCAAAAATCGAAATACTTTAGTTGTTATGAACCAATTTAATTTACTGTCAGATATCATGGTAAGATTTAAAGACATAGGTACCTACCTATCGGCTGCCAGCAGCCTAAAATGATGACGTAGAAAATCCTACAAATCCTCTGAGTTTGATTTACACAGATCAGTTACCCAACTGCAAGGCTATAAGTTATGGGATCATTCCTAGAGTTCTCATATGCTTATACTGGGGCTCCATTTCTTTCAAGTAAAACATTTAGAAGAAAAATATTTTCGGTAATTTCAGATGTTTGGCTTGACAATGAACAAGTGGTTAGTGAAAATCGTCTTACGTCAATATATTCAACCTTATTTGTCCTGAAATAACTAAACATTCAACTTGGCAAGTCATTTTCCTCAAAACTGTTTTCCTTAAAAGGCTTAAACAAACGGAGCCTTCACAGTGTGAGGGCATATTGTTGAAACTTCCATGACACATTTCATCAAACAGTTTGAAGGGCAAAACATGTAAAGTAAATCTTTTCAAGATCTACAAGACGTGCAAATAATCAAAAAAAATCTCGAACATAAAGAGTTCCATCACTGTTTTCAATTATCAGAAGAATGGGAAAGGGGGGAAATGCATTTATCCCAAAAAGATCAAACTAAATTAAAAACCCTTGAATCTCCTATTTAATCACACAAGCAAGTGCCTTAACCGTGAGGCTGGGGTCAAGTAAAGACCAGAAGAGAAGCGATCAGGATAGAGTACTTGAAGAAATCAAGTTAGGGATAAGAAAGAAGGTTAATGAACAAATTAAAAATTTGAGTCAATCTCATGATTTGGTTTGGAGACTCGTAGATAAACCCTAAGCTACCGCTCAAGTTTCACTCAGCAGCAAAATAGTGGCTAAATTGAATGGGATTAATTGATGGTCATTACTATAGCAAGATGAGAATTCCCAAATTGAATTGTAGATTATAAAGAGAGTTCAATAACTTGAAACATGAAAATTACTGTGCTTTATAATTAGTCAGATCAAATCCTACACGAGATTCATTCAAACCAAAGCATGACCAAGAGAAGCTGCAAAGATGAGCTTGACCAATCACACAAGTAAAAGTTATTTTTAAAATTGCGAAGCTTCAAAATAAATTGAAAGAGGAGAAGAACCTTTACTTTACTTGGTCAATCGGTAATGGTGCGATGCATTTCCCGATCTCGCTACAGATTAGTAGTACCTTGGTTTCTAGAAACACTCAAACAAAGTACAACTTCGGCCAAAACTGTGAATGTGTGACTACCGTATTTTAAAATTTTAAAATTTGTTCGAGATTCATATAAAGTTTGTACTTTGTATTCCCCCTCTCTCATAATAAAAAAAAAAATCTTATTTATAAAAGTTTGTAAGCACTCCGAAATATATTATAAAATAACCTTTACAGAAGAAGAAAATGGACCCTTAATTTAATAATAGTGATATGGTGTTAAAAATAATAGAAAAAAAAGTAATTATAAATACCAAAATATCAATTAACATGGCTTTTTAGGGGAAAAAATACTAAAAAAAATGAATTGCTAATTTTAGAACATGAGTTTAAAGATGTACTGAATATAATTTGACTTTTGAGGTCAAATGACAATTAAATTTCAAAATATGTATCACTCATAAAAAATTACAATATAATAAAATTTATAATTAATAGTTTTTATTATATACTACTATATAATTATAATAATTATACCAACTAAAATCAAATAAATTAACATTAATTTAAAGTTTAATATATTATCATTTGACCTCAAAAACTAAATTATATCTTTAATTTTGAAACGAATAGATAGTATTTTAAATAATAATGTTAGAGACACCAATTATAAATAAAAAGTTGTACATACACTATAATTTTACACATTTTCGTTAGTTGAACAGTGTTAATTTCAATTATACTATTCACAAACATAAAAAAAATGGCATATATTAAATAAAATTGAAGGGAGGAATGTGTAGTGTAACAAAGGGAATCCAAATTGAAGTGGCACAATCAAGTATATAGTTACTCCGTAAATTAGGAGTATATACAACAACACAACAGAACAGAACAGAACAGGTTTGGAATACAAACATACGAGTCAAAGACTTCACCTTATCATTCAGACGAGCTACCAAACATAACAAATTCACACCTAAACAATTTTTGTAGTGCTCTAAAAGTCACTGAGACGTAGACGTATCATCTCAACAATGGAGCTTTCAACCTTAAAGAATATTACTCGTCATTTGATAATAGCCTGTTGTTGCAAAGTCAAGACTTCCTTTTTATGAATTTCAATTTCCTGCACAACAGCACACGTCACTATAGTTTAAAAAATTCCAGTCGTACCTCTGGAATTCAAAGCCGTTCTAATATGTATTATGATATGAAATGAGCCCCCCCCCCCCCCAAAAAAAAAAAAAAATTAGGCCATGGTGGATTGCTTGATGTACCTTTACATTAAAAGTCATAATTGTCAGGAAGATCTGACCACAAAAGGATTCTTCGAGGCCGATCTAGAAACCTGGCTTGCCATGCAGGTTCATCATTCTCATAAACAAAACCACTTTTTATGTACAATTTCTTTGCTGGCTCATTGTCAACAGCGACATGAACATATAAATCACTTATTCCTGGAAAATATCCAAAGAGTAATACATAAGTTGCAGAGACAAAACTAACAAACAACAAATAAAAATCCTTGAAAAATCTTAAAACATCTAGACCATCATAGATAGCATGAGTTAATGCAGTTACTTGGTATCATCGAAATAACTATTTTATTTAGACAAGTCTCGATTTCCCAACTTAAGGAAGGCCTGCATATGAAGTAGGCCCAACTCGAAGTCCAGTCACAAGAATAAACTAAAGTGCCTTTGCAATGGCCTGAGAGTATGTGTTTTGACCTGATGTGATAATAACCAAACTATTTATCTGAGTTTTTATATTTTTCCATTTATGTGATTCTCATAACCACATCATCTACCAATATTTAGCCTTAATAATATTCAGACCGTATCATCACCATATATTAATATATATGTACTGGAGAGTAGTAACATAAAACTCATTACCCCAATCTTCAGCAACCATCTTTGACTGTGCAACAAGCGAGTAACCCAACCCATTTCGGCAAAGTTCCTTGGCAACACATACGTTACTCAGGTATGCCCTTGCGAAATCAGCTCCAATTCCCTGTTGACAATCAGTATAAAGCTTTACGTACCTGGAGTTTGCACTTGAAATAAGAGTAACACAAGTTCAACAACTTGACCATAAGAACCAATCAACTAAACTCATGGAATTACACAACTACACATAAAATTAAATTACATGAAGTAGCTCCATCTATTAGACTACTTTAAATTAAAGTAGCTTATACTTTTCCATGTTATCAAGGAACATAATGAAAAAGTAGTTGGAAGATAGGAGAACAGCAAATGCACACACCATAATTTAGTTTAGATATGCAAGAAACCAAACCACCATTGCATTTGGAATTCCGAAGAGCATATACGAAACCTTCCTCGTATCGCAGAACCGAATTGATTTGAATTCAATTATAATAAAAGCCTCAATTATTGATGAAATAGAAGTAATTTTTGAAGGAGAAGAAAAACAAAAAATTGTAAAATTGAGTCCGCTAAAATATTAGAGTTTAATATTTGGCAAAATTAAGATTTACCCCATTATACTTGACCCATTTTGTGCAATAGCGCATTGAATTTTTAATTTTTCTAATTGACAAACCAAACTAATTAAAAAATTCAATGAACCATTCTGTCCGAATTAATTGGATGTCCATTTGTTTAATATATACGTGGCTGTGTAAAATAAATTAAAAATTAACATATATGACATGGTTCACACTTTAGATAATAATAAGAAATAATAAAGACTAAAAAAGAAAAGAAATAAGTTTTAATTAGCAAAAAAAATAGTTTGGATTTTTATTTTTACCTTTCCTTCATGTTTCTCAAATACCCAGACCCCAAAGTTTACTGCCTTTTTTAGTTTGACTGCAAATTGAAGGATTATGTGTATATATTCCTGTTCGGAAACTCCGACAAGGGAGTCTGATACTCAAGACCGAACAAGTTCCCTTCGAACCCTACAAATATCAGTTAGGTGGATGGAAGTTTAAGTTGTTAAAGAGCTCTCGATGAATACGGTAAATCAAAAATTGGGTGATCTTTCTCTCTTTCTCAACTAGAGGTTGAAAATGCATATGTTTTGGAATTTTGATTTTCATGAAGGCCCGTTTAGCTCATTAGTGAGTCGGGTTGACCTGTCTAGTAGGAGTTGAAGATGATTAATTTTTTAAAAAATTTTATTGGGGTTTAATTTTTTTTAAAATCATTTAATACCTCAAATTTTAAAGTTAATCAAATAAAATTTCGGTAGTTCGTCTCCATCTTCTTCATTTTTTAAGAAATAGCTAGTGAAAGATTATTCTATTACCCAATTTAATGTCAATCTAACTCTGACCAAGTTCTGCAGAGTAGTTAGAGGCTTAGAGTATTGTTCTCTAGCTCAAAATTAAAGTTTTTCTTTGTATTACTGATAAGAAGGATATATACATGAGATTGATTTGAAAATATTGAATTAGGGTGATGGGGAAGATCATGGAGCAATGCCCAGGTAAGAAATGACTCCAATGATACCACCGAACTCATGGATTTTGGCTACCGAGCAAAGAAAGAGGGAGAAATAGGAGGCACCACCGTTAATGTGTATTTGTAGAAAGCAGGACAAAAATAAAATTACAGACTTTATTTTAAAAGCCATGTCAATCTTTATTTACTTCATGCCATTATTTCTAATATCATTTTTTTTCACACATCCAAGTAGATAGATATAAACTAACAGACATCTAAATAATTTGACGAAATGGGTCAATCAATTTTTTTTAATCAGTTCACTTTGTCAGTTGCAAAAATTAAAAGTTCAATGGGTAATTGCACAAAGATGGGGTATAAACCTTAGTTTTGCTGTTAATATTTAGTTTTCCTATACTACAAAAATTTTCAAACTTGGTCCATAATTACAAGAAAAAAAAGTACTGAGGTCAGACTATTGAAATTTTTCTAAGGTCAATGCTAGATCGAACAATACCTTTGGTTTCATTCCTGTTATCTCATCTGGAAGCCTAATACATTGGTTAAGATCCAGGGTCCCAACTACTACTCGATCTTCTCCATTTTTTGAGAACTACAAAAGATATAACAGTTAAGGTTAAATACTTGCAACATGATATAGCGAAGGAAGTAAAACCAATTCATGAATCGATACAAAAACTATCAACATACACGTCTAATGGTTAAACACTGCATGATTCCTGAAATGAGGAAGATAAGAAACCAAAAACACTGTAGAAGTCGGCAAAAGCGCATCGAATCAAATTTACAATGCAAACAAACAGAATATTTTGAGCACCACAATGAGATTGCCTAAAGACCTATAAGCTGCTTATTTATATTTATCACAACCATAGTTCTTCAAGAAACACCTTTGGCCAAGGTGCATTTAACTCAGGGTCTTTTATAAAAATAAACAAATAAATAATGGCTCAGGATCAGGGCCTCAGCTGGGATGAAGTGACGAGACCGACACTTTCAAGAAGGTGGACCTTTAGAGCCTAGGCCCCAGGATCATGGCACTGCCTAGGCATGTGGCATACCTGGTTAAATTTTTTAAAGAAAAAGCATCAGCAGCATGTTTAGATCTATGATACAGTTGAATTACCTATATCTCCTGGAAAATAACTAAAACAAGTCTTTGAAAAGTAAAAAATGCTAGAAGACTATTTACTATCTCTCCGCAACAAAATGCTCTATTCCTTCCAGCATATTCATCTTTAATTATGTGCTCATTCAAACTTAGCTGTGTTAACCTTGAATAGAAACACACCCAGTTCAAAGATATGAGTGACTCGAATAAGAAAGTTAAGTTGAAAAAAATGAATCATACAACAGAAATTAAAGCTCAAATCAACTACTGATTATTAATCTGTTTGTGCACCCTGTCACGGTGCAAAGATTATCTAAGCACAAATCAGTTTAACCTAGTGAGATAATGAGATTGTATAACATTCGCTCAATACCCATCTAATGAAGTCGAAAGTTCATTTAAGCTATATGTCCAGGAACTACAAACCCAGCAGAATGCTGTGAAGAGAAGTGTTGCACTTAATATTAGTTCAATCAGACCTGATGGAAGATAAGTACCTTGCATGCAATGCATAGATCATCTGAAATACTTGAAACTTGTGACAATGGAAGTGTAGCATTAATGCAAGAAACTCTTCTGAAACCCAGCCTTTTCCCTGCAACGCGTTCCTTCAGTGCTTCAAACTCACGCTCGGCCAAGTACCTCTTATGATCCTAAGAGAACTTGACATATAGGAAATACCATCAGTAACATATTACAAATTTGATAACTCCATGTATAAACCTTTTAAATTATATAAATAGAGGAGAGAGAAACCTATAAACTTACCAAATCCCAGAATATTACAAAATCAACGCTTACAGAAGTTATAAAGGCTCTTGAATTGGACATCAATATAGGACTGATTCAATTTAACTGAAGGAATGTGCTTATGCGGATTCTTGGGCTAAAAGGAGAACAATCAAGCTTCGTAGTAAAATTACAGGCTGCCAATAAGAAGGCTAGTACTACTACTAATAAGCTAAACAGTTGAAATTCACCTCCTCTATGAAGATATTCAAGTCAATAGAGAATAGGATGGAGTTAAACTTATTTTTAGTATAGAGAATAATATAAAAACTCCCTTAATTATTACTACTTACTGTCCAAATAATGATCAATACAAGATCATTATTGACTTTTTAAAGACAAGTCAAGAGATTTTCAAACTCAATTTCTTTAATTTTAGTCAACACAATGATTTAAACTATGTAAAAAGTTTTAGCCATCGTAAATTTTATTATTTCATAAGTTTTTAATAAATCAACTCAATTTCAAAAATGTTTCAATTTGACTTTCAAAAGTCAAGAATGATACTATAATTTGGAACGGAGGTAGTATTTATTTTATTTTTATTTTTTTTATGCAAAAACGAGAGAGCAAACAACCATAACTCGAGATGAGTCCTCTTTCATAGGCATCAGAGCCCTCCAAAACATCAGTTTTCAATTCATACTATTTCTTTTGCACCCAAAAAAAAAGGAAAAGGTACGATCTTAAATCTTAATTATAAGAAACCTTCTACAGTTAAAATAGCCCTAACGTACTCCATGAGTATAGAATATAGTCGGTATTAATTCGAAATTCTCAATAACAGATTCATGGGATTGAATATTTAGGGGGGGAAAATCAACTCACTTGAATGCCAAAAGAAGGCTGGAAATCGTAGAAAGATCGAACGCGGAGAAGCGAAGCGGCCCAAAGCTCGGCCTCGGAGACTGCCTCGGCAACATTTAAGGCAGATTTGTCGAGTTTTAGCGTTTGGAGTTGCGATGCAACGGTGAACGAACGCCGGCGATGATACCGGACGCATAGACTACCTGGGATGGTGGATTGGATGGTTGTTAGGATATGGTTTTATGAAGTGGTCTAGTCTGGAGTCAACTAAAGTGGAGAGAGAGAATGGCAGATGTGAAGATGCGTGGACCGCCATTTCTTTATCCTCCCAGTTCTTCTCATAACTTTTTATATAATATATGCCTCTACGTTCCATATTTAAGGACATGCTGTTTAGGAATTAGGATCCAGCTTGGACTTGTTGTATTGCATTGGAAACCACGTTATAAGTAACTGGGCCGACGAATATTGGGTATGGCTGGCAGTCTCTTATTCAACAGATGAGAGCGTAATCTTCTATAATATGTAGGCCTGGATGCTAAATGCGATAGTGGGCTGAATTTAATCAACGTAACTTGGGCTTTAATGGATATTGTATTAAGGATGAATTAGACTCCTGACTAGTTTCTGTTCATTTAGTTGGATTTAAGTGAGTCCAAACAAAAAACAATTTTCATTTATCACGATCTCCAACCCAACCTATCTAAAAGAATGTTTTAATTAATATAATCAACTTATAGTTGCCTTAAAATAACAAGAATGGGTAGGTTTATAACTTACAAAGAACACGAGGGAAAAAAGGAAAAAGAAAAGAAAAGAAAAGAAATTAAAATTTTATTGAAGTTTTTTTTTGTAACAACCTTAATCTAAATAACAGTTCACTTTTAGTATTATAAATTTAAAAAAAAAACTAAAAAAGAATCGACGACTTTATTACTTTTGAGAGAATCTAAGAAATTAACTTGAGTTGTAATGCAACTCTTTAACTCAGTATATGATATCACAATACATACCACATAATATCAATAAAGAGATTCTAAATGTACATGTTAAACTAAATCAAATTATACATAAAATACTTTTATGCTACGTTTGAATCGATGGAATAGGAGGGAGAATGGAATGAATCATTCCATTGGAATAATAAAAATGTTGTTTGGTTTGTTTATTCCAACGAAATAATGTATTCCTCCTGGAATGATAGTTAACTTAAAATTTTAATTTTCATTCCTTGAAGGGTGGCCAGGAATAAATCATTCCATCCATTATTTTTAAGTAATTGACAAATATACCCCGAAAGATATAATAGGGCTTTTTACATATTCATTCAATTCGATCGATCTGGGAACGACGAGAGAGAAGGGGCCGAGATTTGATAATTTCTTCGGAATTTTCATATTTCTATTTCTTCGTAATTTACCCCACCCCACCCCACCCCACCCCACCCCACCCCACCCCTAACCCACCTACCCGCCCACCCCCACCCACCCCCCACCCACCCCCACCCACCCCCACCCACCCCCACCCACCCCCACCCAACCTACCCCACCCCACCTACCGCCACTCCCACCCCACCCCTTACCCACCTACCCCACCCCACCTCACCCTACCCCACCTACCCAACCCACTCCACCCCACTTACCCTACCCCACCCCACCCCCACCTCCACCTATCCATCCACCCCACCCCATCTACCCCACTCCACCTACCCCAACCCACTTACCACACCCCCCACCCCCACCCCATCTACCCCACCCCACCTACCCCACTTACCCCCACCCAGCCATCACAACCCACATACCCTACCTATCAACCCACCCCACCCCACCTACCCTCACCCCTACCAACCCACCCCCACCCAGCCACCCCAACCCACCTACCCTACCTACCCCACTCACCCCATCCTACCCCCACCTACCCCACCCACCCCATCCCCTCCCCACCCCACCCCTCCCCTCCCCTCCCCTCCCCTTTATTTCTAAGAATGAAATATGTGTTAAATTTTTAATATAAATTGAATTTAAGTTAAATTTGAACATTTGAGGGTATTTAGGTCATTTTCTAATTATTTATTTCATTCTTAGATGTATTCCTAACATCAACCAAACATGTACATGAAATATTAAAAAATCATTACATTCCATTCCTTATTCCATTCCCTCATCTATTCTATTCCTTACTCTATTCCATTCCTTCAATCCAAACGTAGCATTAAAGTAATGTAACAATATGTACCACTCTATAAAGATCAATAAAATTTCTATGCATGAAGAACAAATTTAAAAGATTACAAGATATAAAGTACCAAATATTTAGACTAAACCAAAGCAAAATAAAGATTTTGACTTAGAATTAAAGGCAACAATTAAAAGAGTACTAAGTTCTGAACGAACGATTAGCAGTACAAACAACTCAACATAATGATAGTATCACGGAAGAATTATTTAATTTTATAATTAATTTGCAAACAATTCCAAATTGAGAAATACTCAAATAGTTATTACAGAACTATTAATTAACTCTAATTCAATGTCATCAATTGATGGCTTCAAAATAATCGAAATTGAGAGACACCCATTAAATTACAGCTTAAGAACTCAAAAGTGAATGAACATTAATCATATTTAGTTGCATACTACTATTAATTCAAAAATATTAGCGCCTGTATCAAAGAAAGCTATTCTGAAAAGTTGTACTGACAATGAAAATTTTATGTAATATTTTTGTCTTCTTTTAAATGATAATTTTTT
Organism: Panax japonicus; assembly: GCA_020205505.1. Taxonomy (NCBI): domain Eukaryota; kingdom Viridiplantae; phylum Streptophyta; class Magnoliopsida; order Apiales; family Araliaceae; genus Panax; species Panax japonicus. The sequence goes on along the minus strand of CM035093.1, from coordinate 7,739,843 downwards.
GGAACAATTACATATTATAGTACATTTATGAAAGTAATTACAAAAATCATACACATAAAATAATTACAAAAATATGACATTTCATCATATATATTTACAATACTAATATAATTAGGAGTCCTTAATTTAAGGGATAAATATTAATGGGCTGACATGACAAAAGGTTGTTTTTTTTAAACGCGTGATAACCGCTTATCATTTGTCTAGGACTCTACAGTTACCAAACCCTTATGCATGCTGAAACCCTTGTTTCTCTCCTCTGTCGCGACTAAACTCGTAATCGGAGTTAAAAAAGCTTGTTTCCGATTATTGTTCTTCATCTCTGTTCGTGCGTTCTTCATCTCGATCATATTTGTTTAGTTGTTTGCCATATTCGTTTAGTTGTTCGTCATTGTCATTGTTACTCGTTATCGCTGTCACACGAGTCTTCTTCCCATATGTATGTATCTGCCAATAATTTCATCTGCTCTCTCATACCTCAATCCCAGTACACTCCAGGTTCAATCCCTTCATAATTACAAAGGTCATGCCAATAATTTCATCTGCTCTCTCATACCTCAATCCCAGTACACTTCAGGTCCCTCTTTCTCTCCCTATATATGTATACGTGTATATGTGTTTGTGAATTATACATACGAAGTGTTCATTATTGTGATGACTATGATTTTGGTATACAGGGGGGCTTTTGTTTAAAATGGATGACAGCAACATGCAGTATGTAACCTCCACATCTTTCCTACTGGTAACTTATGCCAAGTACTTAACCACTTCACACAAGGTAGTCAATTGTGGGGGAGCCATTGTCACCCCCAAGAGGCTACGTAACCTTGCCAAACAACAGGTATATATATATTTTTTATCCAGATTTGAGTAACTGTTTGGTTACTACTGCATTATGTTTTGGTTACTGTTAGCTTGTGATTCGGATACCATTTTTGTTACCTTGATTTGGTATTTTGGTTACTTTTATATGTTGTTATGGTTACCATGAATTTGCTTAGTATACATGGTTGACTAAACTGGTTTTGATGTATATGTTGTTTATGTATTGGTTACCATTAAAACATGTTTTGGTTACTATCATATAAATATTTGGTTTTTTTTTTTTGTTCTGGTTACCATGTATTTGCTTAGTATATATGGGTGGACTAAACTGTTCTTGGTCTATATGTTGTTTATGTATTGGTTACCATTAATATATATTTTAGTTACTAACATATAACTGTTTGATTACTAAATGAGTATATTTTTTGTTACTGTTAGCTTATGATTTGGATACCATTCTTTTTTCCTCAATTGGGATTTTTGTTACTTTTATATGTTGTTTTGGTTACAATGTATTTGCTTAGTATACATTGGTTGACTAAACTGGTTTTGGTATACATGTTGTTTATGTGTTGGTTACTTTTAAAACATGATTTGGTTACTATCATATAACTGTGTAATTGTTATATTATGTTTTTGGTTAGTATGCTTTTATTTGTTGGTCACTACATAGCTGTTTATGATATAAATATTGTTTATATATGGTTACTAATGACTATGTAAATCTGATTTTGTTTATTTGCAGTTATGAGATCTTTACTATGAGGAATGCAACAGAAAATTCACTGAAAAAGTTATATATTGGTGTGACATTGAACTAGAGATTTATCTCCAGACGAGATGCGCCTCCACAGTTGGCTTTTTAACAACTTCAGAAAATTTTCACGAAGATTTGTACCAGATTTTGATTAGTTCGGTTGTCGTTGTACTGTCATTTTAAATTGTGTTTCATACTTTGGTTTTGTTGGATATCCATAGCCATTTGTTATGGTTAGTGAGTATGTAATGTTTATTGAAACTTATGTAAATGAGATTACATATTTGATTATATTACCAGTGATTTGACATTGTTTGTTGGTTCGTAATTGTTACTTCTAAGTTGTGTCAGATACATTGTTTGAAAGGTGCAGTTGGTAACCAAACATGCATAGAAGGGTAACCATTTTATTTTTTGGAAGTAACCAGATAGTTACAAGCTTGTATCATGACATATATCAAGTGTTAAATGTATATGTGAAAGTATACATGGGTTGCCTAAACTGGGTTGGATATACATGTTATTTCTGTTTTGGTTACCATTAAAACATGTTCTGATTACTTTTATATAACTATTTGGTTACTTCGTTATTATGTTTTGGTTACTGTTACCTTATGGTTTGGCTACTATTATTGTGTCCTCAATGTGGGATTTTGGTTACTTTTATTTTTTATTCTGATTAATATGTAATTATTTAGTATACATGGATTGCCTAAATTGGGTTTCATTACATGATGTTTCTATCCTGGTTACCATTAAAACCTGTTCTGGTTACTATCATATAATTATGTGGTTACTATTTTATTATGTTACATTATGGTTACTGTTATTAGTAACCAGATAGTTACAAGCTTGTATCAGGACAAACATCAATGGTTACTAACTAGTAAACAATTATATATTCCTGTAAATAATTAAATTTATTGTATTGGTTACTGACAGTCTTCATTGTCTAATAACTGAATAAACATTGTAATGTAACCAAATCAATATTAGACAGTAACCAAATTACATAATCTCAGTAACCAGAAAATAAACCACATTTTTACATGCAATTTTGAAGGCCTAAATGTTGAAATTTGGCCAAAAAAATCCTGCAGTTCACCAGCAACGCTTGTGACTTTTGATCGTTGACCCGTTTCCAATTAAATTAGTTTCCGAAAACGCCAAAATCTGACACTTCAAACTTGACAAAATTTGCCAAATTGTCACTTCAACCAAATAAACATTATATTGTAATCAATTAAATAGTATACAACAACCAATATATATAATCAGATTAACAGTTGTATGAAGGTAACCAATGTAGTCAATAAGTAACCACCAATATAAAAGAAATAATTATAAAACTCAATAACATTATAGAGTAACTAAATAAACACCTTACATTATCTAAATACATATTATACAGTAACCAAGATATATGTAATTAGTAGCCAAGATTATAAAAAATATTTTTACATTCATTTTACAACCAAAACAATCAGTAATGACTTTGTTACAAATTAAAGACTAACAGATGTATGAAAGTAACCAATATAGTTAATCAGTAACCATCAATAAAAAAAATCAGTATAAAACACGGTAATATTATGTAGTAACCATGGTAATATTACACAATAAACAAGTCAACATTATATACTAACCAAATCCAGATTAGACAGTAACCAACATATATTTACTTAGTGTCCATAACATAAAACATATTTTTCATGCATTTTACAGCAAAAACAAACAATATAAAAAACATCAATATGTACTTAAAGATCTAACTGTTGCAAGAAGGTAACCAATGTATTTAATAAATAACCATCAATATAAAAAACATCAGGAAAATACACTTTTAAAGTATACAACAACCAAATAAATATTATACAGTAACAAAATCAATAATAATCAGTAACCAATTTCTATGTACTTAGTAACCAAAATATAAAACATATTTTTTCATGCATTTTGCTATCAACACAGTCAGTATACTGCCTTTGTTAATGAACATCAATTTTGGCTAACAAGTAACCATTAATATAAAAAACATAAGTAGAAGTGTACATTAATATGCTTCAGCAACCAATAATACAGTAACCAATTAATCACTGCAGTAATTAAGTTTGCATTAGTCAGTAACCAAGTCAGCATGAGTCACTAAATAATATTTTTACACAGTAACTAAGTCAGCATTATAATTTCATACAGTAACCAATTCAGAATTAATCAATAACCATTATAGTGTTACACAGTAAGTAAGTCAGCATTAGTCAGTAACCAAGTCAGCATTAGTCAGTAACCAAGTCAGCATTACTTAGTAATATTATGCAGTAACCAAGACAGCATTAGTCAGTAACTAAGACAACATTAGATAGTATAATGTTACACAGTCAGTATACTAACTTTGTTATTAAAACAGTCAGTACACTGACTTTGTTAATCAATATCAATTTTGGTTACTGTACACCATCAAAAATGTTACCAACCATGTGGTTAATGGTTACTAACAGTAAATAATTATATATTCCTGTAAACAATTAAATTTGTTGTATTGGTTACTGTCAGTCTCTATTGTCTGACAACTGAATAAACATTATAAAGTAACCAAATCAATATTAGACAGTAACCAAACTACATAATCTTAGTAACTAGAAAATAAACCAAATTTTTATATGCAGATTTGAAGGCCTAAATGATAGAATTTGACCAAAAAACCATGCAGTTCACCAGCGAAGCTTGTGATTTTTGATCGTTGATCCGTTTCCAATGAAATTAGACTCCGAAAACGCCAAAATCCGACACTCCAAATTTGACAACATTATACAGTAATATGCTTCAGCAACCAATATTATAGTAACCAATTAATCTCTGCAGTAATTAAGTTTCCATTAGTCAGTAACCAATTCAGCATTGGTCAGTAACCGATTAAGTCAGCATTAGTCACTAGATAATTTTGAGCAGTAACCAAGTCAGCAATATAATTTTACACAGTAACCAAGTTAGCATTAGTCAGTAACCATATAATGCTACACAGTATTTGTAGTAATCATTTTAAACGTGAAAAACTTAAGAAAAGTTATCAATATAGGAATTCGTAGAAAATAGAGGTAACTATATGCATATGAATCACTTACCTCAGTATTCAGATTTTTATCGAAGTTGCTGCGATTTTGTTACTGAACTTCAACAATCACGGTAGTTCGATTGTTTTTGGTTACTGAACTTGAAGTTGTTGATTTTGTATGCTATTTTGTGATCTCAGCGTGCCGTCGCGACGAAAAGTTTCGTCTTCTCCGATCTCAGTGATGTGTCGCGCCAGAAGATTACGGTTACTGAACGGGAAGAAGTTGTTGATACTGTATGCTATTTCCGATTTCAGAGTTGCGTCGTGACAAAGTGATTCGTCTTCTTCGATTTGATAGGCGCGACAGATTTCTGCGTCTTCTCCGTCGTTGATATGTGTTCCGATTTCAAAGTTGCATGATTTTGGCGCGGTTAATTGAAAAGATGAAAATCGGTAACTGACGTATAGGAGTTAATGACACGTGATTTTAGCACGTATATTGTGTATATTTTATTTCTGTAATTATGTTTTGTATGTTTTATTTTTATAATTACTTTCTAATTGTTGTATATTAGTGTAAAGGACCCTAATTTTTTTTATTACTTAAGTCATCTTTTTGGGGCGGATGGAGTATTTATCTTATTTAATGCGAAATTATTTTTTAAAAAAATAAGACTTAAAAAATATCATGTTATGTTATAATATTCAAATAGATATGCATTTTTAGAACGGAGGATATTTATATATAATTGCTTATCAAAATATCTTTTTACCAATTAATGTGACCCGACCTTGTCAACTTTGATCCAAAGACTAATTTTAGAACACGTGATATTGAATATATCTATTTACCCGACTTTGTCAAATTTGACACAATATCAATCTCAATCTCTTTCAGAAGAAACTGCATTGAAGCCAATGTCCCGCTCGTAGGACTAATTCAATTAAAATCTAACTTCCTATAGTGTTTGTGCGTGTGTATATATATACACATATATATACCAACTGGTAGCAAGATTTTGGATCAAAACAATTTGGAGATTTTCATATACTGATTATCAACATGGATTCGTTTGTAGGTTTTGTGGAACTTTTGAAGGAATCAGTCAGTGCCCTACCTAAAAATGGGAAGGTGATGGCCTTCATAACCACGCTATCTTCCCTCCTATACTCTCTTTTCAACTTGTTGACCATCTTCGCCATCACACCCTTAATCTTTAATTTGGCTCTTAAGCAAACCAATCCATCCTTTCCAGATGATGCATCTGATCCCACAAACCCCATTGTTGGTTTCATGGAAAATATGGGAACCCTCTTCGGAGTCGAATTAGTTTTCATTCTTTTTTACTTTTTCATCTCATTTTTCACTGCAATTGCAACAATTTTCATATCAGCTACATCATATTCCAAGGAGGACTTATCTCTCAAGAACTTGGTTCTGAGAGTAGCCGGATCCTGGATTAAGCCACTTGTCACAATGTTTTATGTAAGACTCGTTGCCATAGGCTACATGATTGTCTGTTTTATGGTAATACCAATTCCTTTCTCTATGATTTCTGATCATCCCGAGGCCTCAAAATCTATTATTATTGTGGTTGGAATATTTGCCACAGCCTTTTATCTCTACATATCGGTTTTTCTTATGTTGGGCTTAGTGATTTCAGTAATTGAAGAGAATTGTTATGGATTTGAAGCACTAGGAAAAGCAGGACAACTTGTTAAGGGCAAGAAGCTTGATGGTTTCATGCTCAACTTTTTACTGGCTATGTTTTCCGGGTTTGTCTCCGTCTATGTTTACTGGATATTCAAAGGCGGTCTTAAACGTGAATTGAGTCGGATGCTTATGATGTTGTTTCTTATATTTACCAGTAGCTTGATAACCATGTTTCAGTTCATGGCATACACAGTCTTATACTTCAAGTGCAAAAAGTACCACGGAGAAGAGGTTGAATTACAAGGCGAAGGCGAAAGCGGCAGCAGCATTAAATATACTAAACTTCCCACTGCTACTCTGCATAATGAATATATACCTTAAAATTTAAATACAATCTTTACTAGTATATTGATAGGCCTGGCAAAATATAGTTATGGGTTGGTTTTGGTTTTTAAAATATGGTTATAGTTCATTTAAGAACTAATACCATATTAACCATTTTTAATATGGATAATGTGAGGTTGAAACCATATGGATTATGGTTAAAAACCTATATTAACCATTTTAATATTGTTATGAGTTATGGAGTTTCATAAAGACCTAATTTGACACTAATATTATGTGATTATGTATATACTCTTACCACCACCCCACCCCACCCCATCCCATCCCATCCCATCCCATCACATCCCATCCCACTACCACTAAAAAAATAATATTATGTAATCTATGTATATACCCCTTACCTCCACCCCAACCCAACCAAAAATAATAATATTATGTGATTATGTATATACCCCATACCCCCACTCCCACCCCCACCCCCACCCCACCCATCTCACCTACCTACTCACCCACCCCCCACCCCACCCCTTACCACCACTACCACTAAAAAATAATATTATGTGATTATGTATATACCCTTACCCCCACCACCCCACCCATCCCATCCCCCCCTCCCACACCCCCCCACCCCCCACCCCCCACCCCCCCAACCCAACCCAACCAACCAAAAATAATAATATTATGTGATTATGTATATACCCCTTCCTCACCCACCCCTTACTCGTACCCCCTACCCCACCCCCACTTAGCCACTACCCCACCCCCACCCCCCCACCCCCCCCCCCCACCCACCACCCCAACCCACCCAACTACCCCCACCCCACCCCACCCACCCCACCCCACACCCCAACCCCAACCCCACCCACCTACCTACCCACCCACCCAACATTCCCTCTCAAAAAAATGATATTAAACGATTATGTATACCCACCCACCCACCCCTACCCACCTACCCCCATCCCCCACCCCCACCCCCACCCCCACCCCCACCCCCACCCCCACCCCCATCACTCTCTCCCAAAATAAATTAATATTAAGCGATTATGTATACACCACCCACCCTCTACCCCCACCCATCAAAAAAAATAATCGTGTTTGGTGTAGTTATTAAGAGAGAGAGGAGTGCAATTGAATATAATATGGGTTGAAAAATGGTTAACCAATTAATTAACTATATTTGTTTTAAAAATATGGGTTCAAACTTTAACCAACCTGAATAAATAAAAATAGGTTAACCAACCCATTTGGTTCCAGTTAATATGGTTTGACCCAATAGTTAACTACTTATATTGTCAGATCTATATATTGATGATATTTACTACGTACTGTAAAATTTAAGTAGTTTGTATCTATCTCGATTTGTAATCTATATATGTATACTTTTGTCCCTATATCGATTAGAGCAATAATTTCTTCATAATCAAGATTTGTTATTGACTCTGGTCTGTCAATCTAATGGCAAATGGCAGTTTCTAATAAAAATTGATATTTTTACAGTATCCCTCCATGTGAGAGACTGGATCATCTTAACATGTGATAATATCAATTTTCAATAATAAGCTTGAGCTTAATTTGAAAATAAATACTATCTTCGTTCTTAAATAAGTGTCATTTAAAGTTTTTGCACATAAATTAAAAAGTCATTTAATACTATCATTTAATAGTTAAAATATGTGTAAAATTCTATCACTACCCCTTTATGAGAAGTTGAAAACTATTAATACTAAGGGTGAGAATTTCTTGAGACAATGAGATAAGGTAATGTAATATAGGAAAGTAAATAATTTATTCTCTTAAAAAGTTGTAAACGAAAAATAAATTGAAACACATTTTTTCTTCTAAAATGTCACTTATTTAGGAATAGAGAGAGCAGCAATGGAGAGAGCAGCAGATATGATATATCTTGGGGCCTCCAAGAAAAGGAGACTAACGGCCAACGTAGGAAAAAGAAGACACGGATGCTTCGTGCTTTAGAATTCCATCCCTAAAATCAATTACTCCCTCGGTTCCTATATAACTGACGCTTTAGAGAAAAAAATTGATTCCTAAATAATTGACGTTTCCATATTTCTAGGAGGTTTTTTCTCTTATTTTTCTAGATTACCCCTAAAACACCACATCTTTCCAAGTGCAAGACTCCTATTTAATTTCAACCTTTTCTTTTACAATACGTATTGTGTTCCCAATTTGTTCTCTTTCTCAGAATTTTAAACGTCCCTCAATATGGCTTCAATTTTCATACATTCTCTTAATCTCTGTATTCTCTCGTGGATTCTTTATTATATGCTCTCTCTTCATCTATGTTTTCTACAAAAAATATGAAAAATCCTGTACAACTCTATGGTGTTATTGAGAAAAATCAAATTTCTTTTGATTTAAATGAAGAATCAAACCATGAGTGTGAGAAGATTGCACGAGATATTGATTTGAATTTGCCGGCGGATACTGGAAGATTTTAATAAATTCAAAAGTAGAGCCAAGATTTTAAAATTTTAAAATTTTAAAAAATAGTGAATTTAAACTCAATTTTTTTCGGAGAAAGGAGGTAAGATAATATGAAAAAGAGAGAGATTAAAGTGACTTGAAGAAAAAAAATCATGGAGAATAGTAAAGGTTGTATGTTACTGATATCAATTACTACTACTCATTAATTATAAAAAATAAAAACAGAAAAAGGGTAATTTAGACTTTATCTTGACCCACCATTACTTTCCTTAAAAAGTGGACATTGGCCTTCAACGTTAGTTATATAGGAACCGAGGGAATAACAAACACCGAGTTATAATGATAGTTACAAACAACTCAACATAATGATACTACATCCATTCCATAATAATATTTTTTTAGCTTTATGCACATGAATTAGGAAACTCATTTAATACTATCATTTAAGAATTAAAATTTATATGAAATTTCATCACTACCCCTTTATGTGAAGTTGAAAACTATTAATACAAGGGAGAAAATTTATCTGGGACAATGAGAGAAGTTAGGAGTGATATAGGAAAATAAATAATTTATTCTCCTAGAATGTTGTAAACGACAAATAAATTGGAACACATTTTTTCTTCTAAAAAGACAGTTATTATGAAATGGAGGTAATAGTATCACGGAAGAATTATAAAATTTTATAATTAATTTGCACACAATTCCAAATTGAGAAATACTCAAATAGTTATTACACAACTATTAATTAACTCTAATTCAATGTCATCAATTGATGGCTTCAAAATAATCGAAATTGAGAGACACCCATTAAATTACAGCTTAAGAACTCAAAAGTGAATGAACATTAATCATATTTAGTTGCATACTACTATTAATTCAAAAATATTAGCGTCTGTATCAAAGAAAGCTATTCTGAAAAGTTGTACTTGACAATGAAAAATTTATGTAATATTTTTGTCATCTTTTAAATGATATTTTTTTTTACCATTTAAGTCATCTTTTTGGGGCGGATGGAGTAGTACTTATCTTATTTAATGCGAAATTATTTTTAAAAAAAATATCATGTTATGTTATAATATTCAAATAGATATGCATTTCTAATTTTAGAATGGAGGATATTTATATATAATTGCTTATCAAAATATCTTTTTACCAATTAATGTGACCCGACCTTGTAAAATTTGATCCAAAGACCAATTTTAGAACATATGATATTGAATATACATCTATTTACCTGACTTTGTCAAATTTGACATCTATCTATATAAGAATATTCACAACAGTTTTCTCAATAGACTCTTTATCCTTATATTTGAAGAATATATCAATAAATCAGTATCCAACAATTTCCTTATCCTTATATAATTCTCTATTTTAATCCCTATATATAGTTTGACTCCTCAGGGTGAGGGAATCAAAAGAGCGTTCCATATTTATGTAAAATGACACTTCACACCCTATTTATTGCGATTTTATGTTGGTTAAAGGATCTTATCTCACTTAATTGCTGATTTGGGTATGCCTATCAAATTCACTTATTTTTATTTTTTAAATAGAGGAATTAGAGAATAAAGTGAACTATAAAAAATAAATAAAAATCAGTCAAATTTTGATTTTGATTATTTTTGTAAAAAATATTACTACTAATTATAAATTTTATTATTTTATAATTAAAATAATGTTGTTTTAGTTCTCATAAATATCGTTGCACATTTTGATTTCTAGCAATATCTATTTTTAAATTAAAATAATTACAATTTTTAAATTCAAACAACAATTATTTTTAAATAAAAAATAGTTACAACGTTCAAAACATGATTTGACTGTTGAACTTTCAAGTTTTAATATTTAAGGAATCAATATTAGGAACATGTTGGGTAAATAGTGAAAAAATTGAATCTCTATCCTACCGAATGACCCAATAACACTGTAGTGTAGGGATGGAGATAAGAAAACTGTTGTGAACATATATCATGCTCTTTCAGAAGAAACTGCATAGAAGCCAATGTCCCGCTTGTAGGACTCAATAATCAAGGGCCGTGAATTAATTGATAAATTCGCTGCCCGTTAGTTGAACTAACAAATTGATTAAAAATATTTTTTGGACGATTTTGCTCCCATCAATCCTTATATATAAAGGCAGTAAACCCGATCCTTCTAATTTGAAAATTGGGTGAGTTAACTCACTTAATTTGTTAATTTGAAATCAATTAAGAGTTAACTCACTCAATTAAAACTCTCATGCTAAATTGGAAGCTAGCCTTGAATCGACAAAACCTTTCATTTCTTAAGATTTCCCAATTCTTTCTTCTCATCTTCCTCTACCTCTTCCTCTTCCTAATTCTTTGAAACTCACGCTAACAGGAAATATTTTTGCATTCCACAAGCACTTTTCCTGAGTACCTGCTGAGTTCCACAGGTCTGTTTCATGAATACCTAAATCATCTAAGACATTTCTCCATCGTTTCCCACAAAAGGTCTCGTCTCTTGAAAATGAGTTTTTGGGGTTATCATGGAGACCACAGTACACAATGACACTTCCGCCACTGCAGCGCATCCTACCAAGGGAACCTCCCACAGACAGTGGTGATCTGGAAGCAGGAAGCTGAATGAATCCTCTCATGTCCTACCATCTCCTCCTGGAACATTAACACCAACAACTATAGATACCGAACCAATCTGTATACCACCGGAGATCGAATAATCGTATATAAGGGAATCTTCTCCGATAGCCTTGAATCGACAAAGCCTTGAAGGAAAGGTTTGTCATCCAAAATCGCACCAGATCTCAATGTACGTTATATTTTCAATTTAATTGTTCTCTGTCCTAGGGTTTTTTATTGGTTTTGGAATCGTCTCTTCATATCTTCTTCAATCGTATGTTTCTCTTCTTTCCGATCATAACCCTTTTTCACTTTATTCAGAAATGAATTGGGTTTTTTGTTCATGAAAATTGGGTTCCTTGCTTAAGGTATAGATCTTTGTTTCTGTTTATTATATCTTCAAATCTCACATAATAAGATCCAAAGATGTAATCTTTAAGATTTTGGTATACATATTTAGTTGTTATGGGGTTTCTGTACCTAATTTCTCTAGCTACAGGGAAAAAATATAAAAGGTCATTTTTCTTGTTTTTTTTCTTCCTTTTTTCCCCTTTATTTCCCTTCCACCCTTTTCAAGTGTTTGGTGGGTTCAGAGTTGTTTTCCTGATGAATTATAGATTTTTAGAGGTGAAATGTTGCTCAAGTATGAATTTTTTTGCTGATTTTAAATAGGTTTAGGCTAATTTTCCTGGTAATTCTTTAGATTTTTATGAGATTTTTGTTGGTCATGTTTGTATTTTATTTATTTTTTGTATTTTTTTGTGATTTTTGTGGTTTAGTTTGTTCTTGCAGATCTCTGGAGAAGCTACAAAATTTGATCAATTTTGTAGCATTTTCCAGGCTAGTCTTCTTAGCCTTCTTTTCTTAGAGGCAAGATTTTTGTGATTTTTTTAATTATATGATGGTTAAGTAAACTTAGTGCACACTGGGCAATAAGTTGAAATTTGAGATATCAAGTACATATTAGTTTAATTTTTGACTAATTGAGATGGGGCTTTTGGCCTATAACTTTTAATTTGGGTGTTGAGCTATTGTTTGTATTTTATTTGGTTTATTTATTGATATTGATTTAATTTATTTATAAAACAAACACAACATACTAATTTCTCCGTGAGAATCTGCTTGCTCAGACACATTTATTGAAAAGTTGCGCAGAAATTGTTGATTTTTCCCTCTTAATGTTTGTTATGTTTTTCAAAATAGGTTGGAAAGCAAGGTGCTGACAAATGGAAGTTAATGACTGATGAAGTGAGTGATAATCTGAAACTGTAAACCATAAAACTTATTATCTTTTGATGGTGTTTTGATTACTTGAACATATATTTGTTTAATTAGGAGAGGAAACCTTATTTGGATAAAGTTGTTGAGCTTAATTAATGTTTGAAGAATATTTTCATATAAATTAAGATGATCAATTACAATTTTAATTTTATAAATAAGCCTACACAAATGCATTATTAAACAATTATTGTATGTAGTCAAGCATTATATATATATATTATCATTAATTTGAGTTAGATTATCTATTGACTTTGATTGTGCATCAGACTCTAGATTATCAAATTGAGCTGAATTATGTTGGTAGGTTTGCACCTGTCTGCAACTCTTACGGGCTAGAGTTGTTATGCAAAAATGGCTCAATATTAGTGCTAAGGAATCATATTACAGTGCTGATACTAAAGATGATGATGGAAGTGACAGTGAATTAATATTGAAGGTTTGATTAAATTTCACCAAATTATGTTCATAGATATATGAAAGATTTATCATATTGGGTTTTGTATTTGATGTGTTTTTAGTGGGTTTTATGATATTTGGAATTATTTTGGAAATTGAATGAGTATTCTTGGGCTTGAATTTGATTGGTGATCTTGGGGTGGTTTGTTTTTTGTGACAGACTTTTGTGATTGGCCTAAAGAATCGCGGTTTAAGGATAATCAAAGTAATGTCATTAAGATTGATCCTAATGGTAATGTGTTCTGTTTAAAGTTGATTTTTTTTATCTTTGAGATCATTTTGCTTGCTTTTTATGAGATTTTGAGAAATGAGAACTATTATTTTATTGAAGAGTTGTTGCAATTAATGTGATGATTAATTAAGCTACAACTTTCTCAATTATTTTCTGCTTAATTGTGAATTTGTGGTTTATTTTGTATTTTGTTAGTCAATTTATTTTAGGTTCATGTTTTGTCTTGGGTTTAAGTTATGTAGATACTAAATAGACTAATGAACGCAACGATAAATGGAAATCAAACTCTGACTTTACTTTCAGCAATTGTCATTTTTGGTGTGTTATATTTTTATGCAAAATGAAAAACTTATACAAGGGTGGTTGGGAATAATGACACTTTTTTGGGTCATTTAACTTTTGATTATGTGGTATAATTAGATGTTTAGTTTTACTATACATATTATTCTCTTCAAAATAAGACAAACCATTTCCCTCAAAAATTTTAGAACAGTTTTTAGTGGTATTAGTAAGAGTATGGGTATATAGCTCAACCTTGAAATAGATACTTCCACATTACAAATTTGGTAATACCCTGGCATCTCAATCAACAAATTTATCAAATTTAGTGATACTTTGGCATCACTAGAGTAATACGTTTTTATTTTTCTTTAGAATCCTTTACTTCAACATTGGTTTTCTTTTTTTTGTCCTTTCATAATTGTAATCATGATTATATGCACTTGTGATCAATTCATTAAGTTAGTGTTAATTTTTATTATATTACCTTTGTTGCATGACTTTGCATGTCGTTAATGGGTTTTTAGAGCAAATTGATTTTTTACACATTAGAGTATGTATTTGCTCAAGTTGAAACGTCAAGGTCATTAGATTTTTTTGAAACGATTCTCCTTCTATTAGACAATGTGGTATACTGTCTAGACATTAATCTGGAAGATTGAAAATGTTATTATGTTGTAATGGTGGATGTTGTTGTCTTGGGTGTGCCAAAATTGTTCTGGAATTATGTAAAACTTCATATCTAATGTTTTTAACACTTAAGAATATGGGTTGTGAGACCCATGAGGATGAAGGTATCTAATTAGTCGCTGATAACTAATCTGAGAGCTATAGTCATTCACTACATCATGTAATTGGATGCTTTAAGCATATTGTCTTGACTTTTTATCTGTGTTATGTTCAGTTGGGAATTTCTGTGTTTTCAAATTACTTTATTTTCTGTGTGTATGTGTATTTATATATATATATATATAAATATTGAGGATAGCTTGGTATTGAATTGACTTGGCAATTTTTTTTTATTGTTTTTGCTCAATTGGTCAGTGATTCTTTATAATACTGAGTTGAATATGGGTTATTCTATATGTTGTGTGTTTCAGACTACTTGATAATGAATTTTTGAACTTTCGACTTTAATCAACCCCATTTACTAATATCTAAAGCTTGGGATTTGGAATTTATCAATGTAGGCAGCACTTGACCCTGCACTTGAGAACCAAATAGCAGGTATTGTACTTACGTCACCTGCAGCAGGAGTTCAGCCGTCACATCCAATATTTTTGGTGAGAGTTCTTCGTCATGTATTAGCATATCTGCAAAATTATTTTATCAAGGAGAGATTGATAAAAATCAGTAGGCGTACCTATGCAATGGATGGGGCAACTAGCGCTTAGGGTGATCTTATTTATTTATTATAGATTTTTATACACCGTAAGAAATAACTAGGTGAGGATTCTTCTAGGTCTACGAATCCCAGCAAATCCACGATTCTAAATTCGTGGATTCTTCCGAATTATTCTAGGGGAATTTATTTTAGGTTTTTTAAATGATAAGAATTGAAAGTATTACCATACTATATACTGTATAAATAATATAGTGTTTTATAAACCCAAACAACTGCAGTTTGTTGGGTTCATGGTGCTCTTTTATGTTTCTAAAAGTTAGTCTTTACATGTTTATGATAGAAGTCATGCAATGGTTTATATCTTTTTCTTTTTCTTTATGTTCCTACCAAGAGTGCAAGTGAGAGAAAATTGGATACTACATTGTTATGAAGTCAAAAATGGTACATTGCTTTATTTTATGAAGAACTCAATTCCAAGATAACAAATCGAAAAGAAGTTCACCGGACCAAAGAGAGCTTAAATTTTTGGAAGATATAATATTGTATTTTTATATGGTGTTTAAATTTCAGGATGTAAATTGGTTGCATTGGGTTTGATAGCGTTTGTAATCTTGATGTTCAATTTAAAAGAATTTTGTTGTGAATTCGTACCGAGTATTTGAAAATTATGTTATGAATTAGTTATATATAAAATTCTACAGGTGTGTATTCATCTCCGGTTGTGTAAATAACAATTTCACAATTATTTATATATTTTTAATTTTATATTTACATATTTGTTGTAACATATAATGTCTTTAATTTCGAGCACGATCGTATTAGTAAATTATACAATTCATTATTCAAATTAACCCGTGCATTGCACGGGCTATCAACTAGTTAGTCATTAACGCCTTTGGAATAAAAATTTAACTTAGCCAATTCACTAATTTAACGCATATATATTCACATTTATCTAACAAAATATATTTGATTTTGACTTTTCTACTCACCTTAATAAATTATTTAGACCGTCTAAAATTTTGGATGAATTATCCGTCGATGTAGTGCCCTAGTCACAACACACACCTTGTGGTTTAATAAGTACAGGGCTTCGGGTTTGGTTTGGGTTCGACCATTACTCACTTCTCTCCTTTCTTCCTTTCTCCCTCCCTCTCTGATCCGTTCTCTTCACCGCCGTCACACACACATATAAAACCATATAACTATACATAAATGTAGACACAAACGTCAACAACCAAACCCTTTCAAAACGTTGTCGTCGTCACACCATCATCATCTCTCTCTCTATATATATCTCAATTGTTGAAGCTTACGGATCGGACTTCTAGGAGATCCGTATCATCCTCTTCCCCTCCGGTAAGCACCTTTCCACCCCATATTTCTAAGCGTTTATGTAGTTATATATGTGTGAATATAAATGTTTTTTTTTCTTTTTAAAAGCCGGTATTCGGATTTTAGGGTTTCAGACTCAATTTATAATTGTTTTCATAATAAAACTATATACACTTTTTTAAGTAATCTATGATATTAACTATTGCATTAATAGGAATCAATTAAATTTACACCAATTTTGAGTTTTATGATTTCACAAATCCACTATGATTTTTTTCTTTTTGAAATGAGACTATGTTTTGAACAAGAGGGGGTATTATCTTATTAGAAAAGAAACAAACTTTACTTTGTTCAACCTCTTTGTCTCTTTAGTGAGGATTTCAGTGTTGTAAATCTCTTTTTGTCATTAATTTTATATCTTTCATGATTTTATAAAATCTTTTACTCGTATGCAAGTAAATAGAAATATATGAAAGAAATTTATTTTTTCTAAAAAGTCCTTTAGTTTACAATTTCATTCTACACAATACTCCCTTTGTTCCACAAAAGAGTCTCATTTGCCCAAAAAAAAATTCCCCACCAAAGGAAACCTATTTGTTTAACGTCTTCTATAAAATGACAAAGTGACATTAAGTTTGCCGTAATAATTTCATTATTATCATGTCATCACTGCTAAACTAGAAATAATAATAAATTATTATTTCAAGGAGTAAATATGAAACAAAAATATATTCTTAATATTTACAAAATTTGCAAATGGGATTCTTTTTTGGGGAATGGAGGGAGCAATATTTAGTAGCATAATTTAGGGAGCAATATTTAGTTTGATTTTTACAAATCTAGTATTCCTAACATCCATGGTTTTCATGTATATCCCTGGAATCAAGCACAGATTAGATACGAAAGTTATCAATATGTTGTGATAATTTCCATTGTGTGATTTATTAACATATCATGTATTTTCTTTTCATTGTGTGTTTACTTGTGTGATTTGGATAGCATGTTTGGGATTACTTGTTTTATTTGGATTAGGGATTCATTAGCATGTTTGGGATTCCTTGTTTTATTTGAATTTGGGATTCCTTGATTTGGATTCCTTCACATGATTTAGAGATTTGGCCTGAATTATACAAACTAACTGACTGCCTAAGTGAAATTTTTAGTCCGAAGGCGTTAATGGCTAATGGGGGCAGAATTGTCCGAGAAATATTTTTAATCAATCCGCTAGTTCAACTAGCAGACATCGAGTTTACCAATTAATTCACAGCCTTTGATTATTATAATGGAGGGTTATGATGCTATTTGCCCATTTTTTTTCCATAGCAAATACATGCTATGGATTATTTCCTTATATATATATATACACACACACACACACCAATTGGTAGACAAGCTTTAGGATCAAAACAATTTGGATATTTTCGTATACTGATGGTGATGGTGATGGCCTTCATAACCACACTATCTTCCGTCCTATACTCTCTTTTCAACTTCTTGACCATCTTCGCCATCACACCCTTGGATCTTTAATTTGGCTCTTAAGCAAACCAATCCATCCTTTCCAAACGACCCAGATGATGCATCTGATCCCACAAACCCCATTGTTGGCTTCATGGAAAATATGGGAACCCTCTTCGGAGTCGAATTATTTTTCATTCTTTTTTACTTTTTCATCTCATTTTTCACTGCAATTGCAACAATTTTCATATCAACTACATCATATTCCAAGGAGGACTTATCTCTCAAGAACTTGGTTCTGAGAATAGCAGGATCCTGGATTAAGCCACTTGTCACAATGTTTTATGTAAAACTCGTTACCATAGGCTACATGAGTGTCTGTTTTATGATAATACCAATTCATTTCTTATGATTTCTGACCATCCCGAGGCCTCAAAATCTATTATTATTGTGGTTGGAATATTTGCCACGGCCTTTTATCTCTACATATCGGTTTTTCTTATGTTGGGCTTAATGATTTCAGTAATTGAAGAGAATTGTTATGGATTTGAAGCACTAGGAAAAGCAGGACAGCTTGTTAAGGGCAAGAAGCTTGATGGTTTCATGCTCAACTTTTTACTGGCTCTGTTTTACGAAATTGTCTGTCTATGTTTACTGGATATTCAAAGGCGGTCTTAAACGTGAATTGAGTCGGATTGTAATGACTCAAGTCCCACACCTTCTAAATTTGAAACCCTTACCCTTTCCTAAATCTATAAATAGAAGGGCTCAAACCTTTTATTTCATTCACCAACAATAAGACCTTCAATTTTGAGAAAGCCTTTGTTGTGGGATGATTTTTTTTTTATAAAACCTCATTTGTTAAATTTTGGCTTAGAGTGCGTAGGCAGACTGTGGAGCTCTTATTTTTGGGTATGTTTTTACGTAATTTTTTTGTATTATTATTATGTTAAATATTGTATTTAGTTTGTTAGTTAAAGTTGATATTTTGGTATATTTGTTGGTAATTAGTATTTTTCATTGTCGTTATTTTTGTAGTTTTAATTATTGCTTTGTATTTAGATTATTAATTAATAGTTTTGGATTAATATTATTGGCTTTAATTATTATTTTGTATTAAGATTATTATTTTGGTGTAATTGTAATATTTGTTTGAAAAAGGATTATATATGGAAAAAATATTTTGTAAATATACTTATAGTTATAATAATAATAAGAAAGTTGTTAAATAATAGAATTACAGTAAAACCTCTATTTAAGAATAGACTTGGGACTTTGTATTCTAATTGAGAGGTTATTACTAAATATAGGTATTAGTACAAAATATTTTCTGAACACCCAAAAATATTCACTTTAACAAAAATATAGATTTTATAGACTTTATAACAAAAATTAAAAAAAAACATAAATTATTTAGATTTTCAAACTAGGAAAATGTAGTCTTTTATAGGAAATGTAGTCTTTTATAGGAAAATGTAGTTCTTTATAGAAAATGTAGTCTTTTATAAAAAATGTAATCTTTTAAAATTAATATTGTCTCTCATATATATATATATATGAAATTATTACTATATAGAGATATGGTTTCTTAATACGGGACTTAAAAAGTATATAACATATTATAATTTAAAGGTTATTCCTATTTATAACTGGCCCAAATTGGGACCAAATTTTTTTATAATATTGTAGAGGTTATTCTTGTATAGAGTATTTACTGAATATCCTTATGACATTTAATTGTTCTAAATTTATATTTAGGAATTGTTCGACAATTAAATTTGTGTTCAATGATATCGAGTTAAGTGACTTTCTAAGCCATTTAGTATTTTGAAATTTTTGTTTATAATTATGTATGCTTTAGTAATTATTCGGATGCCTAAATGTATTGTTTAAATATTTGTTATACTTTATTTAAGGTTTCCATTTGAATAAAAATGTTACTCTATTTTGTTTAAAAATCCGGATCAAGTATCAAAATAAAATTTTGATTTAGATAATGATATTATGTGATTTGGAACTGTGAAATAAGTATAATTTTGAACATCGAAAATATTTTTAGAAACCTCAGTCCGACTATGTACAGAAACGTTAGTGTTTACGCTAGTTCCGGAACAATTTAGGACCTACTAAAGCGTACACCTTTAGATACCCTTCGGGGGGAGCTTTTCGGGGCACGTGCATGATAAGATACCTTAGTAGGGGGCGTGTCATTGACATTATCGAACCATTGGACCCTGTAACGTCATCAGGGTTGTGGATTAAAAGATACATTGAATATATTGAAATCGTTTTCGAATTATGTTTTGTGATTATTGATTTTGTTTTTGAAAGTATATATTGACTTTTGTTATTGAACAAGAAAAGATTATTTTCGAAAAGTATGTTTATTATTGTTATTGAATTCAAAAAGTTATTTTGAAAAAGTGTTTTGCAAATTATACTTGATCCACCTAAATAGTAAAGATTGTTATTTCTTGGGCTTCATCGCTCACCCTTACATAATTTCTATAGGAAACTTGTTAAGAGTCGAGTATTGTGGAAGACCGAAAGATAGTTTTGTTTAAGAAGTTTAGGAATATTTTAGAGTTATGATAAGACTTTCTTTTTTTAATGGAGTTGTGTCTCCAAAGTTATGTTTTCAGTATTTAGTTATTGAATCTTAGTGTAAATTTGTTAATAAAAGACTGTTTGGTTTCAAGTTAGTTTTATTATTGTGTTTTCGTTTGGGCTGCGCTATTGATATTGTTGCCTTTTGCGGGTCTTTGGGTTTGCGGCGTGTGGCACTCCGGACATGTAGTGAGTTTGGGGTGTTGCACAGATGCTTATGGTGTTGTTTCTTATATTTGCCAGTAGCTTGATAACCATGTTTCAGTTCATGGCATACACAGTCTTATACTGCAAGTGCAAAAAGTACCACGGAGAAGAGGTTGAATTACAAGGCGGCAGCAGCAGCAGCAGCATTAAATATAGTAAAATTCCCACTACTGCTCTGCATTATGAATATATACCTTAAAATTTAAATACAATCTTTACTAGTATATTGATGATATTTACTACGTACTGTAAAATTTAAGTGGTTTGTATCGATCTCTATTTGTAATCTATATATGTACACTTTTGTCCCTATATTGATTAGAGCAATAATTTCTTCATAATCAAGATTTGTTATTGACTTTGGTCTGTCACGAAACAATCTAATGGCAAATAGCAATTTTTAATAAAAATTGATATTTTTACAGGATCCCTCCGTGTGAGAGAATGGATTATCGTAACATGTGAAAATATCAGTTTCTAATAAATAAGCTCGAGCTTAATTTGAAAACAAATAACAGATATCGACCTATCTTGTAACTGGGGCCTCCAAGAAAAGGAGATTAACGGCCAATGTATAGGTCAGAAAAAAGAAGACACAGATGCTTAGTTCTTTAGAATCCCATCCCAAAATCAATCGACAAACACCCAGTTTCTGAGTGGACAAGGAATTTTAAAAAAGGATCAAAATCTCATCATCCTTCTCATTGAGAGAGGAGAGGTGGTATAGTATTGTTGATCTGGCAAAATATAGATTTGGTTTGGTTTTGGTTTACATAAAATGATTATGGGTCCAAATAATAACTTAAACTATATTATTCATTTTTAATATGGTTTGTATGGGTTGAACCCAAATGGTTATAGTTTTAATATAGGTTGACCCATATTTTATTTTTTTGAGATTTATGTACTCTCTCTTCTCAATTCTCATTTTTTTAATTAATTCTCTCTAAAATAGATTAATAAAACATTGATAATAATATACTAAATATTATATTAGATTAACTAAATATTATCTTTTTTTGGGGTGTACATAATCAATAAATATTTTTTTTGGGGGTGGGGGTGTATACATAATCACTAAATATTTTTTGAGGGGAGTGGAGGGTGGGGGTGTATACTATACATAATCACTAAATAAATTTTTTTGGGGGATGGGGGTGCAGTGCGGTGGGGTGGGGGTAAGCGGGGTGGGAGTGTATCAATAATCACAAAATATTATTTTTTTGGGATGAGAGGTGCGGCGGGGTTGGGAGGGAGCGTGGGGAGTGGGGCTGGGGGCGGGGTGTATACATAATAAATAAATATTATATTCTGGGGAGTGCGGTGATGGTGGGAGTGTACATAATCAGTGAATATTTTGTGAAAGTGGGAGGTGTATACATAATCGCTAAATATTATTTTTTTGGGGGGAATGGGGGGTAAGAGGATGGGTGGGGATGGACGTGGAGGGTGGGGACGCGGTGGGGTAAGGTGGACGAGGTGGGAGTGTATTCATAATCACTCAACCGAACAATTCTTCCATTTTCGATGCATGCAGTCGATGCTTACATCCTAAGAAAACCACGTTCTTCAGCTTTTGATAGCAATCTAACGATGTCATTATTATTGGGGGATCTCAGATATTCTTTACCAAAAATTGAAATGATTGCTTTTACAAACCTTTTAAGACTCAATATAGTCGTGTTTTCACCGATCCGCACATAATCATCAATGGAATCCGCTGAAACACCATAGGCAAGCATCCGCATTGAGGCAGTTATATTTTGTTGAGAAGATAAACCGCGTTGTCCTGCAGCATTCATTTTTTGGACGAAGTATGAATCATACGCTTCAACTGCTCTTTGAATTCGGAGGAAAAGCGGGCACCACATTCTAAACCTTCTCCGAAATAGATACGAGGGGTATGTTGGATGTTCAACAAAATAATCACGAAAAAGTTGATTACGACCTTCATGTCTACCACGATCAATGGTAATGCGATCTTGCATAGAACCACGATGACGTGATGTATGCTTATTGACATTTTGTTCTTCAATAGCCGTCATGTTTAAAAATTGTCCATATGCTTCATCTTCTTTTTCATCCATGTGCAACATAGCTAATTCGAATTGACTAGACATATGTAAAATAACTTATTTGACTGGAAGACTGAAGTTGAGATGAGTGAATATGAGAACCGGATGTGCCTTATATTTAGAGATGTTATTTGTTCTTTAAAATATAGTCGTTAGAATATGGTCGTTGAAATATGACCGTTGGAGTTTTTTTGAATTCATTGATTATTTTAATCTTTTTATATTATAGTTCACGGGATAGTCCATAAGATAGTTCATCTACTAGAATGATTGAAGACTAAAGGACAGTTGCTGATGTCATATGAACTAAATATAGTCCAGCAGATAGTCCATCTGCTGGATATGCTCTTAGGATCAGCAATTGTTCCAAAAATAACTGCATCAAAGGCATCTTGGTTGTCAGTCCTAGAAGCTCTTGCGGAACAAAGCAACACATGTTCCTTGTCAGCATCTTCGGCAAACACATCAATCAAGTTTTTATTAACGATCTTTTTAAAGAGATAGATAGTACAAAACTTTTAAGGAAAAAAAAAGATGGGTGTGAACCTTATGCCTCTCATTCCCACTCTGATCCAAAAGAGTCCATTCGAAAAGTGCCCTAGCATCTTGTCCCCTTACTGGTAAGGGCGATGAACAACGATACTCACCAACCGTAAACATATCAGAGCTATGTACTTCCCAATTCTGATATATCCCTTTGGAAAGCGAATACCCTGTTATCTTAAAATCATGCCAACCGTTCACTGCTTCGGTTACTGATACATAGAAGTTGTCCTGGATGTTTCTGTAGAGAATATGTGAAATTGGACCGGATCTGGGGTTTTGAAACAATGTTGAGGGGGAATTGGAGTGATTTGAACTTGCGCCAAGGGTTTTTCTATGCGGAGATGGGGTTGTGAGGGAGAAGGAAATCTAGGGATTCTGTTTAATGCTTAGAGTAGTATCGAAAGCAAAGTAATCAAAATATTCTTTGGAATCCATAAACAACAATTAAAAACTTTTTTCTAAAAAGATAATTAAAAAGGATAGGGTGGAGTACTTTTCCATCATATTTTCACAACAAAATTTTAGTAATATTTTGACAAAAACTTGCTCACTTAAATTTGCACTTGAGTGGCATTTTATATTTTTACAGAAGAAACAATTTTTAAGTCCCATAACTATGCACACCCCTTAAATTCTTCGAGAACTTTGCAATTTCTCTAATTACACAATTATCTTCTTTATATGATAATAATTATAGTACCTTAGGCTTGAATAAAATCTTTTCAAAGCAAAAATAATACAAAGATGGGGATATATAATGGTGGATATCATAGCTTGCAAAGTTTACATGAATTGAATACAAGGTACACAAGAAGTAAACTCAAAATCCCCCGACATTTATACACCTTCAATGAGACAGACTGAACAAAACAATGTGAAATTTGACATGACTATAGCACCTACTACATCACTGATACCGATGATACACGTGTGAATACTAGTAAGCACCTACTACCTACCTAGCAGCTAGCTAAGGAGACTAGACTGAATAATTGAACTATGCCATACAAACCAAAGCCTGACTGATACTGACAAAATATATTGAGACATGACAAAAAAGAATCATCCACTAAAATTTTATACCCCACCAAGAAACAAATTACTTCGCAAGATCCCTAGATTTCCTCCCTCACAAACTGACCAATTTCTCTTCGCATATGTAGGAAATTGTCTGGGATAAGTCTGTTCATCTCAGCCATCAGTGCCGCATTCAATTCATTGAACTCCGCAAGATTTTGTGCATCACCGGCTAAGTTCTTTCTTCCATCCTCAAGTGCTTCCTCAACCCTATTGGGATTTCTTGGGGTTTTGTACAGTAGATACACAAATTTCCACATACGCATCACAAGACTTACACCCGATGATCCGAGTGCCACCCAAACTACTATTATTTCAATGTCAGAGTTTTCAGGGTTATGGAGTTTAGATAAAACTATTACAAAAGAAACAGTCACCAGAATGACATGACCGAGGAGTGTTAAACACTCAAGATTGTCAGTTATACTCACTCTCTGCTTCAGCGCACTGAACCATCAGTTTGGTCGTTCATTACTAGGTCTAGGTTTGTGCGGTTTCACCAATATGTGGAGGAGATATAATATAACATCCATCCCCACGAATATTAAGGTCATGCTGATTGTTATGATCTTTGAAGACCTCGGTACTTTATCTTCAATACTAAATCCATTACCAGTGAAAGAAAACCCAATAGACTGAAGAGGATGATGTACATCTTCAACAAAAAGTTGGTGTAGAAAGATGGACTTCGTCCTACCCTTGAGGGAACAATGGTAATCAGTACAAGTGACTGATCTTCACCAATATGCGCAACTTCAAATTTCAAATTTTCTTGATTTGTTTTCTTGAAAACCCTTTTAACCCTTCTTCATTAGGGGCACACCTGTTCTTCAATTCAGTCCAATGGGTATCGGACTAATTTTTCAATTCAGTCCAACGGTTATTGGACGAATTCTTAAATAGAGTCCAATGGTTATTGGACGAATTCTTGAATTGAGTCCAATTGCCATCCCATCCATTTCCTCTTTCTTCTCCTCCATCTCAGTATGTGAAGAGGCAAGCAATGTTCATTCTCATGCACTCCCTCTGGTACCTCTACTTCTACCTCATCTATTTCAGCCATGAGGGAAAGAAGAGAAAAGAGAGAAGAAATGAATTTTTTTGTAAATTTTAAGAGAATCAAACTTTTTAGTCCAAGAACAATAACAAAGAGCTGATGAAAACATCAACAAATTCCTAACCTATAAGTTTCCCGCTAACATTTTGTTCAAATAACTGCCAACGGTCAACGGTTTTTCTTTTTCACCCTTTTGGTATACATGTACCTTCTTAACCTTCTTTTCTTGAGTCTTAGCAAATAGTTTTCTTTTATTTTCTCGAGGTGCCTAAATGGTTTTAACAAATGTTGCCCATGGGGATATATACCCATACCATTGTGTACCCATTTCCATTAATTGAGTAGTTCACTGTTGGAACACGACCTTCAGTAAGAGCAAAGAAGATAGATGATCTTTTCAAAATGATCATATCATATATAAGAGTCTGGTAATCCAAAAAATGCATGCCATATCCAAAGATCGTATGAAGCCACCGCTTTTAAAATAATTGTTGGCTCATGCATATGTCCAGAATACATACCATGCCACGCAACCGGACAATTATTCCATTTCCAATGCATGCAGTCGATGCTTCCCAACATCCCAGGAAAATCACGCTCTTCAGCTTTTAATAACAATCTAATGATGTCATTACTATTGGAGGATCTCATATATTCATCACCAAAAATTGAAATGACTGTTTTTACAAACCTTTTAAAATTCAATATAGTCCTGCTTTTAAAAACCAGGATGTCATTGATGCAGTTACTCAAGAAAAGAAGGTTAGGAAGGTACATATGTACCAAGGGGTGAAAAGGGAAAATCGTTGGCCGTTGGCAATTATTTGAACAAAATGTTGGCGGGAAATTTAATAGGCTAGGAATTTGTTAAAAAGGTTAGATGTTTTTATCAGCTCTTTGTTATTGATTTTGAATTGAAAATTTTGATTCTCTCAAATTACCAAAAAAAATTCATTTCTTTTTCTCTCCCTCCCATGGCTGAAATAGATGAGGTAGAAGTAGGGGTATCGGAGGAAAGTGCACGAGAATGAACATTGTTTGTCTCTTCACATACTAAGAAGGGGGAGAAGAAAGAGGAAATGAATGAGAGGGCCATTGGACTTGATTCAAGATTTCGTCCATTAACCATTGAACTCGATTCAAAAATTCGTCCAATAACCGTTGGATTGAATTGAGAAATTAGTCCGATGCCATTGGATTGAATTGAGGAACAGCTGTGCCCTTTAAAGAAGAAGGTTAAAAGGGTTTTCAAGAAAACAAATCAAGAAAATTTGAAGTTGCACATATTGGTGAAGAAGATGAGTCACTTGTACTAATTACCATTGTTCTCTCGAAGGTAGGACGAAGTCCATCTTTCTACACCAACTTTCTGTTGAAGATGTACATTATCCTCTTTAGTCTATTGAGTTTTCTTTCATCGGTAATGGATTTAGTAACAAACAAAAAGTACTCGGGGCCTTCAAAGATCACAACAATCAACATGACCTTAATATTCGTGGGGATGAATCCGCACAAACCTAGACCTATTAATGAACGACCTTACTAATGGTTCAGTGCGCTGAAGTACAAAGTGAGTATAACTCGCAATCTCGAGTGTTTAACACTTCTCAGGTCATGTCATTATTATGGTGGCTGTTTCTTTTGTAATAACTTTATCTAACCTCAATAACCTTGAAAAATCTGACATTTAAATAATAGTTGCTTGGGTGACACTCGGATCATCGGGTGTAAGAGGCTTGTGATGGGTATATGGAAATTTGTGTATCTAGTGTACAAACCCCAAGAAATCACAGTAGTGCCGCTCTTGTGGCAGCCTACCAGGATTTGAGGGAGTCAGGCCAGAGGGTCGAGGAAGCACTTGAGGATGGAAGAAAAAACTTAGCCGGTGATGCACATAATCTTGCGGAGTTTAATGAATTGAATGTGGCATTAATGGCTGAGATGAACAGACTTATCCAGACAGTTTCCTACATATGCGAAGAGTAATTGGTCAGTTTGTGATGGAGGGAAATCTAGGTATCTTGCTGAGTAATTTGTTTCTTGGTGGGGTATAAAGTTTTAGTGGATGATTCTTTTTTGTCATGTCTCAATTTAATTTGTCAATATCAATCAGGGTTTGGTTTGTATGCTATGGTTCAATTGTTCAGTCTAGTCTCCTTAGCTAGCTGTTAGGTAGGTAGTAGGTGTTAGCTTTTTACTAGTATTCACACGTATATTAGTGATGTAATAGGTGATATAGTCATGTCAAATTTCACATTGTTTTGTTGAGTCTGTCTTATTGAAGTTGTATTAATGTCGGGGGATTTTGAGTTTACTTCTTGGGTACATTGTATCTATTTCATGTAAACTTTGCCAGCTATGATATCCACCATTATTTACCCCATCTTTGTATTGTTTTTGCTTTGAAATGATTTTATTCAAGCACAAGGCACTATAATTATTATCGGATAAAGAAAAGATAGTTGTGTTATTAGAGAAATTTCAAAGTTCTCGAAGAATTTAAGGGGAGCGCATAGTTATGGGACTTAATAAATTGTTGCTTCTGTCAAAATATAAAATGCGACTCAAGTCCACATTTAAGTGAGCCAGTCTTTGTCAAAATATAACTAAAATTTTGTTGCAAAAATATGATGGAAATGTACTCCACCCTTTCCTTT
Source organism: Panax japonicus (assembly GCA_020205505.1). Classification (NCBI taxonomy): domain Eukaryota; kingdom Viridiplantae; phylum Streptophyta; class Magnoliopsida; order Apiales; family Araliaceae; genus Panax; species Panax japonicus. The sequence continues at coordinate 7,711,547 of CM035093.1, read as the reverse complement.
TTAATTATCTTTTTAGAAAAAAGTTTTTAGTTACTTTTTATTGTTGATGTATATGGATTCCAAAGAATATTTTGATTACTTTGCTTCCGATAATACTCTAAGCATTAAACAGAATTCCTAGATTTCCTCCTCCCTCACAAACCCATCTCTGCAAAGAAAAACCCTAGATCCGGTCCAATTTCACATATGTAGAAACATCCGAGACATCTTCTTCTTTGTATCAGTAACCGAAGCAGTGAATGGTTTGCATGATTTTAAGATAACAAGGTATTTGCTTTCCAAGGGGATATATCGGAATTGGGAAGTACATAACTTCTGATATGTTTACGGTTGATGGGTATCGTTGTCATCGCCCTTGCCAGCGAGGGGACTAGATGTTAGGGCGCTTTTCGAATGGATTCTTTTGGATCAGAGTGGGAATGAGAGGCATAAGGTTCACACCCATCTTAGTAAACTCAAAATCTCCCGATATTTATACAACATCAATGAGACAGACTGAACAAAACAATGTGAAATTTGACATGACTATAGCACCTACTACATCATTATTGATAATGATGATATACATGTGAATACTAGTAAAAACCTAGCACCTACTACCTACCTAGCAAGCTAGCTAACGACACTAGACTGAACAATTGAATCATGCCATACAAACCAAACGCTGACTGATATTTACAAATTAAATTGAGACATGACAAAAAAGAATCATGCACTAAAACTTTATACCCCAACGAGACATCAAACCTTTTTAATAAATTCGTAGCCTATAAGTTTCCCGCTAATATTTTGTTCAAATAACTGTAAACGGCCAACGGTCTTCCCCTTTTCACTCCCCATGGTACACGTGTACCTTCCTAACCTTTTTTTTCTTGATCTTTATGGAGGAATTCATTTTTGGAAGCATTCTAAATAAGAGTTCATCCCCCAATCCCCTCCTCTCTCTCTAATGCATGCATTACTTGTATCATATTTGGATTCTTTAAAATGAAAGTTTTAAGGAATAATATGGGAACTGCTCTACTTCTGTAGTTTGATGCAAATTATTTTTCTAATCTTTTGGAGGTTAAGTGTTGAGGAAGAACGAAGTCAACCCAAAAGTTGACTTTTTTATATTAGAATAAGACTTGGAGAATCATGGATAATTGATTATTTAGGAAGTTGAATGTCTTAATTTCATAGATATAATTTGATATTTGACGGGGATAATGCTTTTATAATTTGTTTTCTTTTTATTTATTGTTTATCTTGTGTTAAGTTTCTCAATGTTTATTGACTAATTGATCTTTTAATTTGTGGTAGTTGGTGAAAATGACAGAGATTCAACTGGGTGCCCACACTATAAGATCCCATGTCAAGTGGCAATTAAGGTTACACATGCATGATTGGCTTATTCTTATTCTTCTTGTGGTTATTGAAGTTGTTCTGAATGTAATTGAGCCATTTCATCGATTTGTTGGTGAGGATATGATGGAAGATCTCAAGTACCCATTGCATGACAACACTGTTCCCATTTATAACTATACACAACTGCATTCTTTTATAAACCTGACATTATATCTCTTTACCTAAGATAACATAAATAGCTTCTTGTGCCTATACTTCCTTGAAGGTAAATGGCATTAGTGAACCTGCTTGTAGTTGTCAGTTGTCACAAAGATAGAATGCACATAATCAAACACTAGTATTTTAAGTAGAATGTTTTGACCGACTTTCCAGTGGATACCCAAAGTCAATTGTTTTTCTAGTAGACTTTAGGTCGGCCTTTGTCAGCACTAGAAGTTCTTATTAGAGTCCAGATATTTATATCTTTCTAGTGATCACAACCCGACTCTGAATCAAAGTATGCATGTATTTATTTATTTAAATCGTAGTTAGAAAGAATCAACTGATATTTCTTTAATGGAATTTGAAATCATTCCGGTTAGGGAGGCGTCTAACGCTAAAATTTATGTAAACAGGTTTCTTATGTTTTCATTAAGAGTATGATTTGGAGGTCCCGCTTATAAATCTTCATGCATTTTTGGAACACATTAAGGTGACCAGTCATTTTTTCTTGTGGAGTGCAAAAGCATGTCATGCAATATTTGTTTCCTCATAGTTTAAGTTCATAGAAAAATAAACAAAAGTTTATGGGATTTTGCGTCACCAATATGTAGGGTCGTTTGCCGGTCTTGGTTTTCTGGTCAGGGAAAGCCGGGGTATTTGATCGTAGAGGCCAATGTTGCAAAGCTCTGCATTGTCTTTCTTCCCTTGCTTGTTGCAGTTTGAGTGGAGTGGGGGTATTTACTGGAGGTGTTCTGGGTTGTGTTTTGTAATAAAATCTAGAGTTAACGACTTAGTTTATGTTTTGATTATGCATAATATTATTTATTTATTTTTGTCCCTCTTCCTCTGTCAAGGAATAAGATTGCTTCATTTTGCTACTTGCAATTCTTTCCGCCCCCATATGATATTGATGGTATTTATTTTATCTTTAATGATTCTAACATAGTAGTTACTTGCTATTGTCTGTTTGGTTCTATAATTGGCTGTGATATGAATATTTATAAAGAGGGATCTACTCATTTGTTGATATCAACGGTAAGTGAAATTTTAGGGAAAAGACACCACAACAGTATAAATGTATAAATGATAAGTAGCGACTCCAATTTTGATCCTTGCTTCAATCAAATCTCCACCATTGGCACCTCAATTCACAACAGAACTCCATTAATACCTTACTGCTCTATTGAAACCCCACAGTCTAACCACACTCAAATAAGGAAATTCAAAGAACCATTGGAACTTAGCCTAGTATAAAATGGGGGCTAATTTGACTTGCCTTGAGGTAGAGTCTCCTTGGGCCTTATATTTGAGCCAGATATAAGGAGTTTAGGGTTATTTTTTGTTTTTGGGAGATGGAGCCAATTCTTTGGACGGACCAATCCCTATTTGTGAGCCAATTCTTCTTCTTCTTCTTCTTGTTACGTTGTTTATGACGGTGACTTGATACCAATAATCATGTGGAACACCGATGCACTGGCACCCACTAAAATGAAAAGGAAAAGGAAAAGGTACGATCTTAAATCTTGATTATAAGCAGCCTTCTACAGTAAAAATAGCTCCAGGAGTATAGAATATACTCAAATTCCAAATAACAGATTCGTGGGAAATTCCAAATAACAGATCCTTGTATAGCCAAAGAAGCTTCGGCACCTAAATTCTGATGGCAACATGTATTTGGACATTTGTTGGCCAAGTGGGGCGGGCGGCTTTCAAGTTGAACACACTCCAACAGTAATTATTAATTTCAGAATTTCCAAAACGGCCTCTTAGACGACCTACTTGTACGATTAACAGTAGCACAATATTTATTAAAGTACTTATGCCTTCCTCTTCTTTTAACTTGTTGGTATATCATGATAAACGCACAAAAACAAAAGAGAAAAACAATGATTCAACCTCAATAAGGAGGGAGTATCGCATGCCTGATGATCCTACTCTTTCTTTTTATTAATTTATTTTTTATTTTTTAAATAGTGATGAATATTCGGACCTCTTCCGTCTAAAAGAATATGCAAGGAAAATGATCAATACACGAATATATATATATATATATATATATATATATATATATATATAGAGAGAGAGAGAGAGAGAGAGAGAGCACAAAAGCCAAAGAATAAGTGATCCACTATGGAGACATAAAGTTAAAAACCTTCTTCTATGTGGATTTTTTGTTCCATGGCTGACTGACTGCTCTTTAGGCAGCACAAAAACTCGAACACAAGTTTATTACTCCAGAAAGTATGCTTGCGTCTAGTGAAACTTCTATTGATAGTCTTTAAATTTTTAACTCCAAAATACACATTTTCCCTTGCTACTACAGTTCCTCTTCTATTTGAATATTTTTGACTTTCACCATCTACATATGTTTTGTTTTGTCCTGACCCACTCAAGGTCATATAAAAAATAAAAATACTTGGAAAAGGAATATGATAACCGAACAGAATGTGATCAGAAGATTTTTGTATTAATTCACAATTTAGAATCAATTTGAAAATAATTGTTTACTATATACATCACTTTTTTAATTAGGTGAATTAAATGTGCATTGAGGTTGATGCCCATTTTCTTGAAGTCAACCAGAAAAGCCTGGCAGTTTATGAATGAAATCATAAAAAGATTACCTGCTCTATGGGTGAATTCTTTTTATTCATTTAACTGTGATTAAGGAATTCAAAATAATTATGTCATATTTAATTTGATAATCAATGCCGCTCAATCAGCATTTGATAATCAATGCCGCTACATCTGAATACTTACCATCTGGGCATCAAATTTATGACATATTAATCCCCTCCGGCCCTCCTCTCTCCTCTCCCCGCCCCGCCCCGCCCCACCCCATTCCCACTCCACCCCATCCCATCCCATCGCATCCCATCCCATCCCACTCCCCTCTCTCTGCTGTTTCTCTCTATAATATTCAATGGAAGGTCTATTTTACTAGAAAAATAATGGAAGACCCTGAAATCTCCATTAAACTAAACTAATGTTTATCGACTTGCTTGCATTTAAGCTGTTACGTTTTCTGGGTTTTTTCATTAAGTTTCAGATTTGGTCCACTGGGTAGATAGGATTCTTGATATCACATGGTTTAGGCCTAAAGTTCTAATCTTGTTGAGTTTCTATCGTTCCCTAGAAGAAAATATGAAATGGGTTTTCGTTAAAATTAAAGACGGAAACTTTCTGTCTCCACCGCAGCCAGCGCCACCTCCTCCTCCCAATCTTGAAACCGATGGTTTCAGTTTGACCAACAAGGTGAGTCCAACTATTCTGCTAATCATAATCATACTCGCTATTATATTCTTTGTATCTGGTTTGCTTCACCTTCTTGTTAGATTCCTCTTGAGACCCCCAAACAGTGACCCGGATGATTTTGATGATGCCACTGCCCTTCAAGGTCAGTTGCAGCAGCTCTTTCATCTCCATGATGCCGGAGTTGATCAATCCTTCATAGATATCTTGCCTGTTTTCAATTACAAATCCATTATTGGGGTAAAAAACCCATTTGATTGTGCTGTTTGTTTGTGTGAATTTGAGGGTGCAGACAAGCTTAGATTGTTGCCCAAATGTAGCCATGCCTTTCACATGGAGTGTATAGATACTTGGTTACTATCTCACTCCACTTGCCCTCTTTGTAGAGCTTGTTTGCTCTCTGATTTCTCTACAAATAATAACTGTTCACCAATAGTCCTTCTTCTTGAATCTGGTAGTGAGAGTTCTAGAGAGATTGTAAGTGACAGAGAGGGTATTTTGGGTACCACCGCCAATTCAGTTGCGAGGGCTAATTCCCGTCTGGGTGTTCATTGTCACGAGGAATTTGGGTCATCCCGTGTTGAGATTTCACAAAAATCTTGCGAAATTCAAGTGAAAGAAGATACAAATCAAGAAAAGAAGACGGGGGCAGATAAAGTTGTCACAGTTAAGCTTGGGAAATTCAAAAATGTTGATGGAGGGAGTGGAGGGGAAAGTAGTGGTAACAGTAATGTTGATGGTAGAAGATGTTTTTCCATGGGGTCATTTGAATATGTAATGGATGAGAACACATCATTACAAGTACCCATTAGAACCCCCATGAAGAAAAAACCAATTAAGAAGCCTTCTTTGCCATTGATCCCTGGTCATAAGCCAGCAATGTCCGAGTGTGATTGTGATTCAAGAAGAGATTTTAATGGATTTGAAGCATTTAATAGTGTTGATATTCATGGTAGTACTAGTACCAGTATTAGCAATAGTAACTGGCGATAATGGAATTGGGAGAAGCAATAGGGAGAGTTTTTCGGTATCGAAGATTTGGTTACGGGGAAAGAAGGAGAAGCCTAATTCAGCTGCAGGGGAGTCTTCAAGAAGGGCTTTTTCATTCCGGGTTCCGGTCCACCGGAATGTGGTTGCTGCTGATGAAATGAATCCCAAAAATGAGGGGAATGGTGGTAGGAGGAGTATTTCTGAAATTAACATTGGGAAGTGGGATACTAGAGGAAGTGAATTGGGTTGTGATGAGGAAAATCAGAGCTGCAATAGTTTGGATTCTCAAGCAAATCCACCATCTTTTAGCAGGAGGACTATACTTTGGCTTATGGGAAGACAAAACAAGGTGGTGCACTCGACTTTTCCTACCAATGTATGATTTTTATTCTTTTCTTTTCTCTATTGTTTTTAGATGGAGTAGTTAAATTTCTTCATTCCGGGGAGGAAAATTGGCATATGGAATTTGGGAGGAAAATGATAGTGTAAATCTTTTAGCTTTCTCACCCCATAAATTGTGCTCTTGTTCACTGCATTTGTCTAATTTGTCCATCTTTTAGTGCCTGGATCTGGAACTGGTGATTAATTTTCTCTGAATTTAGTTTGTGGGGCCGAGGGGTATTCTAGCTAGCTAGCTAGCATAGTTGGATATGGTCGTGAATGCTCTCTTAAAAAATCCCATTTCACTTTGTTACATTATATTTTTGTCCTACTACCAAACAACCAACTGATTGTTACATTATTATTTTTTTGTCCCGGTAGGAAACAACTAATTGTTGCATTATATTTATGCCCCGTTAGGCAGCAACCATCAAGATCTCAGTATTCCATCCTAAAGAAAAATGCTCTCAGATAGTTTACATCTAGTATAAATAGCAACCTTTCTTTCTTTCTTTTTTTTTCTCTTTCCTGAAATGTTAGTTTCATTGGTATTTTTCTTCATTAAATGCTCAAAGATGGATGGGTGGGGTGGGGTGGGGTGGTTGTGTATTAATATTGGTAGATGAACATATGTTTGAATAAATGTGGCTTTCAAGTCCTTCAAAGAAAAATCCCTTCTTTCTTTCTTTCATTTTTTTAAATAAAAATAAAAATCTTTTCCTTTGTGAATGTTTTTTGGCTCAAGGTGGTTGTAAAAATATCAATTCTCATTAAAAATATGCTCTTATTAGATTACTCACTATATACTAGTAGTATTTTTTAGCATTCAAATATATAGGGTTATCTGGTGCAGTAAATGGAAAATGGGACTTTTAGAATTCAAAACCTACAGCAACTCTTCTTTTACATTAGTAGCGTTGAAGCTGAATGGAATGGGCAAATATATATATATATATATATATATATATATATATATATATATATGTCAAGCTCACACCTTATTTAACATACTTTGCTCATCTCCTTTTAGCAACGGACCGGGTGACGATTCGGTCCGTCGCTATATATTCGGTCCATCGCTATATGTTGTTCGTCGCTAAAAACTAAGACGATGGTTCTATATATAGCGACGGACCGAATCGTCGTCTGATCCGTTGCTAAAAGGGGAGTGAGCAAAGTATGTTAGATAAGGGGTGAGCTTAAGATTCGGACCGTATATATATATATATGGATTCGGTTATCATGAAATTAATTTTATGATAAGTTGGTCGATTGACCATACAGTGTTGACACACACAGAGATCACCTTTTATCTGCATATCGACACTCTATTGATTAATTGATCAAATTTAACTTCATAATATTCATTTCCCGACATGTATGTCAACACTATATTAATCAATTGATCAAAATTAAATTCATATTAACTACTAAACCATTAAATAATACATACATCTTTATTATGGGTCACGAGAACAGTGGAGGGACTATTGTCTGATGTTACTACTACCACATCATGTATAATAACTGTATGTATGTATGTATTGAGATAATTAATTTCGGTACTTTAAATATATACGTTTAATATTTTGTGCTATGAATGATCCTCTTTCCCTAATTTTTTTTATAAATTTCATAAAAAATACGGTAGGTGTGACAATTTTATTTTTTCTGTCCCCATAATCACAATTATATACTCCATAAAATGAAGTTAATTTTTATGCCAAAGAGATCATCATTGATGGATAATCATTTCAAGAAGTGACTAGGACCAGTCCAACAATTCTTAGCAGCCGACACTGAATCTCTCTACATGTTGCAGTAATTAGAACAGCCCAGTCTCGTTTTTAATGAAGCGTGAAACTTAATTACTATGGAAAAAATAATACTATATTATTAAATTTATAACAAAAAATATTATTTTTACTATTGCTATAAATTCTATAGGGACGAAAGTCGTTATACATCTATAGCGATATTTTTATTATAAAAATAATAAAAAAATATTGTAGATTTAACAATTTCTAAAATAATATACATGTAAATAAATATTTAAAGAAATTGAATTGTGATTAATATGAAAATGTATATGATAAGATACAATAAATTAAAGTAATATTTTTTTTATTTCTATCTATATACATCGCAATCATAATTAATTGATTGAAACTATTCAAGGAATAACACCAACTGTAAGATCCCAACTTTTATAAATAAAGATGAATTTTCTATAATTATCATTTTTAAATATTATGAAATGAATTTGATATAATGTTATAGTTGTGGGTAATATTTAAAAATTTTGCAAAGTACGCAAGTTGTTTATAATATTCGATTGGTCGAGGAATATTCGTACAACGGCACAATCATTGGTGGACCCCACAACAGAATTATTGTCGGATTGAGAAAACGATAAAAATATTTTTATGAAATAACGACGGAAGTTTTACTGTTAACTGTTGAAACACCCGGTGTTAAAAGTACAGGAATACGCGTGGTTGCATATTAGCACACGGTATTGATTATTGATGCTTACGTGAGAAGTCATTCAGTTTTATTCAATTATTGTCGATATTTTATATAATCAATAATTGAGATAACATAGTTATTAATATTATTATTTGTAATATTAACGATGTCTAGAAGTTCTGCTAAGGAGAGGTTTGGTCACCTAATTGCGCGCCAATAGAGAGAAATCCTTATTGGAAAGCCCCCTCTTTCCTAGGAACGATCTGGTCGATTAATAGTGTGAATAATAATAACGATGATGAAGTTTTATTTTATTAGTATTATTAATGTAATAAAACAGAAAAGCTTTTTATATAAAACAGAATACTTTTATAAAGTTATTCGTTTTATTAGACAATAATTAGAATATATTATATTTTATTATGCATAGTATTTGCATAGTGCTTGCATAGTGTTTGCATAGTATTTTCATAGTAAAATCTTTTTAAAAGTTATTCGTTTTATTAGATTATAAATAGAATATATTATATTTTATTGTAAATCAATCTGGACCGTCCGTTTAAAGTAAATCGATCTGGACCGTTCATGGATTGGTTACTATTCAGTACATACTTCTATAAATAGAAGCTCATTCCTTCATTATTTCTTACAAATTCAATGAAACTCTAGAGAGAGAAACTGTAGAGAGAATTATTCTTCTATCTTTGGCGTTTACGTAAGCTTTGAACGTAGTGCAATTTTCTTCAAGTATATCCCTGCCCTACCGTTGGAGTACTCTTCTTTATAAGGTAAGTGGTATTATTTTTTTCATATTCATGAAAAGAACTTCTGTTATTCCATTCTTTATTATTCTGTTGGAATAACCTGTATACGCGATCTACCCTATACTTGGTAATTTCTGTTGTTATTTCATTCGTTATTATTCTGTTGGAACATCCTGTATGTGCGTTATATGTCGGACCTGGTTCCGTCTTTATTATTCTGTTGGAACATCATGTCTGTGCGTTTTACGCCGGACCTGGTTCCGTCTTTATTATTCTGTTGGAATATCCTGTCTATGCGTTTTACGCCGGACCTGATTCCGTTATTTATTATTCTATTGGAATAACCTGTCTATGTGAAGTATCGCATGCATGTGTTGGGCTTCGGCACAGAAACGCACAGCGGAAATTAAAATTTTAAATCAATTTCCGAAACCCCAAAACAGGATCCATACGAAAATCAATTATTCAGAGGTTTAGAGATTATACCAGATATAAGCAAAAAACGAGAATCTGAAACCGACTGCGCCTCGAATCTCCAACGCAATACAAACCGATTGCGCCTCTACGGTATCCATACGAACGCCGCACGAACCGTCGAACGATTCTGCAATAAGAAGGACTCGCGGTACTAGCCACCAAAAGGAATGGATTTTGAAACTGTTTTCTCTCTAGTCTCTCTCTAAGAGCGGCTAGGATTTTTCAATTCTGATATCTTACCCTAAGTAGCTGTTATATATCATATATATAGTAGTTAAAAGGAATTAATCAAAATCAAAACCTAATTTTATAAAATCCGAATCTATCTATATATATATATATATCTTAATTAAGTCTTACTTAATTAATATACATATATACAAATTCTCCTTTTAATTTAAATTCGTGATTTAAATACTATTAATCATATTAATATATTTAAATCCTTAAAATTTAAATTAATTCCCTTTTAAATAACGTTCTATGTGTGTGACCCTATATGTTATTATTACGTTGGCAATAATTTTAAAATCATATTATAAAATTATAAATAGTGAGCGACATCTAGTAATTCATCACTGCTACCCAAGTAATAATAAGATCGATGATTCGATGCAACCTTTTGTGACCAATGTTTCAATGCAATTTAATCCTTTTAACCTTAATATCCTAGATTAAACTCGAGTCATGGAATGTGTCATACTTTTCATAATTTAATCTGAGTTTTCTTGATCAATGAGTAGACTATATGAAACAAATCACTATTTGAGTATGACCATGCATTTCATAGTCCTACTCAATCAAGAGGCATATGGATATCACCCATAATATATAGGATGGTTAAATTCCATCTAGATCACTCATATTTCTCACATGATTAATGATGAACCCAATAATCACCTTTATAGTCCACCCTATTAAAGGTGACATTTGATGATATCAAAGTACATAAATTCTCGTGTAGTAATATAGCGATTTCAGGTCGGAGGACCATTACATCATTGTCACTATGAGAATTGCTAATGACACTTCGCATAATGCTCCAAATAGAATTCTCATGGTGGGTCTATCCAGTACATCGTTCTCTAACATGTACCTATGCATTGACTTAATATCTCATATATTTATGACCAATGAGATTTGGTCATCAGTCAATCCACATACTAGTCTAAATGCATCATTGTTGTCCCATCAACAATGATACTCGACTAGGGACATTTAAGAACACTGATACTAATGGTAATATATAATCTCATGTTCAAGTCACATACTTGAAACTATATAATTTGTATCACTATTCTAAGGAATTTTATTATGTTAACAATTATATTACACAGTAAATAAAACCATAATAAAATCATATATTTATTCAATCAAATATAATATCAAAACGTTAAGCAATTATATCAAATAATTGGCCTCTAGGGCATAAACTCTAACAGCATGGTAATTTTTGTTGTTATTCCATTCTTTATTATTTTGTTGGAATATCCTGTCAGTGCGTATTACGCCTGACCTGGTTCCGTTATTTATTATTTTGTTGGAATAACCTGTCCATGCGAAGTACCGCATGCATGGTGATTTCTTTTGTTATTCCATTCTTTATTATACTCAGTTGGTTAAAATTTTGACTTCTACACTCCATGAAATTGGTAGAATATCCTTGATATTTGCGCTTCATCCAGTATCTTTTCGTGGAAATATTCTTCTGAGCATTCTTAAATTTTATTCTACAAAGAAGTATCATGTTGACAATTTGAAAATTATTAGTTTCTGAATAAATTAATTCTTGAACTTATTTTATTGAATTCTTATATCATTGTCACCATCCTCATATTTATATTTTGTTGAAAGTCATCTGTGGCCTGTAGTGCATAGATGGACTTGGTATGATTATGACCAGGAATTATTTGGTGTAATCATGACCTTAATGTTACAAATGATGTGGTAAAAGTCCTCATTGGCCCGTAGTGCATTGATGGACAGTTGTTGGCATGATCATGACCATTAATGAATACACAAATATCATTGGCCCGTAGTGTATGGATAAATTGTGGTTGTGATACTAATGAATATCTTTGGTCGTAGTGCATGGATGATGTGAATTATTTATTAAGCTGAGTCCCAGCGATAAAAGTAATGAAAACCTTTTAAATCATAAAAGATAGTAGATTTTATTCTCTACTTGACTCTTTTAATGGATTGCATGTTCCGCTGCAGTTAAACTTGATGTCTATTGTATTTTATCAGTTTAACATTGTTGAAGACTAATGATAATTTATTCTGCATTATCTTAGTCATAATATTTCTTACTGGGCTAGTTGAGCTCACCCTTTTTTTCACTGTTCTCTTCAGGAAATGAGAACGTAGCCGGGACTAGTCGGGGAACGGAGTGACGGTCCAGATTATATTATTAGTAGTCTTTACTATTCTGTTAAATAGTGTGTTAATAAATATAATGAGGACTTATTCTGAGAGTGGATATTGTCTAGAAGACAATATTTGTATTAAAACTCACAGCTCTCTTGTTGTATTTTTAAGATTGTATTTGTATTATGTACCATGTATTTGGCGACTCGGGATAGGTGATGTATACATATTTTAGGGGCGTCACACCAACAATAAGCATCCCACCCATGGCCATATCTGATTCTAAATTTAAATTGATTACTGAAATTGGGATTTGTTACTGCATCTAACTCTTGGGGGGATTCTGATGATTTTATAGTTGAATTCAATGTAAATCTTATGGATTATCCTAACTAAGAATGAAAATAAATCGAATCGAATCAAATATTGAGTTGCTCATATTTGGTTTACAAAATTTATCGAGTATAAAATAAGGTTTGATTGATACTCATTTAACACGATCCCGAATCGAGCCCTGGCAGTTTGAACGAATATGATACGAGTATGAATAGAAAATTATAATTTAAGGAGGTTCGAGTAATTTATCGAACATTAAAATTTGCCAATATTTTATTCATTTATATTTTGAGTAGAGTTCGAATCGAACTTTTAGTCGAGCGAGTACGAATCGAGTCCAAACTATTTGCCCATTTTACATCTTTAATCCTAACTGGCGTAAGCTACTTAATTAAGGATTGTGATAATTTTTTATTATCCGTTAAAAAAATTTGTTTGTATACAAAGAAAGTTACTAACAATAGTAGATTCAATTATTACCTTTTGAGTGAGCTTAAAGTGGTCTAAGATGAGCCCAAAAGATATTATTGAATCAGTAGTTTAAAACCTTAATATGATTTGATACGGACATGAGATTTGACTCGAGATTTTTTTCAAACTCGAGAATTGACCCGGGTTGTTTCAAAAAGAGTCACCTAAATATAAATTATTATGATTAAACTCATTTTTTTAAACAACATATTAATCAAATTTAAAAATTAACATTATTTATAATTCACATATAACAACTTAAAATTTTAATAATATATCACATCATGTTCGATAATCTTAAATTAAGATATACATTTTTGAACATAAATTAATTATAAAATATTCACATAATTTTTATTATTTCTTTTTAACTTAAATAGATAAAAACATAATACTATAATAAAAACAAAATGCTTAATAAAGCCAACATGATGTCATAGGTTCTTTGATTACCAAAAGTAAGTATTAAAGAATCAGATTATGTAATTTTTGAAAGCCGAATCTGTAAGACCCCGAAAATTTTTAAATAAAAAAGAATTTTCTTTATTTATTTTTTTTGAAATAGTAAGGGTTGATTTGATTAATGTGGAAAGTTATGGGTAAAATGCGCAAATATTTTAAATAAGCAGGTGGTTATAAAATATTCATTGTTGTCGGGGAATATTCGTTTGGTCGTGGAATATTCTTACTGTCGGGGAATATTCGTACGACGGCGCAGTCTTTTGTGGGCCCCATAACGGAAAGCGATTGAATGAAGAAAACGAAAAAAATAAGTTGTTTATAAATAACGGCGTAGTTGTTACCGTTTATACTGTTGGAATACCCGGTGGATAAAACACAGTAATACGCGTTGTTGCATAGTAGCACACGGTATTGCACCAGTTATTGATTCTTACGTAAGAAGGCACTACTCAATAATTGTTACAGTAATTACTGTTCAGTATTTTATGTTATTGATTCAATAATTATTGCATTGATATTTTATATTACTGTTGTTTCAATAATTGTCACTACACAGTATTTTTCATTATCGAAGCAATAATTCATATTATCTGAATAATATTATTTGATAACATTATTGGCAATGTCTAGAAAGTTCTGTCTAAGGAGAGGTTTGGTCACCTAATTGCGCGCCAGTAAGGAGAAATTCTTATTGGAAACCCCCCTCTTTCCTGGGAACGACCTGGTTGCTAGTACTGTGATTCTGTAATATTATTTGTGAATAATTAATTATTGATTTATATGATGAGAAAAATATTGATTTTATGTGGATATAGATGGAGAAAATTTTTATTGTGACAATTGTTGAAAATTAATATTTTATCTTTTTCTGATAAAATAATTCATTTAAATATATTATTTTAATAATATATTAACGGTGATATTTTTATAATGAATGTTGGATATATGAGTTTATGAGGAGAAAGAGTATTTTTGTTGCAATAAATATTAAAAACAGATTTTGTGTGTCGGTAGACCTATTTCTTGACTGAAAATTTGATTATAGCCTGTAAAATCGCATGTTTGTGGATTTCGGTCAATTTCTGTTTGGAATTTGGAAAAATTTTCTTCTGCAAAGTTGTAGAGAATTGAATTTCCTATAAAAACTCGCGAGATTCGAATTTTCTGACAAAAGGGCTATTTATTATGAATTATTGAAGTGTCGGAGTTCCAAAATAATTGATTTTTGGAAGTTTTAATTATTTTAAATAATAAAAACGTTTTTGGTGAAGGTTCCACATGTTATAAATGTGTCATGTTGCTGAATTCAGATCTAGGAGGGTTGGCGTAGAAAACTTAATATATATATTATTAATTTATTAAATTTTCTGCTTTGGTGTTCTAAGCAATTTCCTATAAATAGGGTGCTTAGGTTAGAATTGAAAATCACATCAAAAACTGAAGTTTTCTCTCTCTATATTATCGAGCGTATTCTTGTGAGTATTTTGAGTATACTTTGAGTATTGCTATACGGTGCAAATTCAAGTTATAGCCTATATCCGGTGTTTCAACTAGAAGTACTGTCTTTCGAGGTAAGGGATGTTATTTTCTTCTCAAATGATATTATTTCTTCAATATCATTATGCTGAAATATTGGTTGGAACTTTTTATCAAATTTAGAACTTTTTCATGTCGGGGTTACTATTCATGAGTTACTATTCATGAGTTACTATTCACGAGTTACTATTCACGAGTACTATTCACGAAGCGTGAAGATATTTTTTGTGAAATTTCTATCTTTTGGTGTCGGAGTTACTATTCGCGTATACGGCACTATTCACGAATACGGCACTATTCACCGAAAAATAAAATTTCTTCTTTTTGTCCAAAATATCTATTCTGGATACTAGCTTTGATTGGATCTATGTTTTGATCATTCTTGAATTTTACTTCAGTATGATTATTTATGAAGTATTTTTGAACTCAGATTGTTTAAAGTACGAATCCTTAATACTTGTTATTTTGTTTCACTGGATTCGTTTCCTTTAAAATATTTTTCATCATCCTCAGTCCTAAATGATGGTGTTACTGAATATCTTTGGCCTGTAGTGCAAAGATGGTTGATTTTATTATGAATATCTTTGGCCCGTAGTGCAAAGATGTACAGGTGTTGAGATGAACATGAACAATTGATGAATATCTTTGGCCCGTAGTGCAAAGATGTACAGGTGTTGAGATGAACATGAACAACTGATGAATATCTTTGGCCTGTAGTGCAAAGATGAATATTTGATTTGATTTGAGATATATATTGATTGATGTTACAGGGATAAAATATTGATGATGGATTTTTAAATTCATGGATGTTAGTAGATTTTATTCTCTACTTAACTCTTCTAATGAATTGTTGTTTCTGTTGCAGTTATTGATCTAAAATTTGTTGTCTATTGTATTCTATCAGATTTTTCCCCGTTGAAGACTAAGGATAATTTGTTGTACATTATTGTTGGGTCATGATATTTCTCCTATATTGGGCCGGGTACATTGGATTCACTTATTAATTAAGATATTGGGCTCATTGGGCCCAATCATTATATTGACTTCATTTAATCCTATAGAAACCGGGCTGGGTCAATGGGTCAACCCATTGGGTCATTTAATATCTATTACTTTGACTTGTAATGATGATATAGTATGACAGTTGACCAAGATACCTGCCATACATTAATGTGGATGGGATTATAGCCGGCCGGCGATGTGAACAGCAGCAAAAAGCAATGTACAGGTTTCATGCAGCCGGTAGAACCCATCAGATCATGGGGATATGTCAGATGGTAGTAGGTGGCACAATATTCCAGGCAAAGATATTATTTCCCACCGAGTAAGTCTTCACGGTAGAGGTATGTATTACACACACACGACCATAGATTAACAGAATTCATACTGACATTGCACTAGACTTTTTCCTCTTGAGTTAACCTTGTAAACAGACATACTTACTCTCACGCCTGAGCTATCCCCCGGCGGTCCGGCCGTCAAGCTTGTGGTGTTGTCGTGTTTACTGTGCAGGATCAGGACGTCTTTCGTGATTGGGACGTGAAGAAAGATCTTGGCGTTAACATTGGCGCTAGAAGGAGGGCTGAGTTCTAGTGTCCTGAGTATTTTTCAATCACTCATCTTGTTTTATTCTATCCGGTTTTCATGGGGAAGAGTAGAACATCTACACCCGAAGGACAGCCGATGGCTGTCAGTGATTCAGCACCGCGAATATCTGCCAAAGATCGTTTGGGACCAACTATAAGTGTCCATGCTAGCACAGCATCCAAACGTTCACCTGAAGATTCTCGACCGAGGGCGGTAGGCAAAGCAAAGCGTAAGCTTATATTCCCCACAGAGAGAGAGCCTGGTCAGGGTCGGAAACGAGTAGAAGGCACCTCGCCTAGAACTCGAAACCGAGATGACCAAAACGCAAAAGCCTCCCGTTTGGCAAAGATGGCAGACGAAGCAGATAAAGCCATGGAAGCACTTATGAAACAACGTCAGGACATAGCCGAGCAAATGGCTCGAGTGGCAGAATTAAGAGACGAGGAGCTCAGTTATGTCCAATCCGAAGAGCAAGGGCATCGAAGCGGAAAAGAACCTGCTCACTCAGTACGAGAGTCTCTAGGTCGAACTAGGGAAAGAAGAAGGTCTCGTAGCCCTACTCCTCAAAGATCTAAGAGAGTATATCTTCCTGTCGAGTCCAGAGAACAGGGACGAAGTCAACGAAGAGGTCGATCCAGAGATCGCACTCCGGAGCATGCAAAGAGAGCACTTGTCATCGCACATTCTCGCCATAGTGCCCGAAGTCAAAGACGAAGTATATCCAGAGGACATACTCCCGAGAGTCTACTGAGGGTACCCCGCCCTGTAGATACTCGTCATAGGAGAAGTCCCTCTAGAATGGAAGGATCTGTTGAGAAAATCCGATCTGCTCACAGAAAGAAAGAATTGCCAGAGAAAGAGGCATCGTCACAACCAGAAGGCGTGGAATATCTGGTTAAGGAATTGAAGGAGCTTCGGAAGCAGCTTGCCGAAGTTCAGAAAACCAAAGACACTCCGGGAAAGAAGGCATCCCCTTTTTCTGCGGAAATTCTTAGTGAAAAGGCTGATCCCACCAAGAAGTTGCCCCACATCGAAAGTTATGATGGATCGGGGGACCCTTACGACCATAGTCAGGCATTCGACCGACTTATGGACTATTATGACTTTAGCGATGCAGCTAAATGCCATACGTTTGTCACAACGCTCAGAAAAGATGCCCGACAGTGGATGGGGACCCTACCCTCGGATTCTATCTCGTCCTGGGAAGATATGTGCAGTAAATTTCATGCTCGTTTTGGGAGCAACAGAAGAAGAGGAAAGCCGACTGGTTCATTGGCTCAGGTCCGACAGTCCTCTAACGAGTCTTTGGGCCAGTACGTGAAACGATTCCGTGAAGCAGTCGGCCAAGTGGCAGATCTGAATGATCTACAGGCTGTAGGACTGTTTCAGAATGGTTTAGATCTGGTTAAATCGGAAAAATTGGTGAAGAAACTTATGTTTAACCATCCGAAGAGTCTCGCCGAAGCCTTTGACAAAGCCGAAGGTTATATCGTGGTAGAAGAAGCCATGGACAGTCTCAAGCGTCCTTCGGATCGGTTCAAAGAGACTGATAGAGATAAGACCGATGCGGACCAGAAGAGACCTGAAGGGAATAGAGACCGCCACGAAGGCGGATCGAAGAGATACAACAATTGGAGGCAGGGTGGAGGACGTTCGTCCGCTCCTCCTCAAAGGGTAAACAGAGTTTACACAGCACTTAACACAGATAGGGCTGTTATCTTGGACCAAATCAAAAACCAACCTATCTTTGAACCGCCTCGAGATAACATCAAGCCCGGAAAAGGTAACCCTCGCAAGTATTGTGATTATCATCAAGCCTCAGGTCACGATACGAACGATTGTGCCAGTTTAAAAGAGTTTATCGAAAGAAAGATACAGGGGGGATCTTTAGTTCAGTACATAGCTGCCAGAGATAATCAACAGCAGGGTCAGACACCCATCCAGGCGGCTCAACCAGTTCAGCTGACGTTACCGGCTACGGGACAACCAGCCAGGCATGTGATCGATGTCATCACCGGGGGGACTTCTGGAAAGCTAGTTGGGAGGAAGCGCCGAAGCCAGTTGGATTCGGTCATGTCGGTGGCGGGTACCTTCCCGAAGACCGATAGACCTTATCCAAACACGGTAATCTCTTTTACTGATGAGGATTACCCTTCGGAAGCCATCGAACCACACGAAGGATCATTGGTACTAACTGCACAGGTGGGTTCGGTGGACATGAAAAGAATGATGGTGGACAATGGATCTTCTGTTGACATCCTATATGCTCATGCTTACCAAAGAATGAATCTGGAAGGACAGAAGATGGAAATAGGGCAAGAGGCTCCTCTTTATGGTTTCAGCAATGATCCGGTTAAGGTGGCCGGGACTATTGAACTACCGGTCATATTTGGAACAGCCCCCCAACAGGTAAAAATTATCTGTAAATTTTATGTTGTGCACGTCGATTCTGCTTATAATGCTATCTTGGGGAGGCCCACTTTAATTGCTCTGCAAGCTATAACATCAATACCCCATTTCAAAATCAAATTTCCCACTGCTCATGGGGTCGGTGAGGTGAAAGGAGATCTGGACCTGGCCAGAAGGTGTTATAGAAATGCCGTTATCACTTCGGGAGTGGGGGTATCAAAGCAGCAGCAGACCATGGCGATTGAGGTCGAACCCTTCACCGAAAGCAGTTCAGAACCGTCGGTCACACCAGCTGAAGAGACAGAAGAAATAGAGCTCATTCCTGGCAAAGAGAACAAAACAGTGAAAATAGGTTCGGGCTTGCCGGAACCTCTCCGGACGAACCTCATAGAGCTCCTGAGATGTTTTGTCGATATTTTTGCATGGGAACCTCAGGACATGCCAGGAGTAAGCAGGAACATTGCGGAGCATCGATTGGAGGTGGACCCGTCAAAGAAGCCAGTGCGGCAGAAGAGGAGGATTTTTGCACCAGAGCGTCAACGGATCATTGATGAGGAAATTGCAAAATTGTTGGCAGCTGATTTCATCTTTGAAATCGACTACCCGCAATGGATGGCTAATGTGGTTCTAGTCCAGAAGCACAATGGCAAATGGCGAGTCTGCATTGATTATAGCGATCTGAACAAGGCCTGTCCAAAGGATTTCTACCCGCTACCCCACATTGATCAACTCATTGATGCCACTTCGGGGTATGCTCTTTTAAGTTTTATGGACGCATTTTCTGGGTATCATCAGATCTCCATGTGTAAAGAGGATATACCGAAGACGGCGTTCATTACGCATCGTTCGGTATATGCCTACAAGAAAATGACTTTCGGCCTTATTAATGCCGGAGCCACATACCAGAGAATGATGAACCATATTTTCAGACATCAGTTGGGTAGGAATATTGAAGTTTATGTAGATGATATGATTGTCAAGAGCATGTTGGTACAAAAACATTTGGATGATTTGGAAGAATGCTTTCTGACCATTCGCCAGCACAACTTGAGGCTGAATCCGACTAAGTGCACTTTCGGTCTGGGTTCTGGTAAATTTCTGGGTTATCTTGTCAGCCGAAGGGGAATCGAAGCCAATCCGGAGAAGATTCAAGCGATCCTGGACATGAAGACTCCTCAGTCATTTAAAGATGTTCAACGTCTGACTGGAAGGATTGCAGCTTTGCGGAGGTTTATGTCCAAGTCAGCAGAAAGGTGTTTACCGTTCTTCAACACATTGAAGGGGCCGAAGAATTCAAAAACATTCCAATGGACTTCAGAATGTGAAGACGCCTTTCAAAGCATCAAGTCCTATTTATCTTCGGCGCCTTTGCTAGTGAAACCCGTCCCTGCCGAGCCTCTATATTTATACCTCGCAGCTAGTCCGATGGCAATAGGAGCTGTTTTGGTACGAGAGGTTGGAGGCAAACAACATCCGGTTTATTATGTGAGCCATGTCCTCCGAGATGCTGAAACCAGATACCCAAACATTGAGAAGTTTGCTTTCGCTTTAATAACTGCTAGTCGAAAGCTTAGGCAATACTTCCAGGGTAGACTGGTAATAGTATACACGGATCAGCCTTTGAAGAAGATTATGAGCAGACCAGAGGTATCAGGGAGATTAGCTGCATGGACGATGGAATTATCTCAATTCTTCATTGAATATCATCCCCGAACTGCCATCAAGGGTCAAGCTTTAGCTGATTTTATGATTGAATGTTCATTTTCTGAAGCTGATGAAGCCGTTGTCGAAGCTGAAGGGTCTGGCAGGGCAGTTGTCGTTCTTCAACAGAAAGATAGTTCGTGGACGCTGTTTGCAGATGGGTCTTCAACTTCGGACGTCAGTGGAGCAGGGATTATTTTGACAAGCCCGGAGGGGTTCAAAGTGCAGCAGGCTATCCGGTTTCAGTTCAAAGCTACAAATAATGAGGCAGAATACGAAGCAGTCTTAGCTGGTTTGCGATTAGCGAAGAGTCTTGAAGTACAAAGAATAGTCATTTTCAGTGATTCTCAGTTAGTCGTTAAACAGTTTTCTGGGGAATACGAAGCCCGAGGTCCAAGAATGATCAAATATCTGAAAGAATTAAAGGATCGGCTTCAATATTTCTCATCCTACGAATTTCAGGGGGTCGAACGTAGCAACAATTCCATTGCTGATGCACTCGCCAAACTAGCCACTACGGATGTTAATGTTTTTGAAGGATCGGTATACCTAGAAATTCTACAACATCCTAGTGTTCATCATGAAGTTGTAACGTGCATTGACCGAACCAACTGCTGGTTGACTCCCTACATAGAATATTTGGCTGATGGCGTCTTACCTTCGGATCGGATGCTCGCCAAGAAAGTCAAATATAAAAGTGCTAATTTTGTTCTGATTGATGGGGATCTTTTCCGAAGAGCCTTCTCTTCTCCATTATTGAAATGTCTGACTCCATCAGAAGCTGAATACGCTCTCCGAGAAGTGCATGAAGGAATCTGTGGCGACCATATGGCTGCTAAGTCATTAGCTTATAAAGTGCTTCGTCAGGGGTACTACTGGCCCACAATCTTCAAGGAGGCTACCGAATATGTGAAAAAATGCGAGAAATGCCAGCTCAACAGTCCAATACCACATCAGCCACCTGAAGAGTTATACTCGATCCTATCTCCTATACCCTTCGCTGTCTGGGGGGTTGATATATTGGGGCCGCTACCGAAAGCAAAAGGTCAGGTCAGTTTTGTTATAGTTGCCATAGACTATATGACCAAATGGGTTGAAGCAAAGCCACTTAGGTCAATAACGGAACAGGAATGTTTGAAATTCATGAAGGAGTCAGTTGTATTCCGTTTCGGAATTCCTAAGGTGGTAATATCAGATAATGGCCGTCAATTTGTTGGATCAAAATTTGAAGCTTTCTTAACAGAGTTGGGGATCCAGCACAGGAAGACTTCGGTGGCTCATCCTCAATCAAACGGACAAGTTGAAGTGACCAACAGAACACTATTGAACGGGATCAAGCGCAGGCTGGACGAAGCTAAAGGCAGATGGCCAGAAGAATTATTAAGCGTATTATGGGCATATCGAACTACCCCGAGGACTACAACAGGAGATTCCCCTTTCAGATTGGCTTATGGTACTGATGCCTTAGTCCCAATTGAAATTGGATCTCCGAGTCTTCGAGTCAGTCAATTCAATGAGATCTACAACGAAGAAGGACTGAAGACCAATCTTGATCTGTTGGAAGAAGTCAGGGAAATAGCCTTAATCAGATTGGCAGCATATCAGCGAAGAGTGGCCAAGCATTACAATAAGGGGGTAAAACTTCGCAGATTTGAAGTAGGAGATTTTGTTCTCAGAGAAGTCGAAGCGTCTACACCTCAGAATTTGGGAAAGCTAATGCCAAATTGGGAAGGACCCTATGAAGTCACAGAGGTCCCGAAGCCAGGGACTTATCGTTTGAAAGCATTAGATGGCTCAGTAATCAAAAACACTTGGCACGCTGGCAGGCTCAGAAAATATTTTCAGTAGATTTATTGTCAATACATCAAAAGTCTGTAAATATCTACATCATCATCAATAAAAGATCATCTTTTCCCTCAAAAAGTTTTGTCTTTGTTGCTGCTCAGTTCAAGGGAGTTAGGAGGTTCGGGAGGACTTGCTGACCATTCGAT
Source organism: Panax japonicus (assembly GCA_020205505.1). Taxonomy (NCBI): domain Eukaryota; kingdom Viridiplantae; phylum Streptophyta; class Magnoliopsida; order Apiales; family Araliaceae; genus Panax; species Panax japonicus. Next base: position 7,688,803 of record CM035093.1, on the reverse strand, counting down.
GGTAGCCTCTTCGGCAGGTGGCCACTATTTGGCAGTGTCAGGCCCTTCGGGGTAGGCATTTGTCGCCACTATTTGGCAGTGTCAGGCCCTTCGGGGTAGGCATTTGTCGCCACTATTTGGCAGTGTCAGGCCCTTCGGGTAGGCATTTGTCGCCACTATTTGGCAGTGTCAGGCCCTTCGGGTAGGCATTTGTCGCCACTATTTGGCAGTGTCAGGCCCTTCGGGGTAGGCATTTGTCGCCACTATTTGGCAGTGTCAGGCCCTTCGGGGTAGGCATTTGTCGCCACTTAGACCTTGTCAGGCCCTTTGTGGTAGGCAAGTGTCATCTTTTGGTTCTGTTAGGCCTTTCGGGGTAAATTAACCTTCAATGAAGCAGATCCGTCTCACACTTCGATGACCGAATAAGTATCCCTTAACTCTATTACCTAAATTTTTTCCAAGTGTTGAGTTCGGAATACCTCATTATTTAAACTTCATCTGTTATGATTAATTGTTAGTAACAACTGAGTCCTCAAAGCTATTATGTATTTTTTCAGTAACACAAGTACTAAGGAATTCACGCAATACAAATGCACCGAAGTCATAATGGACGAAGTCCGAATTCATTAATATTCAAATCTGATTACAAAAATAGATAATTTTTACAAATCCTATAAATCAAAATAAAATTGTCTTTAATTCTTGGTAACTTCCCAATCCAATAAAGATGGATCTAGTTGAGCAGCCACCAACTTTTCCTTTCCTATACTACGGCACTCCTCATATCCTTCATAATAAACCTTCAAGATTTCTGATCCCAGTTCGTCCGATGTACGATAGTCCGCCCGAATTTGGGCAATCATATCTTCGGTCAAAGGTGGATCTCGCTCCTGAAGTGCCTTTATCTTACCGCGAAGCTTACGACGCTTGGCCTTCTGAACTTTTTTAGTAGATCGAGCCTTCGCCTGAGCTTCACGGAGTTGGGTCGATAGTTGTTGGTTGGCTGCAACAAGATCCTCTTTGGAAGTCTTCAAAGCCTCGGTCTCAGCTACAAAGCGGATATTCAGCATGGATAACTTCTGTTCACTGGCTCTTGATGTCTTCAATTCTCCCCTGACCGAGCTCAACACATCATGAGTTTCCTTCATATCTTCCTTAGTCTGGGCCAATTCTCTTTGAAGACTCTCGTTGGTATGAAGGGCAGATTCATGTTCCTCCCTCTCTCGAGCCAACGTAGCCTTCAGCATGTTGTTCTCCCTCCTCAGAGTCTCCTCGTCGGATTCGGCATTCAGATGCCTGGGACGTAAACGCCCGAAGACTGCGACCGCCTGCACATATTCAACAGTGTTCAGTCAATTTTAAATACTTTAGCAAGTGAAGAAATGTTTGCCTGATAAAATTCTTACTTACCTTTGCCAAATAACTCATGCCTTCATCAAGAAAGTTCCCATTCGTATGGGTATTGAATCGGTGATCATCATTCTCCTGGACAAAGGCATCAAACAGATGAAAGGGGAAGTTAACGTTGAAGTGAGGCCATAAAGTCGACCCTCCGGTTGCCTCGTCATGGAAACTTCGTGTTGAAGGCCTTGGAGGGGAAGGCATCGGCTGATCTCGTACAGGAGAAGGGTCCATATAGATATTTTCGGGGGAAACAGACCGAGTTGGAGATGGATCCCGAACTGGAAGAGTTGGAGACGTTGGAATAGAGTCATTGTCAGCTGATCGTTTTCTTTTTCGAGATGGTTCCGCAGCAGACTCGTTTATTTCCTCATCTTCATTTACCGTTGAAATCTCCTCGGGTCTCGTTGAAGGATGAATGTTTACAGAAGGAACCCTAAGCTCATCAGGGGTTAGGGGGATGATCGTGCTTCTCAACTTTTTGACCCTAAGCATTTGTCTTCGTTCCTCCACGGAAAGGTCCAGTAAACTTGTTCGAACCAATGGAGGGGCAGTAGTTGGGGGTACTGTGTCTGTGGTCGGAGGCGTTATATCGATATTTGTTGGTATGGGATCTGCGGACGGAGGTACTATATCAGCAATTGGGGGTACCGGATCTACGTTTGGTGATATTGGGTCGGCCGTTGCTGTTGGAACGGTGGATGAATGTGGCTGATCGAAAGACGGTTCGGCTTCAGAAAGGTCTTCGGATTCCGATGGGATGGAGATCAGCCGAGGCTTTCGGACAGCCCTTTTCTTTCGTCGAAGCTGAAGAACTTTTTCGGGAAGAATAGGTTCTTCATCTTCCGGTACGTGGGCTCGGGACTCTTCAGTTGGTCTTTCGGTAGATGGGTTGAATTTGGAAGAAGCATCCTGTTGGGAAGGTCTTGCCTCAGCATCTGCAAATTTTTCAACATTTTCTTCAGAGGGGGCTTCTACCGGTCTTCCAGCTATCAAATCTTCTAGTTCTTTTATCTCCAAAAGCGATGGTTTGATCAAAGTTACTACAAAGGAATAACAGTTCTATGTCAGAAGTTTACATTGCATGAAATTCGAATATCCACAAAATAAATTCACACTTACATTTATGATTGTACAACCACGCTTGATTGGAAAGAAGTCTGTAATTCCATTCCTCCCTTGGAAAATTGTCTAGAAGTTCTATTATTTCGGCTTCACGTTCTTCGGAGACATCCCCAAAGTCAGTAGAAATTTTCTCATCTGTGGACCAGCCAGGTAAGGAAAGGATTTCAGGCCCTTTAACAAAGAACCATCGCTCGTGCCATTTTTTGTTGCTCGAAGGGGTATTCACTAATGAACGTCTCTCAAATTTCTCTCCTGCCTTTGAAGAAAGTTTACTTATGGCCTTGAATCCTTTTTCCCGAGATTGACCCACCTTGTATACAGTGAAGAAGAAATCGAGTGAAGGTTCGACGCCGAATTCGTGACACAGGGCTATGAATGCCAGGATATGAATGTATGAATTCGGCATCAATTGGGCGAACCCAATGCCCAGAAACCCTAACAGGGTCACCACAAAGGCGTGCAAAGGGAAACGTATGCCTTTCTTTAGAATAGTCGTCGTCACAGCCATCCATCCTTCAGGACGTTGATACATTTTTTCCCCAGACCTGGGAATTCTTATCTGATGTGTTTCTGGGATATGGCAACGGGATCGAAGCCTATCCAGATCGGCTTCAACAACCTTCGAGGAGATGTTGGCATGAATGTACAGCTCATTGTCCTTATAAAACTCAGAAGGACTAGGAGAGAATGTTGTTGTCTGTTTCTTTGAAGTGGTTGCAGTAGCCTGACCAGAGCTCGAGGCGCCCTTGCTAGGGTTAGAGTCTGGAACAATGGAGCTGATGGGTTCAACTGACAGGGGAATGCCTTGATCGGAATTTTGAGACGCCATTGTCAACAAATTTGCAGAGAGTGCAAAGAGAATTCGATAGAAGTGAAGAAAGCTTGAAGGTTTGAAATTTGAATTGCCAGGTAAAATTGTTCAAATTGGTAAAGTTAGCTTTTTATACTGACGGTTATACAGGAATCAAGGCCGGCGCATTAATTAACAGTAATGATGAGAATTCGAATGAGGCGTGTTTGGATGACCTTTGGATATTTCACCCGATTGGGCCTAACCATTGAGTTTCCTGTATCGGTCCATCTTGTTCAAATTAAAATCCTTTATCAGAATGGGCCTATTATCCTGGGCATCCTGCCATCTCTTAGCCTATTTTACACATCAAAGTGGGTATGCTTCAACTATCTCTCACTTTTGGGCCTTTATTAAATTCTGTTATCATGGACCATTTATAGTTTTCTATTAAACATCATGTTTAACTAAAAAATTAGGGGGTAATGTTGGGTCATGATATTTCTCCTATATTGGGCCGGGTACATTGGATTCACTTATTAATTAAGATATTGGGCTCATTGGGCCCAATCATTATATTGACTTCATTTAATCCTATAGAAACCGGGCTGGGTCAATGGGTCAACCCATTGGGTCATTTAATATCTATTACTTTGACTTGTAATGATGATATAGTATGACAGTTGACCAAGATACCTGCCATACATTAATGTGGATGGGATTATAGCCGGCCGGCGATGTGAACAGCAGCAAAAAGCAATGTACAGGTTTCATGCAGCCGGTAGAACCCATCAGATCATGGGGATATGTCAGATGGTAGTAGGTGGCACAATATTCCAGGCAAAGATATTATTTCCCACCGAGTAAGTCTTCACGGTAGAGGTATGTATTACACACACACGACCATAGATTAACAGAATTCATACTGACATTGCACTAGACTTTTTCCTCTTGAGTTAACCTTGTAAACAGACATACTTACTCTCACGCCTGAGCTATCCCCCGGCGGTCCGGCCGTCAAGCTTGTGGTGTTGTCGTGTTTACTGTGCAGGATCAGGACGTCTTTCGTGATTGGGACGTGAAGAAAGATCTTGGCGTTAACATTATCTTAGTCATAATATTCTTTACTGGGCTAGTTGAGCTCACCCTTTTCCTTGTTGTTCCATTTTTCTTATCAGGAGACGAGAATGTAGCGAGTACTAGTCGGGGTATGGAATGAAGGTTCTAGAGAGAGTTGTTTAGTAGTCCTCACCATTTTTTGTAAAATTATGTATCAATAATTATGATGGGGATTTATTTGCATGAGGATATTGCCTAGATGACAATGTTTGTATTTAAACTCACAGCTTATGGGTTGTAAAAGTTGTAGTTGTTTCTGTACCATGTATTTGACAACTCAGAATGGGTTGGATGGAATGGACCTATTTTGGGGTTGTCACAGAATCATAATCAGATTACGAATGTAAATATATCACTAATTACGAATTAGATTACGTAATTACTTTTCAAAAAAGGAAGTATTAAACAATCAGATTACACGACACGAGGAATCATAATCACTAATTACGAATCAAAATAAATTTAGGCGGAATGAAAATTTATAGTATATTAGCATAATTAATTTATTCTATACAATAGCGTAACCATGTTCTGATACAAAATGTAAATAATTTATATTAGAACGTGCTATTTTATAGAATAAAATTAATTAATTAATCATTACATTATGTTTTTATATTAATTGAGAGAAGACATCTTTTATGTATCACGCTTGCGCTGCGCTTAAGGGTGAAAATCTTCAATTGCATCTCTCAATCTTAAGATGAATGTACTAGTATGTATAAAATTTTTGAGACGACGATTGAGACCCCAACTATTTTATTTACAGAATAACTAAGGTCAAAATTGTCAATCAAGATTATGAAACACTAGGGCCTATTATTCAAATTAATATTAGTAATAATATCTATGAGACACTCACTCAATTACCAAACCTATAAATAAGATGATTAAATTAATATAATATATAAGTCCAATAATTTTATAAATAATAGAGGTCAAATAGGAATTTATATATATTAAAATAAAATATTCTCAACACATTGCACCAAATTCTAAATTTGAGAAAAATGAACTAATGAATATTACCAGTTGTAAAAGTCAAAGTTTATTGTTTGTTTCTAGTTCTAGGATCGGTGGGGATGTCTCAAAAAAATGTAGTAATTTATAATAATAATAATAATATTTGTTATTGTTAATTAATGTGCTACTACTACTTATAATATACCACAAAAAGGGGTCCTTTAATAAAATAATATGATTATTAAAGTTTGGAAAAAGAGTTTTACAAATAAATTAAAAAGTTTAAAATCAATAGATACTATATCTTAATAATCAGAAATATATATCAGCTTATAAAATAGATCCTTTTTTATATAAAAGCAACAGAAAGATTAATAATGCTATTACTATTTTTCAATTTTGTTTTTCCAATAAATTATACATTTAATTATCACCTGAGTACTTGTGATTGGTTAATTTCGTTCAACGAGGATGTTTGACTTTTTGTGTTTCATTTGTCTCTTTATTTAGGACTTGTTTAGGTTGGAGAAAACTCGGCCCAAATCCACTCGCTCGATTATTACAACTCACAAGAGAGGAAATAAGTCCATTCTAATGGGCTTTTAATCCCAATTAAGTCCATAAAATTTATGTGGATTTCTTCCCTATCCAAAATTCTTTGTAGCTTATTAGAATATCCACATTCTTTTTCTTTTTAAATACAAATTGAGGGAGTGAATGAAAAAATCTTTCACATAATTTTAGCGGAAAACAATTTGTCATTTCATTTATCTCTCTCATGGTTCACATACATGAGGTACATGAGGTAGAAGTAATGGTACTGGAGGAAGTGCACGAGATCAATCACAGAGACAATTGTTGAAGAGCAACAAAAGAAAAAACATTGCTGGCCTCTTCACATACTGAGAAGGGGAAAAAGAAAGAGGTAATGGATGGGAGGGTCATTGGACTGCATTCAAGAATTCATCCAATAATCATTAGACTGCATTTAAGAACAGATGTACCCTTCAAGGAAGGAAGATGAAAAGGGTTTTCAAGAAAACAAACTAGGAAAATTTGAAATTGGCCACATGGGCGAATTAAAATCTTATGTACTCGGTAAATAATAAAATGAATCTCCCGTGAACTACCCGAACAACGTCTGTGTTAATTTTTTATTGTCGTGTGCGTGTATGTGATCGAAATCTAACAGTAAGGATTAGGTATCGGTCGGGAAACTACGTACTGTATGTGGGGATATAATGTATTCTAATTTCTAGCGAGTGTTGGAGCTCTAGTATGCTTGGAATACACATAACTTTGCCCTGTTGTTTAGCCTTGTACATAATTTGACTTGTCTTGAGGTAGAGTCTCCTTGGGCTTAGTGCGGGAGCCACATACAGTTGATGTTTTTTAGTACATGTTGTTGATAAACTAACTCATTTGATTTTTTAGTTACTTTCGTCTGTCTTGTCTTTCCATAAAATATTACAAACAGAAATAAAGAGCGTTTCAATAATGTTGAATCAACTGGGCTTACGTTCTCAACATTAGCTATAGACGGCTATAGCTAATTCTTTGGGCGGACCAAACTCCTATTTGTGAGCAACTTCTCCTTCTTCTTGTTATGTATGTTTATGACAGTGACTTGCTACCAATAATCATGTGGAACACCAATGCCCGGGCAATTCTCTTGAAAAGAAAATGGTATAAATGTGAACAACCTAAGCACTGCCCAATTTTGTTGGAAATGAGATTTGAAATATGAAATATTAGAGCATTTTGAGACTCAATTAAATGAGGGACCCACATTCCGAAAATATCGGGTATTTGCACCAATGTGTTCTCCTTCATGAGGAGTATAACTTGGTATATTTATATGTTCAAATCCATTAAGAATTGAATGAGAAAATTGACTCCAAAATTTACTTGATATATTGAAAACTGTAAAAGTCCCACATAGGGTATTTGAGGAAAAATTGAAGTCTTTATATATGAGATGTTTGCTCAATGGGAAAGGCCCCAAGGGGCATCCCACTTTTGTGAAAGGGAGAGGACCTAGCTAATGCTTGGTTTGAATCCACTTGCGTTGTATATTTTTAGACAAAATTTGTTTAATAATTATCATCACGATACTACGACGATTACACGCCAATGGAAATAACAATCACAAATTTTTTCTATAAATAAACGGTGTGGGAAGCATTTCAAAATCCCGTTTTGTTTCTGAAATTTTCGTTCTGCAATATCACATTCTGATTTCCCGTTCTGGCGTTTTGCTCCTTCCCGTTTTCCGTTTTTTGCAATTCCCGTTTCCCGTTCTCCGTTATCTGCAAGACAAACATTGTATAGTAAGATTTCTTTTTCCAGTTTCTTCATGCATCATTATTGTTCGTCATATTTACATGCATAATTATATTTACATGCATAATTACTGTAAGTTCAGGACATAACATTGAAATTGGTTCGATGTGTTCTTAATTTTGAAGTGCTTCTAATTAAGAACTGGAAATTCGTTTTATCTTGGGAAGCAATTATTCATTAATCCTTAGCACCTGTGAGGGAATAAATTTGCTTTAAGGAGACTTTGTGAATTCAAAGGACTCGAATTTATTTATTAATATTTTTTGTATTATATATATATATATAAAATTATATTCTGTTTTATCATATCTATATATATTAAATAATACTATATATTACCGATAACAAATTTATGGTTCATAAATGGAAACACCCAGCACCCATATCTTCCTAGGAAAATAGCATTATTGCTCAACCCCAAACCCACAACAATATCACATGGACTACTTATCCTCTACACATACATACATTAGTCTCCTAAAAATCATGTACCTCCGGAATATATCCAATAAATTAAATTGTATACATAGTCATTCAAGACCAATGATATTTACAGCGCTTTAAATTTTAATCGTGATTAATAATTGGGGGATGAATATATATATATATATATATATATATATATGTGTGTGTGTGTGTGTGTGTGTGTGTGTGTGTTCATGTGTCACATGCATAAATAAAATACACTAGTGTTCAATAATATATGTTGTGACAAGCAATTCCATCCCTCAAGAGAATTATTATTTCAAACGTGGCAAAGTCATGGCCCCAACCATTAAACATGTTTTTGAAAAGTATTTCGTCTTCTCTGTCTCTAAAATTCCTTTTGATAACGATAATATAACTCAACCACTATATATCCTAATCTTTTAAAAGATCACGGTGGGCACTAGGTAGCTTTTCTTCTATATATACATACATGCATACATGCATGTATATCGAACAATCTTTGTACATGTGGTCCAATCACGTGACAACATTGTCAACATCCATGTAAAGATGGCTTCATAGTATGGATGTTGAATTGTGATTGGATGGTCCTTTCACAATTGGATTGACCAAACTATGTTTAACCCAGTTGTTTATTATTGTTTGTGTAATGTGTTAGGCTCAAATTTTTTTTCCAACTTTTGCTTTGCCTAATGTGAACAACTTTTGAACACTAAATTACGCCATGTGCAAATTTAAACTTACAAAATTCAAAAGTTTCCAATTTAGAATATTAGGGGAATTATTATTATTATTATTATTATTATTATTATTATTATTATTATTTTAAAAAAAGGGCATCTAGCTTGTATTGAGTTGTTAAGGAGTCCACCATCCTTTTCGCCTTTAGGCAAGGGTCACCAATACTACTACTACTACTAAAATTTATGCCAAGTGGGGCCTGAGACGGTCACCTGTAAGGAAGCTGCCGTGTGGCCGCCCCTAGTCCCCTGGAGTAGACAAACGCTATGGGGTTGCTTAGCAAATTCCTGAAATTGCCATATGCTTATGTCGAGCGAATTAAGTACTCCTTTGTGTGTAGGATTTTTTAAGAGCCTGCCGGCACAGTGTGGTCACAGCCACCCCCCAGCCATAGGCATGCCAGGCGATTCCAATAATGGATATGAGTTTGGTTTTGGTTTTGTAGATGAAGTACAATTTACAAATTATATTTGAGAGCAAACTCCAATTTTTTTGGAGCTGATATTTTCGGCATTGGTTATCAAGGTTGGTTGAACATTTTTGCCCTTCTAATTATTTAATACGGCACCAAAGATTGGAAAGCAATCACAGGAAGGAAAATTCAGCATACATACAGTATCAATGACTCAATATATATAGGGAAATGATCCGTGGACAACGTTAGCTATTGTCCCTATTTCAACTAACGCTCATCCAGCCGTCCAAAATTGGAGTTAGTGGCTGAGATGAGCGCCCAGCCGCTAGAGGGAGTAGCGGCCAGCAAAAAAAGAAATTTGGCTTAATTACTGATTATCCTAATTATTCTCCTAAAATAAAATAAAATAATAAATAATTATAAGGATAATTATAAGAATAATCAATAATTATCTTTATACTTATCCTTATTCCTTATAATTATAAGGATAATTATAAGGATAATTATAAGGATAATTATAAGAATAATTATAAGGATAATTATAAGAATAATTATAAGGATAATTATAAGAATAATTAACTTTATACTTATCTTTATAATTATCCTTATAATTATTCTTATAATTATCCTTATAATTATCCTTATAATTATAAGGAATAAGGATAAGTATAAAGATAATTATTGATTATTCTTATAATTATCCTTATAATTATTTATTATTTTATTTTATTTTAGGAGAATAATTAGGATAATCAGTAATTAAGCCAAATTTCTTTTTTTGCTGGCCGCTACTCCCTCTAGCGGCCAGTCATTTTGACTGGCCGCTAGAGGGAGTAGCGGCCAGCAAATTTCTGTTTTGACTGGCCGCTAGAGGGAGTAGCGGCCAGCAAAAAAGAAATTTGCTGGCCGCTACTCCCTCTAGCGGCTGGGCGCTCATCTCAGCCACTAACTCCAATTTTGGACGGCTGGATGAGCGTTAGTTGAAATAGGGACAATAGCTAATGTTGTCCACGGATCATTTCCCTATATATATATATATATATATATATATATATATATATAGAGTCCGGATCCAGTCCGGACTCCCGGATTTTGTTAAAATCCGGACTTTTTTTTTTTTTTTTTGCTTTTTTTTTTTTGAAACAACTAAAAAAAAAAAAAAAATTATGGAATTGAAATTTTTACATTATACAGTGTTTTGGGTGTGATTTGGATGCCTATAACGAAACATGTCTGTACAGTCTGGGCAGACTGTACATACATTGGTTGGGGTAGGTATTAAAAACACACCCAAAACACTGTATTATTGAAAAATTTCAGTTCCATAAATTTTTTTTTTTTTTTTAGTTTTTTCAAAAAAAAAAAGCAAAAAAAAAAAAAAAAATTTGGACCGGATTTTGATCCAGTCCGGACTCCCGGACTGGATCAGTTTCATATATATATATATATATATATATATATATATATATATATATATATATATATCTTTTAAGGGTGTCGTAAGAATTTATGGCCTGGGTGACTTGAGAATTTCTATGTTTATCTACTATACAAAATGTGCAATTGCCTTCCATTACAACTGCCTCCCTCTCTAGCTCCTATCCTATGGTCAAAGTCTTCGTTAGCAGCCTTGTCTCCTTATCTTAAGAAACACCAAACCAACCCAACTTTGAATTAATCTACAAATTACGAATGTTGGGTGACTAACATTATTACTCCCTCCGTCCCAAATTAACTGCTCAGTTTTGATTTTTTTAAGTCAAATTGACTATTTTTAGAATTAATAATTAAGCATATATAAATATATTTCTAAAATTATAAAAATTAAGATTAGTAATAAATTGTATATACTTTCTTTTGGTTATAATCTCTTCACCTATATTTTAGCAAAAATAATAAAAAGATTAATTTTAAAAATGGTCAATTTGACTTTAAAAAGTCAAAACTGAGCAGTTAATTTGGGACAGAGGGAGTAATAAATATAGAATTTTGGAGAGAGAAACAAGATGGGCTAGTCGTTAATTATTCTTTGAATATTCTTATATAAATTATACTATTAGAAATTGGGATTGGGATAATCTATTTGATCTGAATGTTCCAAGTTGTAGGAAAAGGCTAGGCTTTAGAATTATCTACCCAATAGAATATCCACTCCCAACTTTTTCTACATAATTGGGTTGGAAAGTGACCTTATTTTGGCTTGCCTACCCCCAAATACCAAACTTATACTCAAAAATTTGATATCTAATAAAGTTATACAAGTATGCTTAATTAAAGCCAGTGCTTTTGTTTGTTTGGATAGACTTAACATTCCAAAAGTCATATATATACACGCGTTTAATATAGTAATTACATACACATACACATACACATACACATACACATACACATACACGTACATATACATATTGGAGGATTGATACATATATTCCTACATGATATATAAACACTTATTTTATCGGGGGAGGGAATACTATATATACTCTATTCTTGTGTAGACTAAAGAATTGGATCTACTTTATGGCTTATATCAAAGATTCAGACTACTTTCAACTTGCTTGTAGGGCTTAACATTCAAACTTGGTTGTCATTTGTGTGCATGGAAATAAAGACGTACAGTACAGGTTTAATTTCCCCTTAGACGAGTATAGTCCCTCCTTAGCTATATGTACACAATAACAGCTACACGAGTTTATCCAAAAACAAAATAAATATATGATGATCTCAATACTTATTCAGAAATGACTTATAAGTTTGTCAAATCAATTTATAAATCATTTTTACTATTCATTTATTCAGGAATTACTTATTTTTTTACTTATAAATTGACTTTTAAGTTAAAAATAAATAAGTTAATTTGTTCTATCTTTGTGTATAACTAATAATTGTTCGTGCCTTCAGTCAAGATGTAACGAAATCCTCCATCTTAACTCTTCCACTCTTCCATTTCAACCATTTAAAAATTAAAATAAATCTAAATCGTACTTATATTTACCGCTTACCCTTGCGTGACATGTTGGAGTATGCAAAGTGTATGTAGGTCCCACAAAGAAGCTCTTACTCCTTTTTTATTTGTTATTTATAGATTTAAAAAAAATATTATTGATTTAATTTAATATATTATTCTTTTTAAATAAATTTTAAAGAATAATATTAAGGTTTTATATTAAAATTATATTTTAAATTTTTTATAAGATGTGAATTAAAAAAGAACCCTAATGATAATTATCCAACTGAACAGAGTTAGCTCCACGTTATCCAATGACATTACGACATGTGTCGGCCATAGACACTTGTGGTAGGAGGGAGATGCGTCGGTATGGTCGTGGGACAATCTGAGGCGTTAGAGCGTTGCGTCTACAAATCAGCAGTCAAAGTGAGTAAGTGACTTTTGGCCTTACTCGAACAGGTGCCACGTTTTATTTATACTATCAAGTGACGTAGGCTCGGGTCCCCATAATTTGGGAAGTTATTAGCATCAAATTTATTTTTGGATAAATTGGTCAATTGCCAATAAAATACTGACACGCATGTGAAACTTTGCGGGTGTCAATATTTTACTAATTAATTGATTAACTTATTAAAAAAATAAATTTCATGTTAACACGATCCCATAATTTAGATAGAGAGAAATACTACGAGATTATGATTTAAAAAGTCATAATTATTACATAAAGATTATGAGATCTGAACGAGATTTTATTATTCAGTAGGGGTGCTGTTTATGTTCGTTTTTTCAAAAATAAAAATATCTAGTAGTACAATTTTTATCGGTAGTATAAATTTCAAATAAGTATTAATAATTTAATTTTTAATAAAAAATTAAACATTTAATATTACTTTATTTGTATTTAATTTATCTAAAAAAATTTAAAAATTTATGCTTAATTTAATTAATTAAAACCCGAATAATTTATTTTAAAATATCAAATTTAAAGAAAGGTAGATCCCTCCTATGCTTTCCGCTTTTCCTTTTTACCGAAAAGAAGATCTGAAATTGACTTAGTTGTTTTGGTCAGATGCGTATCCAATCCAACCCATTGATAGTCAATAGCGTTTTGGTTACAACTTATTTCCCAACCAACGTAAAACAAAATAACCATATTTTCATGTTATCTGTTTTTAAATGTCCAAACCAATTTGTGATCTCCGTCCATAACACACACACACACACACACACACACACATATATATATATATATATATATATATATATATATATATATATAAACATTTTTTTGGTAGACAAAATAAAAAAATACTTCCTCTATTATATGATTAATATTAATTTTTTAAAGTCGAATTAAGATATTTTTACACTTGAAATTAACATAAATTTCTTTAATTTTTTTTATTAATACACTCATAAATATTGTAAACAATCTAAAAATACTATTATTTTTATGAATATTTATTATTTTATTATTTTTAATAAATCATTTCAATCTTGAGTTTGAAAATATTTTATATTGACTTTCAAAAATCAATAATAATCTCGCAACAAAACTATTATATGTTACTCCAATTGTTTCTTTTTAATTGATATTTTAAGGTTATACACTTAAATTGACAAATACAATTAATTCTTTGTCTAATTGACTAAATTGGATATAAAATTTTAATATAATCTTTTAAAATATATTGAAAAGATGAGAAAAAAATAATACTTGCTTAAAATTTATAAATGACAAATAAAAAAAATCAAAAATGTCTTCCACTCTAAAAAAAACGAAGGGAAGTATTAGATAAGGTCGTAAAATTAGCAAATAGTTCGAGTTCAATTCATATTCGTTCAACTAAAAGTTCAATTTGAGTTCGACTCGAAATATAAATAAGTCAAATATCAGCAAATTTTAAAGTTTGATAAATTACACGAATATTCTCAAATTATAATTTTCTATTGATATTCGGATCATATTCGTTCGAAAAGTTCAAATTAATCGAGTTCGATTTAAAATTGTGCTCTACTAGATAACTAAATGAGTTTCAATCAATTTTTATTTCATATTTAATATATTTTATGAATAAAATATGAGAACTTTAATACTCGACTCGAATGACTCATTTCATTTACCCCTTAGTATTAGATAGTCGACCGACACCACATTCAAGATGTACGAAATATCAGTTATATCAGTAATTATTTATAAGTGGATAAGTATTGTACATGCACCGAATCTGATCTTTTTTGTTTAGACAATAGTGATCATTATAATAATATCTTTCAAATTAGAAATTTTATTTTAATAGATTTTTAATTATAAGACATGAAAATACAAAGATAACAAGTGAATTGTTAATTACTATATTATGAACCTCAATTTTTTTTCCCATCTCCCTTTTTTTCTTCAATATCTTAACTTTTAAGTATAAGGTGTAGAGTAACTTGAAGGGGCTGTTTTCCTTGATATGTAAAAAAAATAAAATTAGAGTAAATAATAAATAACCACTTATAATTTACTCAAAATTATTTATAGTCATTTGTAGTTTAAAAGTAAATTTTCTACCATGTGTAATTTCAAAAAATATAGAATAATCTCACTCTAGTATCTGTGTTAACAGATGATATGTAAGTACTTTCTTACCCTCCATATAAATGTATACCTATTTTGGGGGCGTTACACAAATGATATGTAAGTACTTCGTTACCCTCCATATAAATGTACTAGTAATTGGCATCGCGTAACGAAATTCTCTCGCCTCTCTGTTTCAACAATCTAAAAATTAGAATGAATCTAAACCGTCCTTGTGCTTTCCTGCCCAAATTCAAATTGAATTATACTTATTATTATAGATAGATATTATGATTGTTTTAATAACAATGACGGACGCGTGAATTTTATTAAGGGTGGGCAAATATTAACTATTGAAGATATATATCGAGAAAATACTAAAAAAATATTTACAGCCATAAAAAATTAAAATATATTTGTAATGAAATAAAAAAATTAAATCTATAAAAATTACACAAAATCACTATAAAAACATTATTTGAGATTTTATTTTTGAAGTTGTTTTAGAATCATCTCAATATTTTCTTTGTTAAGTAAATTAGTTTAATAAAAACAATTGACTCATTTTTTGTTGTATTTAATACATTATTTCTTAATACATAAACCCTTTGAGGCTATGACTTTTTAGAAACTTGAGACCAAATTAGTTACAAAGAGAAATAAATATGGATAATTTACAAATGACTGATTTCAAACTCGAAACAAAGAGTGAGAGAACTTTAATATTACACTATTAAAAAAAATTCCTAGCTTCGTTCTATAGAATGAGTTTTACTTAAATATAATTTATAAATTTTGAGAATATTTTTTTGTCCTATATTTATTCTAAATTGATTGAGTCAGGAGCGATTACAGTATAATAAAATTTTGTTAGCTAACTTTAGGCCATTGTCTAATTTTATATTACCACATAAAAAATGTCTCATTTTTTAATTTTAAAGATTGGATAAAGTAACTCTTTATATAGGACGGAGAGTTACCAAATTCTTTTACAAACTAACCTTTCATATATATGTATATATATATATTGGATATTTTTATTATCTAAAATATATAATAAATATATTATATGTTATCCATGTAACTAATTGTTGGAAATTAGCAGTAGCAATAACAGTGTAGTAGCAATAGATGTGCAGTAGCAAGAGCAATATTAACAAAAATATATATTATTGACTCTTTTATAAATAATCAAAAATTTTGGAAAATAATACTATCTTCATTCTAAATTATTTGATCATTATTGATTTTTGAAAATCAATTTAAAATATTTTTAAACTAAAAAATGAGATAATTTATTTAAAATTATTAAAAAATAAATCTTATTATGAGTAATACTAGTTAGATAGTTTAGATTTTTTATCGTTATATCAATTAAAATTAAAAGAATTCAATTCAACTTTAAATTTGAAAATGTCTTACTTTGACTTTAAAAAATCAATATTATTCTTAATTAAATGGATAAAGTAAATAAAATTAAATAACATTTACCTTGGAGACAAAAAAGTTCAAAATATTTTGGTGTGATTTTTAAGTAGTGGATTATGAACCAAAATAATTCAATTAAAGTTTTTTATAGTATAAAAATGACATTTTAAAGAAGAATATAGCTTTTCACAAAAAAAAAAAAGAAGAAGAGAAAAATATAGACATTGAAACTAAATTCATTTATTTTTATGCAAGTGGAGTACATTCTCTTGATTTGGATACAATTGAATTAGTTTTCTATATTTTTTAAATCACAAGTGGTTAAAAATTCACTTTTAAACTATAAGTGATTACATATATGTAATTTAAAATCAATCACATGTGACTGTTTGCAATTTATTCATAAATTTTAAAAATCCGATAATTCTTGTGATGTAAATTATTGAGGTGTAGAGTAACTTGGGCGTTTTTACAAATTTATATTTAATGCGTATATAATTAGCATTGGCATCCGAAGGAATAAATGAGACTTATTATTATCTCTAAAACCAGTTTATTAAACAATTTAATTAGGTGACAAGTAGTTAATTTTAATTAAAAAGTAATTTTGAAATGATAGGACATTAAATAGTTTAATAACACTTTATAACATGGGAACTATATTTCTATATGTATTTTTTTTTATAATTTTACATAATTTTCTATCATATAAGCATAAAGTGAATTCTACTTTTACAATTATTAAAAATACATATTAAAATAATATTCTCCTATAACATAGTAGTCAATTACTAGAGAAATATTTGATTAATATAATGATTATACATCATTTTCAGACATTTTTTAAATAAAAAATTTAATAATGCTAACATTATCCTTAAACCCTTAATTAGAGCATGATCAATATAGGCATTTCGCACTAAGCAACATTGCTATGTGATCAGGCGCATTGAAGGTGGTATTTATTTTTGCATCAAATCAATGAAATATCTTTCGTAACTGACTATTATAATAATTTAATATTAATATATATTTTTTATTTGATTTACATATTAAATGTATTAACATATTACGTACGTACGTAATATCATTATGTTAATTTGAATGTTTTTCATTCAGGCTATATTCATTCATTAAATCTGTAACGTAATTGATCATAACAAAACAAAACAATTAATGAAAACAACTGATTTACAATTTAATTTATTAAATATATATAATCATATAATTTAATATACCAAACATAATTTTAAACATAATATAATAATATTATAATCACTATACAAATCCTAAGAATAAACCAAACAAATATGCGATAATGCAACTTAGCTAAACGAGAGCAGATCTTCTGTTTCCAATTTTTTAATTCTCGTATCCCTTCATTTAAATTTTGATACCTAGTCTTTTACTTAATATTAATTAATTTTAAAATTAAATAAAAATATATATGTCAAAATTTAAATAAAGAGACATAAAAAAATAAAAAAATTGGGGACAGAGGATCTGGTTTCTAGCTAAACCCCAACTAATTCGAATTAGTATACCGTTCTTCTCATGCATTATTTTCAATTATTAAAATGTATAGAGAGAGAAAATGTCAGACGGTCATGAGCGTGAAGGCTGTTTATCTTTCTCAACACGGTGCAGCTGTTATCTGACTAGATCTCTATCTACACGGAATCCGCCACTACCAGACCAGTCGTAAATGTAAAGATTACTCCCGACACCTGTCGGTCCTCTCTCTTATTTAAAACAAACCATAATTACCCATTTAATAACATGCTAGCTAAATTGGAGTAATGCGATTTGCACTTTCGTGCCACTTTGGTAACCGGCTGCAGCCGCTAACAGATGCTGAAACCTAGTACGTACTAAACTGTCCAAGAAACAGCAGCAGGCTGAGCTGAGGTGTTGGTTTAGTCACAATTCGATAGATAATATACGGAGTATATACTATCCATATCTAGATATTGTAGAGAGAGAAATATAAGTCGGTTACAGTTAGAAAAAACTTTTTTTTTCCTAAAGAAAAAAAGAAGAGAGAAGTGAGAATTCATTGATGATCATGGGTGTCTAAGAGTCGATCTTGACCGTCCAAAACCAACCCCCTAAATTACGTAGACCATATTGGTAACTCGGTCTCTTCGTTCTTATCCCTTCCCATCACCTGCCTTCCTTCCTCGTACCAAAAATTTAAAAGAGCTTCCTTAAAATGAAAATTCAAATATATTTTTTATATTCACATTTTCATGAGGATGTATAAACCCGTCCATAATAATAATTACAATCAACAACACCCATTAACGTCTTCATAATTTCCGCTTCTTTTTTCTTTCATTCCCTCCTGGGGTTTGGCTTTTTTTTTTCTTCTAATAAAGCAGTCCCAAGATTTGATCTTCTCTGGGTTTTGTTCTTATTATGTTGTCCGGATCTTATTTCAATCTCTTAAACCTTGATGATTATTCGAGTGTCGATCGGACTCGACTTCCAAGAATGATGACTGTACCCGGAATCATATCCGAGTTTGAGGGAGGAGAAGCCTATGATGAGAATTTCTCCAAGAACAACAATGGTGATAATCATATGACTGATGATAAGTCCGATGTCGTTTCATCAGTCAGGCAAGAACGAAGAATCATTGTCGCCAACCAGTTGCCGGTAAAAGCTCGCCGCAACACTGAAACCAAGAAATGGTGCTTTGATTGGGATAAAGATGCTGTGGTTTTGCAGCTCAAAGATGGGTTCGTCTCGGACATTGAAGTTATATTTGTCGGATCATTAGCGGTTGAGATCGACCCCGGAGAGCAAGAAGAAGTGGACCAATTCTTGCTAGATAAGTTTCATTGTGTGCCTACTTTTCTTCCATCAGATATACAGAACAAATTTTATCATGGGTTTTGTAAGCATTATTTGTGGCCTCTGTTTCATTACATGTTGCCTCTGACTTCACATCATGGGGTCCGGTTCGAGCGGTCTATGTGGCAGGCTTATGTATCGGTGAATAAGATCTTCGCCGATAAAATAATGGAGGTTATCAACCCAGATGAGGATTATGTTTGGGTACATGATTATCACCTCATGGTATTGCCAACTTTCTTGAGAAAAAGATATCATAGAGTTAGAATTGGGTTTTTCTTGCATAGTCTATTTCCCTCCTCGGAAATTTATCGAACGTTGCCCGTGCGAGAAGAGATTCTTCGGGCTCTGTTGAATTGTGATCTTATTGGGTTCCATACATTTGATTATGCAAGACATTTCTTGTCATGTTGTCGTAGATTGCTGGGTTTGGATTTTCGATCCAAAAGGGGTTACATTGGGCTCGAGTATTATGGTAGAACTGTGAGTATCAAGATTCTACCTTTTGGTATTCATATGGATCAAATTGAATCGGTCAAATCATTGCCTGATACTGGGAAAAAGGTACAAGAATTGAAGGAAAAGTACGAGGGGAAAATTGTGATGTTGGGTGTTGATGATATGGATATGTTCAAGGGTATTAGTTTGAAGTTTTTAGCTATGGGCCAGCTTTTGGAAGAGCACCCTGAATTGAGGGGAAGGGTGGTTTTGGTACAGATTGTGAACCCAGCGAGAAGCCAAGGTCAGGATATTCAAGAGGTTCAAAACGAGACGAATAAAGTTGCCAGTGAGGTTAATCAGAAGTATGGTGCTTCTGGTTATGAGCCTATTGTTTTTGTCAATGGTCCTGTTTCAACTCAAGACAAGGTTGCTTACTATACCATTTCTGAGTGTGTTGTGGTGAATGCTGTGAGGGATGGGATGAATTTGGTCCCCTACAAGTACACTGTGTCGAGGCAGGGTAGCCCAGAATTAGATAAGGCCTTGGGACTTGATGGACCTGAATTTCCGAGGAAGAGTGTGATTATTGTCTCAGAATTCATTGGCTGCTCTCCATCCCTCAGTGGTGCAATCCGGGTTAATCCCTGGAATATCGATAGTGTCTCTGAGGCAATGACTTTGGCTGTTACAATGCCAGAGTCTGAGAAACAACTGCGCCATGAGAAGCATTACAAGTATGTTAGTTCTCATGATGTTGCTTACTGGGCTAGGAGTTTCGATCAAGACCTTGAGAGAGCTTGTAGAGAGCATTACATCAAGAGGTGTTGGGGAATTGGGTTTGGTTTGGGTTTCAGAGTTGTTGCTTTGGGTCCTAATTTCAGGAAACTGTCTGTGGGACACATTGTTTCAGCTTATAATAAGACTAATAGCCGTCTTATTCTTTTGGATTATGATGGTACAGTGATGCCACAGGGTTCAGTGGACAAAACTCCAAGCAGTGAAGTTATCTCGGTACTAAATGGTTTATGCAGTGATTCACAAAATGTGGTGTTTATTGTGAGTGGCAGAGGAAAGGAGTCTTTAAGCAAGTGGTTTTCTCCCTGTGGGAAGCTTGGTCTATCTGCAGAACATGGTTACTTTACTAGGTGACATTGTCTGTTCTTGTTATTGGAAACGTAGAAAATCATTGCCTTGTTCTATTGTGTTGTTTTATGTTCTCTTTATATTGGTCATTCTTCTATCTAATTGTTTCTGTTGTTATTAGGTGGACTGGGGATTCCCCATGGGAGTCCAGCGTGTCTGCGGTGGATTTTGAGTGGAAAAAGATGGCACTACCTGTAATGGAGCACTATACAGAGGCCACTGATGGCTCTTTCATAGAGCAGAAGGAAAGTGCTCTGGTATGGCACCATCAAGAAGCTGACCCTGATTTCGGTTCAGGGCAGGCAAAAGAGCTTCATGATCATCTTGAGAATGTACTCGCCAATGAGCCAGTAGTTGTCAAAAGAGGCCAACGCATTGTTGAAGTGAAACCACAGGTATAAAGCATACTACAATCAACTCTAGTTTGCTTACCTATTAAATTAATATACGACTACAAGTATTGACCATTTGATTTCCCATCAAATTGTTAAGAATAGTTTGTTGCTGGTATAAAATGGACAAAAACAATTTTGAATTGTTGATTTATAACAATTATGTCAACTCTATGTTTGAAATGGAAGCTAATCTTTTGGTCAATTGCAGGGTGTAAGCAAGGGTGTAGTTGTGGAGAGTCTTATTGCTACCATGCAGAGTGGGGGAAAGTCGCCAGATTTTGTGTTGTGCATTGGTGATGATCGTTCAGATGAAGACATGTTTGAGAGTATTGCACACTCTATTGCCAACCCATCCTCGCCTGCCATAGCAGAAGTATTTGCCTGCACTGTTGGTCAGAAACCAAGTATGGCAAAGTACTACTTAGACGATACTGTTGATGTTATCAAGATGCTTCAAGGACTCTCAGTTGCATCTGTACAGCTTCCAAAGTCGGCAAATTTTCATGTCTCATTTGAAGGGTCTCTTTGAATCGTTACCTATACATGTAGGAGCAACGAAATTCAGGTCTCTGCCGTTTTTTGTGAAAGAACAACTCGTGATTAGAGCAGTGGACTTGCTCTCAGCCTGGTCAGTGTATGAAGACTCGGGAACTAATCTAATGTTAGGCGACACACAACATTGTACAAAACACACTTAAGTTTACAGGTCACGTCTCAAAACCAGTAATTACCAAATTACTTGGCACAAGGTCCTTGCAGAGTTCCCATTTGATGGGTGAACTTATTATTCTATGACCTTTAGGAAATTTAATCTCCTTTGTTTTTTCCCCTTTGTAAATAGAAGTCCGTCACATATGCGTTAAATGTATACTGAATATTTCATTGTTTTTGCAAGATAGAATTAAGTATTGTGTTACTTGTTTCCAATGTGCATTTTTATGTGAAAATCATTGTAGTTAGCTATTTCCTGTTACTTGGGCACTAAACTAACATGTAAAAGCACGATGCATGGCAACGTATAGCGACACCGAAATCTTCATGAAAAAATGGGGAATCTCGGTAAAGTTGTCTATTGATTTCTATTCTAAATTTGTGATTCTTACTTTTTGGTTTAGTCTTAAGTATTCGATACAAATATTTAATTTTTTTGACAGTTATGTCGACTAAAACTTTTTATCAGACAGCTACCTATTCCAGTCAATTGAACAGGAAAAATGGATCATGGTCATCATGAGAGCCAAAAAAGGAACATAAATTAAGAAATTACAAATGCTACACTTTCATTAGGGACTATAGAGAAATGGAGTTGGATCTTTTGTTGTTGGGGCTAAAAAATGCACCTTACTGGAAGTGTGCAACATAAGTCTGTACGTACAAGATTACAATGCTATAAAAGAAATGCAGAAAAACTTTGGTAATCTTCAATACAACATGATCATGAGCAGAATACAATTTGAGAATTTGTAAAACCCTCTTTCAATCTCTATCTATGTTTGTGCTTTCTGTCACTTCTTTTATGAGCTAATACTTTTCAATGTCATAGAACTCTATGTTCTTGTACTTCTGGGATATTATCTCTGCTTGAACCTTCCTTGCGGTGTCTGTAGCACAACCAACAAGAATGAGAACTGATGTACCTGCGAATCCTCTAAAAGCAGTCAAGTGCGTAATTTGTTCAATTAGTGCGGGACCAGCAGCAAGAATTGCCAAAAAAGCAGAACCCAGAACTGATATTCGGCTGAGAACCTAGATTTCAACCATAAGTTAGTACGTAACCTTTAAAACTAGAAGTTGAAGAACACCAATCGATCTTCAGATATTCTAGCTTATATTTATTGTCCTGGACTATTATGTAGGAAAAGGTACACAAGTATGCCAGAAAAAATCTTTATAAATGAACTTATACTTTGGAGGATGAGATATAGAGAACCGAGAACACGGACACATGATATCAGAAAAACTTCAGTGACAGTAGAGATAGTTATTGCTGATTGGTTAGTTATCTAGCACTTCGCAAGATATGTAGGTGGAATTTCTAAAAGTTAATAAATACAATAGAGATAACTTGATCTTTCCTGAAAACATACAGCAAATTAACCTAACAAAAGTGAAATATTCTTATTTTTCAGACAAGCAAAAAACTGTGTTAAGAAGGTTCATCCAAACATGTCCTCCAGGTCAGATTTTATCCATCTGATTTCAGAACACACAAAAACGGTTTCGAAAAGCTATACAAATAGAAAATGTGAAGAAAAGAAAATCTTATGTTTCTGTCTAAATGGCAGGAAGGAACACTTTGCTGCCTTTCTAAACTAATAAGGGTTTTTTATTTACAAAGGGAAATAAAATCCTCTCAGATTCTCACAAAGGATAACTTATGCTGATGCTTATTTAAACTCTCTCATCAAAGAGGTGGCTGATAAAGCAACATCTTATATCAATCTCCCTGATGAGAAATTTAAATATTGCAACACAACTATGTAGTCTTCAAATCCCAAAAGGAAAGATTACTACAATAAAAAAAAATTAAGGAAAAAAATTGAAAAAATTGAAGAAGATAACATGTAATTAAATCAGAGCAGAGCATATTTCTTGGAAACAGAAATTTACCGTCTTGATGAATGTAGCCGTACTTTTACCAGGTCGAACAAGTGGGATTGAGGCACCTTGGCGTTTCAACTGTTCACTCACATCATCAGGATCCAATTGCAGGAAAGTGTAATAGTAATTGAAGAAGGCTATCAAGAGAATATTTGTTGGGACATATAAAGAACCTACAAATAATTTGTGGTCAGATATATTCTGTTCCAGAAAGAAAATACACCAACAGGATATGCTCGAGGAATGTAAACCCAAGCCAAACCAAAGCAATTATATCGCTTTGGTTTGGTAAATTTTTTGAAAATGCATGAATTTGGTTATGTTTACAATTTCACCTCCCAACTCAAAGCAAACCAAACAACAAATTAAATTTAATCGAAACTTCATCAAAAGCCAAAACCGAATCAGACACACAAACTGTGATAAACCTTCTAAATACAAGTAAATAAATGTAAGGATATATGAATTAATAAATATTAACAGTTGTAACTTATCCATTCTATCCTAAATACCACTTTCTATTTATGAAACCGAACTCGACCATTGATTCTAGACCTAGATTCCTAGTGTTTCCCATTTAAATATAAGAAAATAAAATGGAGAAGGAAAATAACCTCTAAATTACGTGTGTAGGATGTGTAACCCCCCCTCTCCCCCCCAGTCTCCTCTTTTATAAAAGATCACTAAAAACATGACTCCTTAGTGCATCAGACAAAGCCTTTAAATTAACATATTATATAAAAAAATCCTTTTTTCTTTTTGGGAACCTATAAAAAAATTCCTAATCGGTAATAATGAACACTAGACTAAGCAGCTAACAAACCACATATATATTGCTCATCTACTTGCATATGTCAAGTACTTTTACTAGACAAGATTATAATCGACATTTTTTCTTACCCCCTGGGTTTAGAGCCACCGCAGCATTTTTTAGGACACCTAAGCCAGTGAATCTTGCTAGTGTGCCAGGAAGAGCTAAAGATGATGTGGAGAAGATGATTGGCATCACTCCTGAACTATTTACCTGATCAATTAGAATTATTAATGCAACAAATAAGATTAGACAGCGACTCAAAGTATAAGTTGAAAAATAGATACAACCGCATATAATCAAAAGATAAACTCGCAAATCAGAAAAATCCCAGAGAAAAACATGGCTAGTGACACGAATTAAAGCTAAATTCCATCTGATTGAGAGGTCTTAGGGTTAATTTGACTTGGAAAGGTTGCAGTCTTTAGAAGATAAGAGTCAAGACAAGGTGGGACGACAGATGTTTGCTTGTCCTCCCTAGCAATATCTCCCTGCTTTAGTTCTAAAATTACATTCTAATTATAAACATATTTAAGTTATAAATAAAATAATAATAATAAATTGCTTACCCTGTCCAAAATGAAAATATGCTAGACATGGTAAAAAAATCAAAAGCAATAATAATATTTCTTGTAGGTCTAGCCAGATGATTTGAATGATCAAATGCTACTTCATAATTTGTAGGTAAATCTTTTCTCTATAAGATTAATGCTACACTCGCAGTTTTGTGACGACATTTTTACAGGAACATGACACGACCAATCACTAAAGACAACCAAAAGATTAGCAACAAGTTCCTAACAAGCACTTCTATAGGCAGATGAAAGAAACTATATAACCCACTCAAATTACGAAGTATTAGTCCTCTAAAGCAGACTAGCATAGCATGAAAACCTAGGATACAAACCTTAAAGGGTAAGTAAGCTGATTTCTGAAGCCCTCCTGCTTTGCTAGTGTACCTTGAGGCATAATTAAGTGGAATTTTCCTCTCTGCTTCCTGATACCCTTTGTTGAGAACATTGTTAACAATTATATGCTTCCACTTACACATCCATTTCAAATATAATAATAATCACAACTTACCTGAACATAAACAATACTGAGAACTAGCAAGACAAAGGAGATAATGATAGCGATTAGTCCAGTGTAGTTGCCATCCTGAAATGCCTGTGCAGCTGTCCTACCAACGGATGCTGGCAAATAGGAGATAATGCTTGTAAAGATCAAAAGAGATGTACCATTTCCAAGTTTTAGGTCAGAGATCCGCTCCCCAATATACGTTGTGCATATTGAGCCAAGTGTTAATAAAATTACAGAAGATAGAACCCACTGAGTACTGAAATCATTGGCATAAGGGCGAAGGTACAGTACTTGGCCAATTGCCTGCGCAAAGAGTTAATGAGTGAAAGAAGATCAATAGCACTAGTGCTGGTGCAGCATAAAAAAATAAAAAGGAAGAAAATCAACTTGAAATTGAAGTAATTGGGAAAGAGTTACTAGAGGTCTAAACTCTCCACAACATTAGTGTCCAGATTCCAGGCAGCATCGACCTAATAATTTCACCCTATTTATCCCAGATGACCAATAGTCCAGAAGGTCTTGTCAGTTTCATGATAAAGAAGATTTTTTTTTCAAATGGAATCTTGAGACAATATGTTTAAATTGATTTAGAATTGTTGTGGCATTTCAGATATTTAAGTGGCAGGTGAAAAAACTCTTTTAAACTCTTTAAATTTGGCACAGTTAAAAGATGTCAATGGAACCAATTGACTGTTCAGAGGGTTTCCTAACTTTCCTTGCATTAGTTTGAAGGGGATTTTGGGTAAAAGTTCATTCTTACATGGGAATACTAGGCATTCCAAAATAGAAATTGCATATAGCAATACAAAAACAGTCTCTCTTGAGCAACTCTGAAAAGGCTTGCATCAAAACTTTCCTCTAGCTAAAAAATGTTGAGTAACTTAAAAAAGTAAAATACTGTCGCTTTCTATTTTTTCTCTCCGAAAACTTTCAACCACTTTTCTGGGTTTACTGAATCATTGTTTCAGAGATATAAAAATAGAAGCGCATCCAATAATCCGATTATGCTTTGGCAATCCAAATACCTCAAAGAAAGAGACTTTTGTGCATTTTCATTGAAAGTAGTGTACCGGGTGGGCAACTGAGGATGAATTTCCTCACCTGTACTATGGCAAATCCAACCGAAGCATAACGAGTATATTGAAGAATTTTTTTCCTTCCTGCTTCACCTTCCCTTTTCTGAAGCTCTTGCAACTTGGGGTAGATTTGGGTAAGAAGCTGAAACACAATTGACGCGTTAATAAAGGGAACAATACCAAGGGAGCATATTCCAAGTCGACCGATGCCGCCTCCAGAAAATGAATCTAAAGTGCTCAGTAAACTGTTTTGATCTAAATTTCCAGCGAATGCCTCCCGATTTACTCCACCAAGAGGTATATAAATTCCAAGTCGAGAGAGGGCCAAGTAGCCCAACAGCTTGAGGAACTTTCCAGGCAATGGTCCTTTGAAGAAGTCCCCAAAATCAATGCTAGTATCCTCAATTGCAGCTGTCAATGTCAAAGGACCCTAATCAGGGGTTAGCATCTGCTTGTATGATTTTAAACACGAAGCTATGTATGAGTAAATGACCAAGCTAGGAGCAGACCTGCCACTCCTCTAGGTGAAGGTTTCTCCTTTCTTGAACTTGACGCACTCTCGAATGTTTGTGAAAGCAATCCTAGAACACTTTCCCAAGTGGAATTCAATCCCGGTGACTTGTCTAAACTGATACCCAGGGGATCAAAAACAGCGGTCTCGCAACTGAGGTAAATACAGCGTCAGGATTTGATATTGGAATTTTGTATCGGAGTAAATCAAGAAAACTGCTGGAAGTTGATCTGGACTACAGTTCTTGCGAAAAGTATCAATACATAAAGTATTCTATGTTCATTACCCTTCGAAATCTACACTTAAATTTAAGTGTAGAACTTTTTCTCACAGATAATTTTATAGCTTTCCACTTCAAAATTTAATTTCCTCGCATGATGGTCATGAGAATTCTTGGATATATTTTTAGAAATCACGGAGAACACCAAAAAATTTACTTATTTGATATATAAGTTCAATTGAAAAACCCATTAAATTACAATCTATAGGCAAACCATTACATAATTCACTTCTCAATACGAATAGTTAATACAGCTAAGATTTTGTACATAAATGGAAAGCATTAAACTGGATTCATATATCATATCAACCTTGTGTGAGCTGTTCAATTGATATGCTAGGAGATTATAAACCTTGAATTATCATAATATATTACTCTATTTATACCTCCATTTAAGTTTTTTGATTTTCATTAATAGAATTGTTGGTTCAATGACTTTTCATACTTGAAGAGCATATTAAATAAAAACAGCCCAATGCATATTATTCTTTTATAGTAAGAAGTTATATCTATATCACATAGCAGTTCTGTTTTGTGAAGCGTGAATGGTAATCGTACTAGTTTCAAATGTTGACTTGCCATATCTGATTGATTAAAAATATGAATTACATTAGTCACAACAATTTTAGGTTCAAATTAGCTTTTAAGCATTTTGGTATGCAATTTAGACAAGTCCTTTCATCTTCAAAAAATGTTGTTAGGCAGATTCCACATCCTGCTTTTGGAAGTTTTACACGGTTCTATGTAATCAACATAGAGCATGTGACATTAAATACATATTTGACAATTTTTTTCACCATAATTTTTTTTATGAAGGAGAAAATCAGTATCAGTTTCTAATCAAAACAATGTATAAAAGAAATTCAGGAATATGATTAACTTTTGAAGAGTAAAGCAGAACTCAGCAAGTAAACACAGACCCCAAAAACGAAAGGAAAACCCCGGTAACCCCAATAAAGGATTCAGATTTCCCAATAAATATAAGAGAATTAGAAAAGACCCATTTGCAAGAAAATCAGAAATGGAAGGGCTGAGAAATAGTGAGATTTGAAAAGGGTAGGCAACTTATACCTGTTGGAGTGAAGGTCAGTGTTCCATGGTGAGGCAGTGTTGAGTTTTTGTCGGACAGAAAGACTTGCTCTGCAAATATGATTTGGAAGCTTGGGACGGAGTTTAGGAGTGAGAGGATGAGAGAGCAGCTTCTTGTTTGTGGAGATTTTGTTAAAGCAAAGGGACCAACAACATACCTCTCTCACACTTGTCAACATTATCTCCTCTCCGGACAATCTCTCTATCAACCCTGAGAAGCTCAACTTGGGTTCACAGATAAAATTGAGCCAACTTTAATACGACATAAAATACAATTCAACAAGAGACTATTATATTGAGTTTTTCTTTATTAAGGAAATCCGAAGAAAAAAACAGGGGGTGATAAAATTAAAATAGCAGGGAATAGGAAGAAAATATTTTATTTAGTCAAGGCTTCAATTCGTTTATTTTCTTTTGCATTACAAACACAGTGGTGTCAACTGTATTAAATTTTTCGTCATAAAATATCTTAAATAATATGTTATGATAATATTAGTTTAGTACATTTTATGTGATGGATTATATCATAAATTATACTCTCTTCTTTTTAAAATTAAATATACAATTTAACAATTTATTAAAATTTAAAAGCAATATGATTAATAAAAGATTATAATAAAATAAATTTTGTAAAAAATAGTTTATATTATATATTATACAATTATAATAATTGTATCTACTAAAATTAAATAAATTCACATCAATTTAAAATTTAATATGTTATCGTTTGACATTTAAAATCAAATTATATTTTTAATTTTGAAATTAAAAAAATATTAAATATTTAATGTCACCTAACAATAACATTACCCTTACAATAATTTATAGTTACAGGTTTATGGTAAATTTAATTAATCAATGACTTAGCTTTGATGAGAAATGACATATTTAAAATGAAATACCAGAAATTAAAATGTTTCTACACTTTCAGCCCATAGTCCACTCCTGGATGTCCTAGTAGGCAGCCCGGATTAGGGTTAACTTGGTCCTATTACCAAACATGTCATACAAAATGTTCCGTTTTATCTCTCAGCCTTTTTGGTATTATTAGGTTTAAAGCCCAGTCTCTCCGTTCGATAACATATGAAGCTTAAAAACTTATAGATTGGGCTTTGTCAAATCACGGACAAACATTCTCCTTAAAGCCCAATAAATTTCCAAATCATGCTATGAGCAAGCACACCCGCCCGGCTAAATTTTGCTTACTGGATCTACTCATACTCGTTCCCATTCAAAAGTGCATCCCAACCCAAGCCAACGTACAAAGAAGTAGCCAATTGTACAAAGGAGTACAATTTACGTGTGAAAAGGATTGAACGAGACAGATGAGCAAAATCTTGTTTATTGATATCATATCATCATCACCAAGTAGTCAAGTTCAAATATCTAAATATCACTAAGTCAACGTGGCCATCAAACAATTCTACTACAAGTTTAGAATAGATAGATAGATTGTCATCATACATGGCAAGTGAAGTAGTAGGCCCACCCAATTTAGATGATTAAATTGCATACAAATATCAATGCTTTGTCAAGTTGATCAGACACGTACACAAATAAGCAGTACAATAGACAGACAAGTAGGTCAAGCTATGCATGCCATGCCACCTCTACTATTATACATACAAATTCGTAAGATTTAGATCCACGGAAGAGAAATGTTTGGATTCTGGCCTAGCTAATTAATTGCATAACTCCCACTTGAGGCAAAAAGAACAAAAAAAAGATGGGATAGAAGTGCTCACCCTTTAAGCTCTCTCTCTTGTCCCCCATTTCTTTTGAAAACCCCTATCAAACTGATCTGATTATCATGAACTTAATTTTATAATAAATTAATTAATTAAAATAGTATTGACATGTAAAAAGAAATATTATTTCTCAATTTATCTGTCGATACTATATTAATTAATTGATCAAAATTAAATTTATACTAATCACCCCCTATTCAACATATACTAATAATTTTATCTTGATATGGAATCCATATGATACATACAACATGTATTTTTATATATATTGTTTTTATTATATATCTTAGCACCCACCTTTTTAAAAGTAAAATGATTTTGCATATATTATACTCACCTACCGAACCTATTAAGAAAAAATTCAGAAACTAAAAAACAAAGGGGAAAAATAATAATCTCAATTCAGAGTAATATAAAGTCTAACACCCTTCATTATATTTATATGTTCAAATTCATCATTTTTGTGAACCAATTAATTTCTTAATTTGAGGTTCCCAAATTGCCTGGTCATAATA
This sequence comes from Panax japonicus, assembly GCA_020205505.1. Lineage (NCBI taxonomy): Eukaryota > Viridiplantae > Streptophyta > Magnoliopsida > Apiales > Araliaceae > Panax > Panax japonicus. The sequence goes on along the minus strand of CM035093.1, from coordinate 7,657,990 downwards.
CTCCATCCGATAAAAGTTATGGTTGATTTTTTATTTATACAATAAAAAAAAAGATAAAAAGATAAAATTATTCATATTTAAATTATTATTTAATTGCATAATTTTCTGCACATGCATGACTAGTGATGTTCCATAAATATGTATGAAGAATAGAAACATGACAATTAATAATAAGAGTATTATAGATAAATTATTATAAAAAATAAATTATTTAAGATAAGTAAATATTTAATTTAGGATTATTTAAAATAGTAATAAAGATTTTTATCCTTGAGAAGCACTACAAGAAAAATGACTTCCGTCGGAATAACCTTATTTCCGACGGAATATTCCGACGACCATTCGATTGGAAATAAGAGTACGAGGTAGTTGTGTGCCTTGCACAAACCTTACGCAAACCTTACGCATACTACATGACAGCTTTCTATGAGTCGATCAACCACTGATTATCCCAAGTATCACATAGTTGGTGATTCTTCACAACAGAGTTGCCTTCATCACAAAATTTTGTTTAACTGATTTATCATAAATCTGAAGCCCTCTCTCCCACATCATCTTAAGTTCATCAACTAACAGTCTGAAGTACACGTTTATGTCTTTTATAAGACTTTTATCCCCCAATATGAATAAAGTCAAGAACATAAACGGATCCCTCATGCACATTGACAGTAGAAGATTATAAGCTACCATGATCATTGGCCAAACAAAGTAGAACTAGCTAAAATTATTAAATGGGAAAAAGTCATTCGTAGTTATGCCAAACCTGACATTCCTAACTTCTTCAGTAAATTTTGAAAAAATTTCATCAAACTCATTCCATTCATCTCTATCTGCAAGGTGAGTCAACTGACTAGGCACGACGTCCCTTTTTTGTGCCAACTCATTTGTTCAGCAGTGTACAGCGACATGAATAGACGTTGCAATCTGGGCGCACGAGGAAAGTTATAAGACCCCGAATTTTATGAAATAAAAGTATTCAATTTTTTCTATTTAGTAAATAGTTAAATTGATAAAAGTTTAAAGTTAAGGGTGATATATGCAAAGTTTAAAAAATACGCAAGTGATTATAAAATACTAATTATTGTCGGGGAATATTCGTTTGGTCGTGGAATATTCTTATTGTCGGGGAATATTCGTACGACGGCGCAGCCATTTGTGGGCCCCATAACAGAATAACTGTCGGATGAAGAAAATGACAAGTTTGAGTTTTTATAAATAACGTCGTAATTGTTACCGTTAACACTGTTGGATTACCTGGTGGTTAAAATACAGTAATACGCGTGGTTGCACAGTAGCACACGGTATTGCACAGTATTTTTGAATTATTGATTCTTACGTATGAAGTCACTACTCAATAATTGTTACAGTATTTACTGTTCAATGTTTTATTTTATTGGTTCAATAATTGCTGCGTTGATATTTATATTATTGTTGTTTCAATAATTGTCACTGCACAGTATTTTTCCATTATCAGATCAATAATTCATATTATTTGAATAATATTATTAGATAGAATTATTGGTAATGTCTAGAAAGTTCTGTCAATGAGAGGTTTGGTCACCTCATTGCGCGCCAGTAAGGAGAAATCCTTATCGGAAAGCCCCCTCTTTCCTGGAAATAACCTGGTTGTCATTATTGTGATTCTGTAATATTATTTATGAATAATTAATTATTGATTTATATGATAAGGAAATATTTATTTTATGTGGATATAAATGATGAATTAATGTTGAGGTATTTTATATTTTGTCGGAATGGAGGAATTCTTAGAAAAGTGACAATTGTTAAAAATTGATATTTTGTCTTTTCTGATAAAATAATTAATTCAAATATATTATTATATTATATTATAAACGTATAATGTGATAATATAATAATATAATAATGGTGATATTTTTACACTAAATTCACGGTGCATGAATCAAATGAGAGAAATCTAGAAATCAAAAGAAGAAAAAAATATGGGATTTTCAGAAAAATTAGTTCATTACTTGATTTTGTAAAATTCATAACTCTTTGTGTATAATGAGTTAGGAGATGAGACATATATCAAAATAAAGCCCTCGAAGTAAGCTAACCGTAGAAATTGGAATCACCCAAAAATTCATTGTGGATTTTTCGTGGTGACTGTTTGAATGAAATTAGTCTGAAGGACTCATAATTCAAAAAATCAGCGTTCTTGAGATATATTGCGTGAGTTATAATTTTTAATCCGACTGTTGGATCGTTGTTATTTTTGGATATGTTATACATATATAAGTTGAGTATATGTCCACAAATTTTGAACCGTTAAAAAGTAACGTATGATTTCTTATGAATTTTAAGAGGTGACTGATTCGAAAATTATTTTTATAAATGATTTTTGATGGAGATTTCTAGAAGGTGGGACCCACTTTTGGTTGTTGGGGAAGATGGCTGATCTTTGGTGGGCACCACTTGTGGTGGCTGAAATTTTTTCAAAGAAGTGTGCGTAGAAAACTTTTTATTTTATTAATTTAGTCTCCTTTGGTGTTCTAGCATTTTCCTATAAATATGTGCTTAAGTTAGAATTAAAAATCACACCAGAAACATAAGTTTTCTCTCTCTATATTATCGAGCGTATTTTTGTGAGTATTTAGATACTTTGAGAATTGCTATTCAGTGCAAGTTTTCTTCGATTTTACATCCGATATTCTAGTCAGAAATACTGCTCTTTTGAGGCAAAGGATTGTAAGAGTTATAATGTTTCTCAGTTTCGTAATTTTTTTGACTCTCAAAAATTCTGAAAAAAATTTGAAATGATAATTTGATGAGTTTTCTAGATTGTGTCCAAAAATGGCGATTTTTGGATGTATAGATTAGGAGTTATGAATTTTATGAGAAAATACTTTTTTAAAAGTAAACACTTATAACTCCTTGTGGTTAACTCCAAAATTGGTAAAATTTTTATTGGGAGTACATGTACATAACAGAAGTATACTATGTAAATTTCGAAAGTTTTGGACAAAAGTACAGTTTATAATAAATGTCTAAATATTCGGCAGTTTTGGTCATATGAAAAATAGTAAATGAATTTTAAAAATTCTGAGAAAAATATATGTTTAATATGAGACTATATTCTGCTAAATCCCAGAAAAGAAAATTTTCTGGGAATGATTTGGTATTTTTCATGAAAATGGACTAGTTATAAGTAAAAGAATTAAATATATTATGTGAAGTAAGAAAATTGTAAAATAGGATTTTATGGCTTGAGAATCCTATATAAGGTATATACAGATTTTTGATGAGGGTTTTGGTTATTCGTGATAAAATCTTATGAGTTTGACATTTTAGGATGATTAAATGCATTAATTAGTAAACTGTAAATAATTAAAATAAATTTTTATAAGTTTAAGAAATGATTAAAATATTATGATAATATTAATAATATTAGATTATGAGATTATTAAGTGATTTATAACACTTGGATTAAGGTGCTATGAAATCATTGATTTAAAATATTATTTAATGATTAATAATATTAGTAAATAAATTTAATGTTATTATATAATGAATAATATTAAATGAAGTTTATAATATAATGAATAATGTTATTATCTTCGTTAAATATTTGTTAAAATATTATTTTCTGTTCAAATCATTTTTGATATAATATTATTCTTGAATTTTACTCCACAAAGCAGTATCATTTTGACAATTTGGATATTATTGAATTCTGCATAAATTAAATTGTTAAAGTCTTTAAAAATTTATCCTTTATCTCATGTAATTGATTCTTTATATCCTTGTCATGATCCCCATGCTTATATTGTGATGAAAGTCATCTTTGGCCCGTAGTATATAGATGGATTGTCGTTTATTGGTTTTACAATTGTATGCATTTGGCCTGTAGTGCAAAGAAGAACTGTTGATTGATATCTTTGGCCTATAGTGCAAAGATGACCTGTTGTTGAATATCTTTGGCCCGTAGTGCAAAGATGACATGTTGTTGAATATCTTTGGCATGTAGTGCAAAGATGACATGTTGTTGAATATCTTTGGCCTGTAGTGCAAAGATGAACCTATTAGTATGATTATGAGCAGGAACTGTGATTTGGTATAACCATGATCTTTGATGTTTCAGGTAAAGACATGTGATAAAAATTATCTTTGCCCTAGATAAGAAAAAGAATTTAGAACCACAATTATGATTATGAGTTATTCACATGATTATGGACAGGAACTGTTGATTGATGTTACAGGGATAAAACATTGTTGGTGGACTTTTAACATGGAGAAGATAATAAACTTTATGGTCTATTTGACTCTTCTAATGGATTGCTCGTTCCGCTGCAATTATGGTTAAAAAGTTTTATCATCTACTGTAAGACCCCAACTTTTATGAATAAAGATTAATTTCTCTCGAAGTATATTTTTGAATATTATGGTGTGGATATAATATAATGTTATAGTTGTGGGTAATATTTATAAATTTTACAAAGTAAGCAAGTGGTTATATAATATTCGATTGGTCTAGAAATATTCGTTTTAACAAGGAATATTCGTACGACGGCACAATATATCATTGGTGGACCCCACAACGGAAGTATTGTCGCAATAAGAAAATGATAAAACTAACTTTTTATAAAAATAACAACGGAAGTATTACCGTTAAAACTGTTGAACTACCCGGTAGTAAAAGTACAGTAATACGCGTGGTTGCATAGTAGCACATAGTATTGGTTATTGATACTTACGTGGGAAGTCACTCAGTTATACTCAATTTTTGCTACAGTAATTGTTGCATCATATTTCTCATATTATTGATTCAATTATTGTCACAGTATCATCTGCATAATATGTTATATTATTAAATCAATAATTGAGACGAATTTTTTTTTATATTATTAAATTACAATATTTACAATGTCTAGAAGTTCTGTCAATGAGAGGTTTGGTCATCTAATTACGCGCCAATAAGGAGAAATCATTATCGGAAAGCCCCTATTTCCTGGGAACGACTTGATTGTTAAATATTGTGAGTTATACTATTAATGATGAATAAGTTCGTGTTGATTAAAGATGAATTTGATAGTTCTATTGTGTTGGGATTATAAGTCTTAGTGGAAATCAACATCTATTCCGATGATAATTGATGTCTGGGGGTTATATTGATAAATAGGGTAATTAATCGGATAAATGAGCAATTAATTGTTATTAATTCACATGCTTATATAACTATTTGTTCGCATGTGTGTACTATTGAATCACATTCATGTACTATTAGAGGAGTTGGTGCAAGATTGATAATACTTGCATGACTAAGTTAAAAATGGAGGTATAGATGGAGGTACTATACTGTAATTCGTATTTTCACATGATTATAACTATTGATTCACATGATTGAACTATTGATTCACATTATTTACTATTAGGGAAGGTGGTGCAAGTTTGATAATACTTGCAGGACTAAATTAAAATGAAAGAAAAGTTGGAGGTATTGTACTGTAATATTTCGAGCCCCAAAACGTGTAATTATGGAAACTATATTTTTCTATAAATAGAAGCTCATTCTTCCTTCATTTCTAGCCAATTCACTAAAACTATAGAGCAATTATTATAGAGAGAAATTATAGAGAGAAAGAAGAAGAGAAGTCTGATACATCTCTACTCCAGTATCCAGTTTCTTTCTAAGGTAAGGGGTATTATTTCTTTCGTATTCATGAAGAGAGCTTCTGTTATTCCATTTTTTATTATTATGTTGGAATAACCTGTCTATGCGAAGTACCGCATACATGGTGAAATTCTTCTGTTATTTCATTCTTTATTATTATGTTGGAATAACATGTCTATGTGGAGTACCGCATATATGGTGAAATTCTTCTGTTATTCCATTCTTTATTATTCTATTGGAATATCCTGCTTATGCGGATTACGTTAGACCTGATTCCATTCTTTATTATTCTATTGGAATAACCTATCTGTGCGGTTTATCGCATGCATGGTGAATTCTTTGTTATTCTATTCTTTATTATTCTGTTAGAATATCCTGTCTGTGCGGATTACGCTAGATCTGGTTCCATTTTTTATTATTCTGTTGGAATAACCTGTCTGTGCGGTCTACCACATGCATGGTGAATTCTTCTGTTATTCCATTCATTATTATTCTGTTGGAATATTCTGTCTGTGCGGATTACGTATGACCTGGTTCTATTTTTTATTATTCTGTTGAAATAACCTGTCTATGTGGATTATCACATGCATGGTGAATGATCCTTCGTATTCATTTCTTATTAAATTATGAAAATGATCTGTCTACGTGGATTACCGCATGGCGGGTGGAAATCCATTTAGAGTTTCTTATATTCTATGATACTCATTTGGTTAAAGTTTTAGCTTCTATACTAAATGAAATTAGTAGAATATCCTGGATATTTGTGCTTTATTCGGTATCTTTTCATGAAAATATTCTTCTGAGCATTCTTAAATTTACTCCACAAAACAGTATCATGTTGACAATTTGGACGTAATTGATTTCAAGTTAAATTAACTTATAAATCTTTAAAATTTATTCTTGAACTTGTTTTATTGAATTATTATGTCATTGTCATCATCCTCATGCTTATATTGTGATGAAAGTCATCTTTGACTTACGTGCATAGATGGACTTGGTATGATTATGATCAGGGATTATTCGGTATAATTATGACCTATAATGTGACGCCCCCAAAATAGGTATACATCACCTATTCTAAGTCGCCAAATACATGGTACAGAATACAAATACAATCTTTAATATACAACAAGAGGGCTGTGAGTTTTAATACAAATATTATCTTCTAGATAATATCCACTCTCAGAATAAGTCATCATTATATTTATTTTTACACTATTTAACAGAATAATGAGGACTACTAATACTATCATCTGGACCGTCACTCCGTTCCTCGACTAGTCCCGGCTATGTTCTCATTTCCTGAAGAGAACAGTAAAAGAAAGGGTGAGCTCAACTAGCCCAGTAAGAAATATTATGACTAAGATAATGCAGAATAAATTATCATTAGTCTTCAACAATGTTAAACTAATAAAATATAATAGACATCAAGTTTAACTGCAGCGGAACAAGCAATCCATTAAAAGAGTCAAGTAGAGAATAAAATCTACTATCTTTTATGATTTAAAAGGTTTTTCATCACTTTTATCGCTGGAACTCAGCTTAATAAATAAATCACATCATTCCTGCTCTATGGCCAAGGATATTCATTACTATCACAACCACAAATTATCCATGCACTACGGGCCAAGGATATTCGTGTATTCATCAATGGTCATGATCATGCCAACAACTGTCCATCAATGCACTACGGTCCAATGAGGATTTTTACCACATCATTTGTAACATTATCGTCATGATTACACCGAATAATTCATGGTCATCATCATACCAAGTCCATCTATGCACTACAGGCCACAGATGACTTTCAACAAAATATAAACATGAGGATGATGACAATGATATAAGAATTCAATAAAACAAGTTAAAGAATTAATTTATCCAGGAACTAATAACGTCCAAATTATCAACATGATACTTCTTTGTAGAATAAAATTTAAGAATGCTCAGAATAATATTTCAATGAAAGATACTGGATGAAGCGCAAATATCATGGATATTTCACTAATTTCATGGAGTATAGAAGTCAAAACTTTAACCAACTGAGTATAATAAAGAATGGAATAACAAAAGAAATCACCATGCATGCGGTACTTCGCATAGATAGGTTATTCTAACAGAACAATTAATAACGTAACCAGGTCAGGCGTAATACGCACCGGCAGGATATTCCAACAGAATAATAAAGAATGGAATAACAACTGAAATCACCATGCATGCGGTACTTCGCATAGATAGGTTATTCTAACAGAATAATAAATAACGGAACCAGGTCTGGCGTAAAACGCACAAACAAGATATTCCAACAGTATAATAAAGACGGAACCAGGTCCGACGTAAAATGCACAGACAGGATATTCCAACAGAATAATAAAGAATGGAATAACAACAAAATTTCACCATGTATGCGCTACTTCGCATAGACAGGTTATTCCAGCAGAATAATAAATAATGGAATAACAGAAGAATTTCACCAAGTATAGGGTAGACCGCGTATAAGGTTATTCCAACAGAATAAAAAAAATAGAATAACAGAAGTTCTCTTCATGAATACGAAAGAAATAATACCCCTTACTTTATAAAAAAGAGTACTCCGACGGTAAAGCGGGGATATACTTGAAGAAACTTGTACTACGCTCAAAGCTTTCTTAAACGCTAAAGAAAGACGCTCAAGATTATAGAAGAAGAATTCTCTTTACAGTTTCTCTCTTTGGAGTTTCAGTGAATTCGCAAGAAATAATGAAGGAATGAACTTCTATTTATAGAAGAATGGACTGAATAATAACCAATCCATGAACGGTCCAGATTGATTTACTTTTAAATGGACAGTCCGGATTGGTTTACAATAAAATATAATATATTCTATTTATAATCTAATAAAATGAATAACTTTATAAAAGTATTTTGTTTTATATAAAAAGATTTTACAATGCAAATACTGTGCAGGCACTATGCAAATACTATGCATAATAAAATATAATATATTCTAATTATTGTCTAATAAAACAGATAACTTTATAAAAGTATTTTTTTTATATAAAAAGATTTTACTATTAGCCTAATAAAACGAATAACTTTATAAAAGTATTCTGTTTTATATAAAAAGTTTTTCTGTTTTATTACATTAATAATACTAATAAAACAAAACTTCATCATCATTATCATAATTCATACTATTAATCGACCAGGTCGTTCCCAGGAAAGAGGGGGCTTTCCAATAAGGATTTCTTCTTATTGGCGCGTAATTAGGTGACCAAACCTCTCATTGGCAGAACTTCTAGACATCGTTAATAATGCAAATAATAATATTAACAACTTTGTTATCTCAATTATTGATTTAATAATATATAAAATATTGACAATAATTGAATCAAATAACGTGATATATTATGCAGCAATTACTGAAGCAATAATTGAACAAAACTGAGTGACTTCTCACGTAAGCATCAATAATCAATACAACGTGCTACTATGCAACCACGCGTATTCTTGTACTTTTAACACTGGGTGTTTCAACAGTTAACGGTAAAACTTCTGCCGTTATTTTCATAAAATATTTTTTGTCATTTTCTCAATCCGACAATAATTCCGTTGTGGGGTCCACCAATGATTGTGCCGTCGTACTAATATTCCCTATTAAAATGAATATTTTCCGACCAATCGAATATTATATAACAACTTGCGTACTTTGTAAAATTTCTAAATATTACCCAGAACTATAACATTATATCAAATTCATTCAAAAATAATAAATATAGAAAATTCATCTTTATTCATAAAAGTTGGGGTCTTACATGTAATGTTATAAATGATGTTGTAAAAGTCTTCAGTAGCCTGTAGTGCATTGATGGACAGTTTTTGGTATGATTATGACCAGGGATTATTCGGTATAGTCATGACCATTGATGATTTAATGAATATCCTTGTCCCGTAGTGCAGGGATGACTCGATGATGTGGTTTATTTATTAAGTTGAGTCTCAGCGATAAAAATTGATGAAAACATTTTAAATCATAGAAGATAGTAGATATCATGCGACTCAAAATTTTGTACCATGTATCTGGCGACTCAAAATGGGTGATGTATACCTATTTTGGGGGCGTCACACGAATGCTCATTTTCAGCTCAGTCAAAATTGGTAGGGCCATAAGCATCGACCAACGTCTACATAGCATCATATTTATTGACGTATGAATCCCGTTAAATTGGTTTGTCTACATAACTATCGGCCACTTCTTTCAACTCAGCTGATTTCCCGTGATTAATCCATACCGAATACCAATTCACAAACCCACGTGAAATAAATAAAATTTAATTTCGTCGACTTTCTTCTAGATCATGTTTTTACACTTTAGAGACGGACATCTCATCTTTTCGTTTGGATCATCAGCATGTTCTATTGCTTTGTTCATAAAATTGCAAACCCCATCGGCAGTGGCGGAACCAAAACGGTTTTGTAGGGGGGTCAAAATTTTTAACCGGACACACTAATTTTTTTAGATTCGTTTGACAGGTCATAATAGGTCCCAAAAATGACCAGACACACTAATTTTTTATTTTTTAAAATGACTTTTTATGATTCGATTTGCCCAAGCTCTTTAATTAGCTATATAAATCATATATGTATATAGTTTGGGTCTTGGCTTTGCTTAATTCCTAATTTTTAGTAAAAACAGTCCTAAGAGGAATTTTAGCGAATATGTTATGTGCGCCACTTTAACAATCAGATTTCCTAGCCATTTCTTTGTGTTCCAACCCGAATTCGCCATCCTTATTACTCCTCACTCTAACAACTATAATCCATGTCACTAATTCAGTCAAAAGCTAACTGATTTATACCATAAAAGCATACATGATCTATTTATCAATTGCTAAGAGTCAAATAATAATTTTTTGAATCAAATCAGACACCCATAAGGCTGAGCCAAATAATATTTAAACATTTCATGGGAATTTTATGAAAATACATTATATTTAAAAATAATGGGAAAAATAATTAAGAATAAGCACCAACTGACCAAAGCAATAATGGGAAAAATAATTAAGAATAACTGAATAAGCACCAAAGCAGTAATGGTCTAATGGGAAAAATAATTATGGCAAAACGATTAAACGAGCACAAATTATGGCTATGGCTATTTAATTATTACCTGGAGTCCTGGACCAAAGCAGTGGACTAGTGGAGCTGTGAAGGCTGACTGGCCGAGGCGTGGTCCGCGACTCCGCGTGGAGCACTGTACTGAGAAGCCGAGCAGAGTCAGCAGTGAGCAGACTGCGCAGACAGCAGTGAAGTTGAACTCGGAAGCAGCCAAGGCCCAAGCAGGGATGGGGGAAGAGACGAAGAGGCTAAACTCTTTAAAGAGGCAGAGGCTGAGAGCCGTACTGTAAAGAGGGAGACAGAAGACCTAACTTTTTTCCATGAAACGACGTCATTTCATAGTACTTAAAAAAATCGTTAAAACAAACTGTTGCAGTCGGAGAGAAGAATAACCTGCTGCTTGCTTGCTCCTGCTCCCCGGCGCCTGGTTACGCCCCCGCCCGACCGCCCTTGCCCCTTATCTCTGCCTGGACACCCACTCTACCGAGGTCAGCTGTCCCCCCCTCCCCCGCCTTGTTCCGCCTCTGCCCATCGGGGTACACACCAACTAATCCCCTCCCATCAACTCGTATCTACTGGTACATCCAACTATGGTCGGCTGACAATTTTAATTGAAGAAAATACCCAATTAGAATGGGAATATTCATGTATATGGTCTCCTAGATGCGTCTCCTAGCTCAGTAATGCATGATTTTCTATTCGACAATATGACCACTCTACAGTGGTTAATCTTTTATCTCGTTCATGGATGTGTCTCTTCACTAGTGCCAACACCGTGAATATTTATGTTTTAAGAAAATTTTGGCAGCACCTCCCCATGATCTCCAAATACACGAAATAGACCAAAATAATTTAATCTAAGTATGCACTCAGAGAACATGTAGAGACTATAGGCAAAAAATACTTTTCTTAGAAAAAAAACGTACCCAAGACATTTGGCATCGCACTAAGTGAGAGACATAACATCGAGCAATAGTCCCAAACTAAGGACTATTCAACATTCACTCCTATTGAGTGAATGTTGAACGAGTTTGTAAGCTCCTAATTAATATACTATATGCACATGTATATATGCAATTTATTGCAATTGTGAAAAATTAAGCAAATGCTACTTAGTTTCAGCTAGTAAATTATATTATAATATTTTAATTTAATTTAATTAATTGTAAACTACTATTTATTTTATTAATTTTTATTCATTAATATAATTTTCTTTAGAATAAATTAATTTTTGTAATTACTGTAATTCATTTTATGTTGTTATTTCTTTTTGTATTATATTATTTAATATAATATATATAATTTATTTATTTCATTTTATCTTATTTTGTTTTGTTTATTTATTTTGTATTATATTATATTATATTATATTGTATTATTTTTATTTAATTTTAATTATATTATTTTAAATTAATTATTTAATTTAATTAATTAATTATATTTATTTTATTTATTTTATTTTTTATTAGATTATATTATTTAATTTAATTTAACTTTAATTAATTAATTAATTTTAGTAAATTTATTTTATTTTGTATTATATTATATTATATATTTATATTATATTATTTTAATTTAAATTGATTTATATTATTTAGTTTAATTTAAAGTAATTTATTTATTTAATTAGTTAAAATATTTTATTTAATTTGTATTATATTATATTATATTATATTTTAAGTCTTTAATAAATTAGGCTATTTTTTCATGTAAACATCCCGTCCAGAGCCGTTTTATTTTATTTTGTTTAATTTTAGGAGTACCAAACTAAGTAAATGCTACTTAATTTTTATATTATATTATTTTTATCCTTTTTTCTTACATTATATTTACTATAATATTTATTTATGTTATAGTTAATTATAATTTTTATTTTATTTTAGTGGTAGTCAACTAAGTAAATGATACTTAATTAAAAATTGTCTAGTTTACTTTATTTTAGTGGGAAACTAAGTCCTAAATATTGTCTTTTATAGTGAAGTATTGATTTATTTATTACCATCTACAACTTGAACGAAATTTCAGTCCGAAATAATTCTACATACAACAATTAAAACCGAGGAAAGCAAATTGAAGCAATTATCAGATGAACAGAAACTGCAATTACACAAATTAAACCCAATTTCAGCAATACTACTACAATATTCCCAATTTCACAAAGCAAGACAACTACAAATGAATAACATTATGCAATATGCAGATTTTTTAAATCAATAACAATTTCAAATTCTACAAAACAATATTCCCAATTTAAGATTATGCAATAATATGCACCAAATTTCAGATTCTGCATTAATATCCCTAATTTCAGATTCTACCAAATAATATTCCCAATTTCAGATTATGCACTAAATTTCAACAATACTACTATTCCATCCCCAATTTCAACAATACTGCTACTCCATTCCCAATTTCAGATTATACAATAATTATAAGCTTATTGAATTGAACCCTTGAACGAATTTTAGGTTTCATCAAATTATTGAACCATTGAATAACTATTGAATGACAACTATAAACTTACCTTGAATATTGACACAAAGTGAGATGATGAGGATACTGAGGTAGATGGATGAGGCCTCAGAAAGTCGGGCGTGGACGAGGCGACACCGATGATGTGACTGAGGGGGATGACAACGAGAGACAATGAGAACGATTGACAGAGAGAGAATGAGAGGGATGATGAGGAAATGATCAGTTGTGGCGGCTGAGAATTGATGTCAATTAGATTTTAAAGGTTATTCCCGACAGAATATCCGTCGATTTAACTTATTTTCAATGGATAATCTGTCGAAATTAACATTATTCCATTAAAAATAGTTTGGCACTGGCAAAAATGTTAGCGCCAAAAGATCACCTTTTAGTTCCGACGAAATTTCGTCGGACTTGGTATTTAGGAGCGAATATATATTATATTATTTTAAATGTAAAGTAGTTCGGTGAGGATAAATCGGTCGGAAATAAGCCATTTTCCTATAATGAAGGGAGTACAAATTTGTATTAAATGGGAGGAGAGAGGGAGCTGGTAGAATGATTTGAACTAATAGTGTGATAGGGAACACTGAACAGGTAAGCAAGGTGCTCTAAAAGCCTGCATATCTACAAAAAAAAAAAAAAAAAAAAAAAGAGCTAGCAAAGTTTTAAAAACATGTTATATGATCATTTGTCATCTACTTGTTCCACGTCTCTCTGATAAAAGTCCTTAAATTCTCTTATAATATAGTTTAATTGTACATAGTAGATTTAGATTTTAGTTAAAAGGTCACCCATGTAAACCGGTATAGGCAAAAAAACATTACTATAATACTAATAAGTAGCGGGTATCAAAATAAAATATTATATGCAGCTGGTATATATCCCTATCTTTTTCTTCTACTAGATCGTAAAATATTTCAAGATATATAATCCTTTTCTTTTCTTGGAGGCTCATTAATAAGGTAGTAACACATCGATCGATCTGCCTCATTTTTTCAAGTTGGATACTGTTAAATGTTTTATTTACTTATTTATTTTTCAATCTGTTTTAAATAATATGATATTTAATAAAAATCAATTGTATTTTATGAAATAATGAGATACTGAACCAATAAAAAGATAACTTAATTATCGACCACAGCTTTTGTATTTTTTGGTAGAGGGAACCAACCAACCAGTCGAACTTTGAGACAGCCGCGTGCATGCATGCATCAAAAAGCATTTTACCTAATTAACTAACCAAAAGCATGCCTGATTATGTCATGTTGTTTTGCATGGTTTGTAGGAGTAATTTTGTAGTATGACATATGAAAGATTAATAGCGTCAAAATATTGGAACCTGCAAGGCTGCATCACATAATTAGTACGTAGTCTTCATTTACAAAAAAAATGTCATTTGATATCACATATATAAAGCTTTTCTAGATATTCCGGGTGGGTGTAACAAATATTGAGCACCTTGAATTTTTTCTAAAACAACATCACATATATAAAGTCATATCATATTATATTAATCTAGTCAAATTAAATCAGATCTTCATGATGAGTAAAGAACGTTGAACGGAGAGAGGCCTACACGACATTATGGAGAGAAAGAGAGGGTGAAGCATGAGAATTATTAAAGCACATGCACATGGATGGTTTTTATAACAGAGAGTCTGATCTCACTCGAGGATTAAGTAACTAACTAATTAATTAATCAATTAAGAAAGTTGTTGGAGGTCAGAGAGAGAGAGAGAAGGAAGTAGTTGAGGCAGGGTGCAGGATGGGGGTGTGGGGGTGCGGGGGTGGGAGTGCGGGGTGTTTGTTTTTTCTTGATTACAAAAAGGAGGAATTGAGGTGAGAAAGGACAAGAAGTATAAAGTTGTAAAGGTATGTCTGTATTATGTAGGGTTTGGAGAGGAAAATGCCACCCCATCCCCATGCATAATTATGCAATTTGCATATGCATGCAGCCCTTCTTTCTTTTTTCTCTCTCTACTACTTTTATAGTTCAGACAAATTTACCCGACTGGCCTGCTCGCTTTCAATTAATTCTTTACTGGTGATCAAAGCATATATATATAAGAGATAAATTCATGGAGTAGTATATAAATATATATTTTTGTTTGGTTAACTATAAAATTTGGTGACCGCGCGTGATTTTAAAACACATCCTCAAATCATTCGTAATTCAGTGCTGTTGCTACGTCTACAGTCTACACCATTGGGTTGTGATAGTAAAGTCTTTGTTCACAATACAACTTACAATAGGAATAAGTTATCAACAAATAATCAAAGTACTCTTCGATCTATTACAATCAATCACTGTGTTGCGTTAATTAAGAGAATTCATTGTAAATTTTTTACCGCCAATTGATTAATTATTGCAATGTAATATATATATATATATATATATATGTGTGTGTATATATATATATACGGAAAGCTTCAAAAGCATAATTCTTAAATAATAAAGTCTTAAATAGCATAATTTTATCAAAACGACGTAGTTTTGGAGGGACGCGGTGGCATTTTTGTAAATACGCGGTGGCATGGTATTTACAAAAACTACGTCGTTTTGATAAAATTATGCTATTTAAGGCATTATGCTATTTAAGAATTATGCTCTTGAAGCTTCCCGTATATATATATATATATATATATATATATATATATATATATATATATATATATATATATATATATATCCTTGCAAATTATTAATTCCCTCTAAAAATCTTGACAGAAATTTTACTTTTCAACTCAATTTGTGAAGTTTTAAAATTTAAAATTAAAAAAAATTGTTGTAAATTAATTAAAATATGCTATGTGTTATTACTATATATATATGTTACTTTTAAAACTCACATGATCAAAATATTAAATATTAGTTAGAATTTTATAAATTGACTTCAAATATATATAATGTCAAATTGTTTGGTAGTCTTCTCAGGAAGAGTACGTAATTAGTTAATGTTCAATCCCTTTCAGCTGATTGTGATTTGAGAAGTTAATTTATCTGTTTTAATTTATATCCATAACCGTTGCTTTCATGAATTAGTTTGGGCTGGGATTAGGTAGAATTACTAATTTAGATTAGGTTGTGTGTTAAATTAATATTTGTTTATTCATTATATAATTAAAGCACAAAGACCCTAGTAAAAACATCTTAATTAAAAGGTAGCAATTAATCCGTTTTGCAGATTTGACATCAATTATTTAAAAGTGGTGATTGTTTCACACCATTTTCTTGCATCTGTGTATCTAAACGAGGGAGATAGGTAGCTAGCTTTAGGGTCAAACTCTCATTTCATGAATCATGTTTTATACTTAGAATCAAGAAACTTAATTCAAAATTCATATATGCACCCAATTAAGCCACCCAATTAAAACACCTGCGCGCGTTTTAATTATTTTTCATCCTGACAAAATGAAAATTTGACTTATCACACTTTTCATGGTTGCATCATGCATGCCTTCCTTTGAAATCACATGCACAAATTAATTTAATTCGTTTATAAAATTCCAACATTAATTCAATTTGTAAATTTCTTACCTCAGTTGTTTCTTCTGGCTAGCTAGCGATCAAGAAAATAAAGTTTGCTACATTGTTAATGGAAAATTTTCGTTTTTTTTAATTTAAAAATTGAATTTCTTGTCGGAGAATAGTTAATTTTTATTTACTTCTTTTTCTCTCTATAGATTCTCTGTGTCAAATTACTCCAGTATATTAAAGCCAACTTAATTTGACTTTGCTTTAATATATAATTAATTTGCATTGCATGCATTGATAAAGTAGTTTTGAACTTGATGTATAAAAAACTTAGATAAAAGTTAGGCACATTAATTTGCAGCCGAGGAGAGTAAATTACACATTGAGTTTACGTACACTCAATCTTTCATAATTTACCGACCCCCATTTCTACCTTTTTTTTACTGCTGTGCAAATTTGGCCCAACACACATCAATTCTTGTGATTATCAATTCATGAAATATATTTATGAGTACTGAGCACAGATATATAGGAGTAGTACGCAGTATGTATGTATGTATGTATGTATGAATAAATAAATAAATTCATGCATCAATAATATCTTTTGGAGGACCCCAGGTAGAAATAAAGGGCCTCATTCAACTCAATTA
This sequence comes from Panax japonicus, assembly GCA_020205505.1. Classification (NCBI taxonomy): domain Eukaryota; kingdom Viridiplantae; phylum Streptophyta; class Magnoliopsida; order Apiales; family Araliaceae; genus Panax; species Panax japonicus. The sequence goes on along the minus strand of CM035093.1, from coordinate 7,640,661 downwards.
GGTAATCTATCGGGTCCAAGGATAAGATTAAGTAAGTTGATCCAAATTGGGAACAAGTGTGATCGTAGAATTGAGATAATTAAGTGGTAATAAATGAGAACACATGGTTGCTATTTGTAAAATTCAATATATTACTACTACTAGCAAGGTGCCACAATTCTCTCGCTTTACCTAAGTACTATATTAGACAATTAGACATAGACATATGTGTCTAGGTTCAGAGACCTTATTGTAGATAGATGTACATATATAAATCAAATGTGTCCCTTTTGCAATTAATGTTGGGGTGACAAAATTTGGACGACTGATTTAAACAATGTGGACTTCCCCAAGAAAAAGACTTGGTGCCTTCCAGCCTGCCTATCATCAAATATGCACGGTGGTTGCTAGCTACCGGCATTAAAAGAGGTGGCTTGTCTCATGCTCCCTCGGTCTTATCTCAAAATAAAAGTTATTATTATATTATTTTAAATAGTCTCAAATTAAATGCTTATTTATTTTAAATAATTTATTCTTTACAATATTTTGTCTATATATAATACTCTTAATTAGTACTAAATATCATCTTTCTATTCTATATACATATTTATAAAGTATCACTTATTTTGTGTAGAAAATCATGCAATTAGATGATAATTAAAATTTGTCATTTGACTCGCTTTCTTAATGTGTAAAAAATTAATTAAGACTTTTATCTTGAAACGGAAAGAGTATTACGTTAGTTTTGCGAAATTGTTGGACATATCTTTGCGTGTGGGTTTACATTTAATTTGGATATTTCTAAAAACAATTTTCGGCTAATGAGATTAAAATTTTGTCGAATCTCAACGAATACTCGTACTCATACTCATATTCGACTCGACTCGAAAAAATTAAGTTCGAATTCGATAAAAGATTTCTAATTTTGTGTTAGATTCGACTCGGATAATTACTCGGACCTACGTACTTGACTCGTAAGTACTAAACTCATACAAAGTAAGTTGCTCATTGTGGGCCCAAGTGCAAATTAGGGTTCACATGACCTAATTGAATTAAATGCGCAATTAGGGTTCCGCGACCTCATTAAATGTGCAAATTAGGATTTTTTGGAAGATTTCTCAATTCGTCCAAGGAAGAGCTATGTTAGGTTTTGCCTCCCTAGGGTTTAACCCTAAGGGTTTTGGCTCCCTAGGGATTCCCTATACTAGAACCATTGTCTTCAAGATCTGTAGGTGGAGCCCAACAAAAACGTTTAAATAGCTTGCATTATTCTTGCATGATCGTCTCTTTGGAAATGCGACTCTCGCGAAGGGGGCGAATGTGGGCCTAAGTACAAATTAGGGTTCACATGACCTAATTGAATTAAATGCACAATTAGGGTTATGCGGCCTAATTAAATGTGTAAATTAGGGTTCGCATAACCTAATAAAATTAAGACGGAAAAGCCAAAAATAAATAGGCGAGACCCGAGAGAAACCTCCACGTGTCACGATGCAGAAGGCTCGTGGAGGCAGCTCATTTTGGAAATTGATTGAGGGATTGGATTGGTGGCTAGAAAGATAGGACAATATGGGCATTATTCTAATGACTAAAGGGTATTTCTGGAATTTTCCTGAAAATATGTGCCTAACATGTGACTACTTAATTCTAGGAAACACTATAAATACCTCTTCCATTCTAGGAAAGGGAAGGGGGACTCTTTTTGGTGACTTAAAGGCTTGAATTTTCCACCTAAAACTACTAAAGGGTTTGGACCTCTCTTCAGACTCAGGACTTGGACTCTTGGAAGATCAAAAGGACTCTTTTGGTGACTTAAAAGCTGAGATATTCCACCTAAAAGCACTAAAAAGAGTTTGGACATTCTCTCAACTTGAAGGACTCAAAAAGGCTCTTGGAATCCCTGCTATCCTAACACGGTTCTCGAATTCTAGGAGTTCTGCCACGCGTCGTTGGAGTAATCGACCACCTGTCGTTCTCCCCTCTTCAATCAACTAATCAATTCTGTGCTCTTTGTGGATTTCTCTTCTCCTCAGCCAACACGAAACCCTAACTGGCAAGGCACGATTTCCTTACCCAAACTAATGAGTTTTCAAAACTAGTTTCGAATATTAACTGTTTTACTTAAAACTGAACCACTACATATTAAATTGATTACTAAACTAATGTTTATACATGAAAAAATTTCACTGTTATTTATATAAAGAAATTACAAAGAATGTAATACAAATTGACGATCACAACTTGTGACGCCCTTGAAATAGGTCCACACAATCCATTTTGAGTCGCCAATATACATGGTACAGAATTTAAATACAAACTTCTATATTTATAAATATTAAATTGTCGTGCAAAATACGATAACACATAAGCTGTGAGTTTGAATACAAATATTGCAACGTAAATAATACGACAATATCCAAACTCAAATTAAGTCTTCATTACAGTTAATATTATATTATTTAACAAAATAGTGAATAAAAAGGTTGAGCTCAACCTTTTTAATATTATAATATTAACAAAATAGTATAATATTAACAAAATAGTTAATATTATACTATCTCGAACCATTATTTCACTCCCCGACTAGTCTCAACTACACTTTCATCTCAAGAACTGTAACGACCGAGAAATTCGAATTTTAATGTAAGATGATTTTATTAGATTAAATAATAATAAAATCATATTATGTGGGACATCAAGATGATTGTCGTTTTGTAACCTTTTGATATTGAAATATCGTAGTATTTGAGTTATGTGAAAGATATAAGGTGTTTGAATTTCCAAGACGAAAATAAAAGTTTTCCGAGAAATTTTTCGAAAAACACTATTCATCGGTATTTGCTCGGGATTTATTTTTGAATTTCCGAGAAATACGTAATGGTAGAATATTAAAGTAAGATGGATTATGTAATAATAATCTAGTTATGGAAAACGTAATATTTCGCTTGCGGACTTAATTCAAGAATATTAAGGAAAGCGAAGTATTAATAAGGAAGTATTAATCGTATGATACGCAAGCATTATACGAGGAAAGAAAACGAGTATAATATGAAGTATTATACGAGTTTGTAAGAAGAATGGAATATCGTATATACCAAAGTTGTATACGAATGATAATACGAGAATAATACATAAACAATATGTATATGTATTAAGTAATGCTAATGGACTTGGAAGATTGGTTAACAATTGGTACAAGCCCAAGTAAATTAAATGTTAAGGCCCAATGATAATTAATAAACAAGTTAAGGTTTATTAATGCAAAGCCCAAAGGTTAAGATAAATAAGCCAAGTTAGAAGCCCAATAGTTGGGTGATCCATGGAGCAAAACCATATTAAAGTGGTTAATGTGTGGTTATCAAGTTAAATGAGTAATGACCAAGTTAATGTGGTTAGCAAGTCTAAGGAGTAATGACCAAGTTAAAGGATTGATGGCCAAGCAAAGGATATGAGTGGTGCTAACCAAGTAATGAATAGTAAGGAGGTGCAAAAGGAGGTGGGATGATTGAAAAGACTACATTGCCCCAAGCCTTGCAAGTTCTATAAATAAAGAAGCATGACAAGTCATTTGCTAGTTATTCAAATTAATCCAATCACTCTCTCTCAAAGTGCTTAATTGTTAGGGAGTTTAAGTTATAGATAAGTTACTTCCATAAGCCAAGGAGAAAGAAGAAGCTACTTTACCAAGAACTTCTAAAGTAAGACTTCTTCTCTAATTATCTTCTATCTCTATTCATGATAGGTTGATAAGCAAAGATGAATTAAGGAATATGAATGTTAAGAAGAAGAATGTGTAAGTAATGAACTTAAGCCACATAAGTTGGTAATAAGTCATTTAAGCTAGCATAAGTTATAAACTTATGTGAAAGTATTACGAACTTGTAATGAGTTTATTAATGAAAGTAAAGAATTTGTATGAAGATGTATCAAATATACATGAATGAAACTATGCATTGAGAACATAAAAAGGTGATGATTAATGGATTTTAATTATCATAAGTGATGAACAAAGGAGCAATAAGTAGTTTATAAATTGACAAGTTATAAGCTCATAAGGAAAAATCCAACTTGAACTATAAGTTGTTGGAATTAGTATGTTAAGATGTTAACATTATGAATGAAATTCATTTGTAATATTGAACAAACCATAAGAAGGAAAATTTGCCGGAAATGGTACGATTAGACGATAATCGTCGAATTCGTAAAATTTCCGGAATGGAAGTCAAATTTTGAGTTTGAGTTCGAAAATTGTATTTTCCAATGGAGACAAGTCATGTTTGTCATTTAAGAGTTGTGGACTCGAAAATGGACGAATTCTGACTTAAAACAAAGAAACGAGCGTCTAACGTTCACGAACGTTTATCGTTTTCGTTAAAAATGAACCAATAGGTGAATTTTTAACAAACGAAGTCAAATAGATAAAATTCTTACATGAATACGTAGATTACGTAATTTGTGAACCGTAGGCTTTTGAACGAGCCAATTCGGACTTAAAACGAAGAAGTTATGCGTCCGGGAAGTTCACAAAAATTAAAAGTTAGAAAAATTTTCTGGTGCACAGAGTTGGCGCCGCGGCGCCAACCCTAGGCCATTTGACCGCGCCGCAGCGCGAGGTCTGGAGCTCAGGTACTGCTAACTCGCGCCGCAGCGCGAGTTGTAAGAGTAATGTCCGCGCCGCGGCGCCAGACACAGAACTTAGACAGTAAAGAATAAAAATGAAGGGAAAGGAAGGGGATGGTAGGAGATTGAACTAAACCTACCATAAACAACTTAAAGTAACATTGTTGGGACATTGTTAAGGCTTAAAAGTAATGAAGAATGGTTAATATAACCATGTCGAATGAATGTAAAGCGAACGATAAGTCAAAGTACATAGAGAATGAAATCTAATCTATAATTAGATTGAAATTAAGGATAAGATATATTCAGATACATACTTGATTATATGTGACCTAATGTAAGGCATTATGTGATCATGTATTGTAGAGACTTGAAAGACTTGAACGTAAAGTAAAATACACAGTAACAGACGCTAAAGGCAAGTATTCTAACTCTTGTTTCAGTTCAATCTGAACAAGTTTATGATGTTCATGTATCCTTTCGCATGAATTGAAGTATAATGAAGTTAAAGCCAGTTTCTTTGGCTAGACTTAACATATTGAGTGGATTATTGATAATCTGTTCATCTGTTATCAAATGCTAGTATCTTTTGTCAACTACTTATAGTTTTCAAAAGAAGACTGAATTGTTAAACAAATGTTTTGTCGGTAAAACGACAGGCACGCGAGGTTGCCAAATGATTAAACGTACATACGTTTAATGGATGTAGTATTGATCAATACAGAGTACAATAGGCTGATCACCTAGAAGTGCTCGTAAGTAATATCGGACTTACGGACTTAGGTCCGGGTTGTCCTTTTCAAAGAAAGAATGAATACTCAAGGTCCTTGATCGGGGTGAATGTTTTACTGAATTTATTCATTGTGAAACATTTTGAAAGTAAAGATGAATTACTATTTTGAATCATCAATAGTACTTCATAGCTATTGTTCAGTTATCGAAGATATATGATTCATATGTATCAAGCATGTTGTTATTGAAATTGTTATACTTGCTGAGCTAGTCATGCTCACTCTTGCTTGAACCATATGAATGCAGCTAAGACTGAACGTCCTGAAGGATCAAATAAGAATAAAGGAAAAGCTAAGGCAGATTGTTAAGCTGTCATGTAATAGTATAGGTCTATTGTTGTAATGTAATTAATATTATGACAAGAGAACCTTTGTAATCGGTTTAGAACCTGGGAAATGTAAATATTGAATTTAATATATATAAATTATGTTCATTCTTTGAGACTTTCAATTGAATGAATGTGTGAATGTTTGTACAGTATAGCACCATCTGTCGGGTTGTAAGATACCCGGATTTGGGGGCGCTACAAGTTGGTATCAGAGCCTAGGTTATAAAACTTAAAGGGAACTAGAACCTTAAGTCATAACCTTAATAAAGAAGTAAAAAGAAGAAAGATAACCTTATAAAAATGCATTATAGTATGTTATGTATTTTTATTTATGTTACTGACATGTACTAATCAAACTGTATTGTTTTATTGTAGATGTCAGGAGAAAATGATATGTATAGAAATATACATGTAGTAAGCGAGGATTCGGTTAATCGGGTAGAGATACTACCAAATCCCATAGCGATAGAGCCAGAAGTGGTAGCAATAGAGTCTGGAGACTCGGACAATTTAGACTATATGTCTATTTTTGATGGCATGCTAGAGGAGGAGGTGGACGTAATGTCCTTTGACCAAATTCCACCCGCAGAGGAGGTGTCTACGGGGGATTCGATGAAAGCATTGTTTATGACGGTATTGGATAGGAATGTCCATTATTGCCAGGAGGTAAAGGAGTTGAAAGCGGAACTCCAAGCTGTCCGTGAAGATAAGCTTAGCATGGAGGGAATGTGGGAGGAGGAACACGATGATCGTGTTTTAGCTAAGGACAAGGTCCGAGAGCTAAAATGTGAAGTCTTTGAGCTCAAACAAGAGCTAAAGACTAAACAGAGGAGGTTGGAGAGAATGTCCTATATACATAGGAGTTCTCATGTGGATTTCCAGCAGCAAGTGGCTGGGTATCCGGTAGAGGCGGGACAGACACGACATACCATCAGTCGGGATGTTATTGCAGGTCTGGCCAGCAAAGATTTTGAGAATGCCTTACGGCAGATGTAATCTAGCAATAGCTAGAGTAGCATAGATATGTAAATATTATGTATCTAGTAGTGACGTAAAACCCTCTTTTGTATAAACAAGGGTAGTCTTTTGTAAATCCCAATTTTTGGAAAGTAATTGCGGGATGGTAATGTAATCAGCTAAGGCTGAATGATGTAAACAATGTAGTGTTATACTACAAGCTATTAATCAATATAAGCCTCTTTTATGGAACATATTGAGTAATGAGTATGAGTTATTGTTTTATCACAAATAATAACTAACTCACAAGAAGAAAGAAATAATGATGTGTTGTTTTCTTAACAGCGAAATGCCGCCAAGAAGGGGACAACGAAATCAAGAAGCTAATTTTAACCAACCGGAAGGTGGTCCGGTTAATTCAATGCAAGAGTTCGTTAATCTTTTAACGGCTGCATTTAATAGAACAGGGGCTAATGTACCTATAATTCCTGGAGTAGTACGAGCTACTACTTTTAAGGACTTTAAAAGTGTAGGTCCGCCGGAGTTCAAGGGAACTACGGACCCTATAGAAGCTCAAACTTGGGTGAAAGAAATTGAGAAAGCATTTGTAATTACAAATGTGGAGGAGGGTCAAAAGGTTGCTTTTGCAACCTATTTGATGAAAGGAGAGGCCAATTTCTGGTGGGAGGCAAACCAGGCTAGGGCCGATATAGGAAACCTAACGTGGGAGAGGTTTAAGGAGATTTTCTTCGAGAATTATTTTCCCACGAGTATGCAAGGGAGAATGGAAATGAGATTTCTGGAATTGAAACAAGGGGATATGACAGTTCCCCAATATGCCGCCAAGTTTAATGAACTGGCACGATTTGCTCCACATAGAGTGGACACTGAAGTGAGAAAGGCTAGAAGATTCGAGCAGGGCTTAAAACCCTGGCTCTATAGCCGAATCTCGGTGTTCCAAAGTACTTCCTTTGGAACCATATTAGAGAAGGCAATAATAGCCGAAGGTGGGAATGAGGCTTTAAGCCAGTACCACAAAGATAAGAAAAATAAAGGAAGAGTTGATGGGGGAACTAAGACCGAAGGAGCCAGTGGTAGTGGCGACGGTCAGAAAAGAAAGGGTTTTAACTCTCGGAATACCGGAGTGAAACAAGGCGATTCGAAAAGAAGGATGGAGGCCTGTAAAACCTGCGGGAAGACTCACTTGGGAGTCTGTCTCAAAGGAAAGGCCGTATGTTATAATTGTGGACAGGACGGGCACATTTCGCCTAACTGTCCAAATCCGAAGAAAAATCACGGATGTTTTGTATGTGGATCAACTGACCACATAGCAAAGAATTGCCCGAAGAAGGGTATGGAAGGAAATAAGGGCACTAATAGTGGAAAGTTATCTATTAGCGGTCCAGTTCAGCCGGGTAGACCAATGGCCCGTACTTTTAATATGACAGTCCAAGATGCGGTGGCATCCGGAGACGTAGTTGCAGGTATTATCCCAATCAATAACATTAATGCATATGTGCTTTTTGATTCGGGTGCTACTTGTTCGTTTATAGCATGTGATTTTGCTAGACGATTAGAATTATTTCCCGAAAAGTTGCCTATACCTGTGATCATTAAGGTAGCAAATGAAGAGATAATTCATGTGGATAATATTCATAGGAGTTGTTGCGTAGATATACGTGGATGTAAGTTATCGGTAGATTTAATACCGATAAGGTTGGGAGAATTCGATGTAATTCTAGGTATGGATTGGTTGATTAACCATGGAGCAATTATAGATTGCCAAAAGAAACGTGTGAGCATCAGGACGTTGAAGCAACCTCCTGTAGTATTCTACGGTAATAAATCACCGGGGAGATCGTGTTGTCTTACGATGACACAAACTAGAAAACTCTTAAGAAAGGGGTGTGTGGGTTACTTGTGCCATGTTGTTGATACCCAGCGAGTGGGAACAACCATGGAACAAATACCTATAGTAAACAAATTCATGGATGTATTTCCAAGTGAGTTACCGGGTTTACCACCGGATAGGGAGATCGAATTTGTAATAGACATTGTGCCAGGAGCGGCACCAGTGTCAAGGGCACCGTATCGTATGGCGCCGGTGGAAATGAAAGAGCTAATGGTTCAATTGCAGGAACTGTTGGATAGGAAGTACATTCAACCAAGTGTTTCCCCGTGGGGTGCACCAGTGTTGTTTGTCAAAAAGAAAGATGGATCATTAAGACTTTGTATCGACTATCGAGAGTTGAACAAATTAACGATAAAGAATAAATACCCATTGCCCAGGATTGATGATCTCTTTGATCAGTTAAAAGGGGCAAAGTATTTTTCTAAAATAGATTTACGGGCGGGGTATCACCAGTTGAAGGTAAGGAAAGAGGATATACCAAAGACGGCATTCAGAACTCGTTATGGTCATTACGAGTTTCTGGTGATGTCATTTGGGTTGACGAATGCACCAGCTGCATTTATGGACATGATGAACAGAGTGTTCAAATCTTATTTGGACAAGTTTGTGGTTGTGTTTATTGATGATATTCTAGTCTATTCAAAGACGCCAGAAGATCACGCTGAACACTTAAGATTAGTGTTGGAAACACTAAGAAAGGAAAAGTTATATGCGAAATTCACTAAGTGTGAATTTTGGCTGGAGAAAGTTCAGTTTTTAGGTCATGTCATTGATCAGGAAGGGATTTCAGTGGATCCAGCAAAGGTAGAAGCAGTGATGAACTGGGAACAACCGAAAACGCCAACTGAGGTGCGGAGTTTCCTAGGGTTAGCGGGTTACTATCGAAGATTTATCCCAGATTTTTCGAAGATAGCCACCCCGTTGACTAATTTAACAAGGAAGACGGTGAAATACGTATGGACGGATAAATGTGAAGACAGTTTTCAGGAACTGAAGAAAAGACTAAGTAAAGCACCTGTTTTGTCATTGCCAGATGACACAGGAAATTTTGTAGTATATAGTGATGCTTCGCATAGAGGGCTTGGTTGCGTGCTCATGCAGCATGGCAAAGTCATTGCGTATGCATCACGGCAGTTGAAGGATTATGAGAAAGTTTACCCTACTCATGATCTGGAACTGGCCGCGGTAGTATTTGCCCTAAAGATATGGAGGCATTATCTTTATGGGGAGAAATGTGAGATATATACAGACCATAAGAGTCTAAAGTATATCTTCACTCAGAAGGAGTTAAATATGAGACAGAGGAGATGGCTGGAGTTGATAAAGGATTACGACTGTGAAATCCTGTATCACCCTGGGAAAGCCAATGTAGTTGCCGACGCCTTAAGTAGGAAGGGTCGGGAAAAGTTGTCTATGTTAACGACTCAAAATGAGTTAATAACAGAGATGGCTGGGATGGAAATAGAAGTGAAGATGCCGAGTGAATCAGGGCAAATACTTTTTGCAACGGAGAGACAATCTACCATTGTAGAGAGGGTCAAGGAGGTACAACTCAATACTGATGAGTGTAATCAAATGAAGAAGCGGTTATCCGATAAAGGAGATGATAAGTATAGTCTTGATAATGAAGGATTATTAAGATTTGAAGGAAGAATTTGGATTCCGAATGAGACGGAATTAAAAGAGCAAGTGTTACAAGAAGCTCATAGTTCAAGGTACTCGATACATCCTGGTAGCACTAAGATGTATCAAGACCTTCGACAGAGTTTTTGGTGGCCAAACATGAAAAGGGAAATAGCAGAGTATGTAAGTAGGTGTTTGACTTGTCAAAAAGTTAAAGCCGAACATCAACGACCCAGTGGCTTGCTACAGTCATTGGAGATTCCAGAATGGAAATGGGAGCATATCTCGATGGATTTCGTGGTAGGACTTCCAACAACGTCAAAAGGATACGATTCTATTTGGGTAATAGTTGACCGATTGACGAAATCGGCTCACTTCTTACCAATTAGGGTCAAGTATAACTTAGACCAGTTAGCTAAGCTTTATGTCAAGGAAGTTATTTCCAGACATGGAGTACCGATATCGATTGTGTCAGATCGTGATCCACGATTCACATCGAACTTCTGGAGAAGTTTGCAAGAACAGCTGGGAACACAGTTAAAGTTAAGCACGGCTTATCATCCTCAAACTGATGGGCAGAGCGAGAGAACAATTCAGACATTAGAAGACATGCTGAGGTCTTGCGTCATGGATTTCAAGGGTAGTTGGGATGATCACCTACCACTGGTAGAATTTGCTTATAACAACAGTTATCATGCAAGCATAGGTATGCCGCCTTATGAAGCTCTGTATGGAAGAAGATGCAGAACACCATTGTGTTGGGATGAGGTGGGAGAACGCCGCATGCTAGGACCAGAATTGGTGCAGCAAACAGCGGATATAGTAAGGTTAATTCGGATGCGTCTTGTCATGGCTCAAGACAGACAAAAGAAGTATGCAGACTCACATCGATTAAATCGAGAGTTCGAAGTAGGTTCGTATGTGTTTCTGAAGGTATCTCCCTGGAAAGGAAAGATACGCTTTGGAAAGAAAGGAAAGTTAAGTCCAAGGTTTATAGGACCTTTTGAAATATTAAATCGGGTGGGAGAGGTAGCTTATAAGATAGCATTACCTCCAAACCTAGAAAGAATACATAACGTGTTTCACGTATCTGTATTACGTCCGTATAAGCCGGACTATAAGCACGTAATCGAGTATGAGCCGATTCATATCGAGAAGGATTTAACATATGAAGAATCGCCGATTCAAATCATCGATAGAAAGGATCAAGTTCTGAGGAACAAAGTAATACCATCAGTGAAGGTATTATGGAAGAACCACGATGCTGAAGAAGCAACGTGGGAATTAGAAGAAAAGATGAAGAAAAATTTTCCTCATTTATTTGAGTAAAGAAAGACGAGATTCTGGGGACAGAATCTTTATAAGGGGGGAAGAATGTAACGACCGAGAAATTCGAATTTTAATGTAAGATGATTTTATTAGATTAAATAATAATAAAATCATATTATGTGGGACATCAAGATGATTGTCGTTTTGTAACCTTTTGATATTGAAATATCGTAGTATTTGAGTTATGTGAAAGATATAAGGTGTTTGAATTTCCAAGACGAAAATAAAAGTTTTCCGAGAAATTTTTCGAAAAACACTATTCATCGGTATTTGCTCGGGATTTATTTTTGAATTTCCGAGAAATACGTAATGGTAGAATATTAAAGTAAGATGGATTATGTAATAATAATCTAGTTATGGAAAACGTAATATTTCGCTTGCGGACTTAATTCAAGAATATTAAGGAAAGCGAAGTATTAATAAGGAAGTATTAATCGTATGATACGCAAGCATTATACGAGGAAAGAAAACGAGTATAATATGAAGTATTATACGAGTTTGTAAGAAGAATGGAATATCGTATATACCAAAGTTGTATACGAATGATAATACGAGAATAATACATAAACAATATGTATATGTATTAAGTAATGCTAATGGACTTGGAAGATTGGTTAACAATTGGTACAAGCCCAAGTAAATTAAATGTTAAGGCCCAATGATAATTAATAAACAAGTTAAGGTTTATTAATGCAAAGCCCAAAGGTTAAGATAAATAAGCCAAGTTAGAAGCCCAATAGTTGGGTGATCCATGGAGCAAAACCATATTAAAGTGGTTAATGTGTGGTTATCAAGTTAAATGAGTAATGACCAAGTTAATGTGGTTAGCAAGTCTAAGGAGTAATGACCAAGTTAAAGGATTGATGGCCAAGCAAAGGATATGAGTGGTGCTAACCAAGTAATGAATAGTAAGGAGGTGCAAAAGGAGGTGGGATGATTGAAAAGACTACATTGCCCCAAGCCTTGCAAGTTCTATAAATAAAGAAGCATGACAAGTCATTTGCTAGTTATTCAAATTAATCCAATCACTCTCTCTCAAAGTGCTTAATTGTTAGGGAGTTTAAGTTATAGATAAGTTACTTCCATAAGCCAAGGAGAAAGAAGAAGCTACTTTACCAAGAACTTCTAAAGTAAGACTTCTTCTCTAATTATCTTCTATCTCTATTCATGATAGGTTGATAAGCAAAGATGAATTAAGGAATATGAATGTTAAGAAGAAGAATGTGTAAGTAATGAACTTAAGCCACATAAGTTGGTAATAAGTCATTTAAGCTAGCATAAGTTATAAACTTATGTGAAAGTATTACGAACTTGTAATGAGTTTATTAATGAAAGTAAAGAATTTGTATGAAGATGTATCAAATATACATGAATGAAACTATGCATTGAGAACATAAAAAGGTGATGATTAATGGATTTTAATTATCATAAGTGATGAACAAAGGAGCAATAAGTAGTTTATAAATTGACAAGTTATAAGCTCATAAGGAAAAATCCAACTTGAACTATAAGTTGTTGGAATTAGTATGTTAAGATGTTAACATTATGAATGAAATTCATTTGTAATATTGAACAAACCATAAGAAGGAAAATTTGCCGGAAATGGTACGATTAGACGATAATCGTCGAATTCGTAAAATTTCCGGAATGGAAGTCAAATTTTGAGTTTGAGTTCGAAAATTGTATTTTCCAATGGAGACAAGTCATGTTTGTCATTTAAGAGTTGTGGACTCGAAAATGGACGAATTCTGACTTAAAACAAAGAAACGAGCGTCTAACGTTCACGAACGTTTATCGTTTTCGTTAAAAATGAACCAATAGGTGAATTTTTAACAAACGAAGTCAAATAGATAAAATTCTTACATGAATACGTAGATTACGTAATTTGTGAACCGTAGGCTTTTGAACGAGCCAATTCGGACTTAAAACGAAGAAGTTATGCGTCCGGGAAGTTCACAAAAATTAAAAGTTAGAAAAATTTTCTGGTGCACAGAGTTGGCGCCGCGGCGCCAACCCTAGGCCATTTGACCGCGCCGCAGCGCGAGGTCTGGAGCTCAGGTACTGCTAACTCGCGCCGCAGCGCGAGTTGTAAGAGTAATGTCCGCGCCGCGGCGCCAGACACAGAACTTAGACAGTAAAGAATAAAAATGAAGGGAAAGGAAGGGGATGGTAGGAGATTGAACTAAACCTACCATAAACAACTTAAAGTAACATTGTTGGGACATTGTTAAGGCTTAAAAGTAATGAAGAATGGTTAATATAACCATGTCGAATGAATGTAAAGCGAACGATAAGTCAAAGTACATAGAGAATGAAATCTAATCTATAATTAGATTGAAATTAAGGATAAGATATATTCAGATACATACTTGATTATATGTGACCTAATGTAAGGCATTATGTGATCATGTATTGTAGAGACTTGAAAGACTTGAACGTAAAGTAAAATACACAGTAACAGACGCTAAAGGCAAGTATTCTAACTCTTGTTTCAGTTCAATCTGAACAAGTTTATGATGTTCATGTATCCTTTCGCATGAATTGAAGTATAATGAAGTTAAAGCCAGTTTCTTTGGCTAGACTTAACATATTGAGTGGATTATTGATAATCTGTTCATCTGTTATCAAATGCTAGTATCTTTTGTCAACTACTTATAGTTTTTAAAAGAAGACTGAATTGTTAAACAAATGTTTTGTCGGTAAAACGACAGGCACGCGAGGTTGCCAAATGATTAAACGTACATACGTTTAATGGATGTAGTATTGATCAATACAGAGTACAATAGGCTGATCACCTAGAAGTGCTCGTAAGTAATATCGGACTTACGGACTTAGGTCCGGGTTGTCCTTTTCAAAGAAAGAATGAATACTCAAGGTCCTTGACCGGGGTGAATGTTTTACTGAATTTATTCATTGTGAAACATTTTGAAAGTAAAGATGAATTACTATTTTGAATCATCAATAGTACTTCATAGCTATTGTTCAGTTATCGAAGATATATGATTCATATGTATCAAGCATGTTGTTATTGAAATTGTTATACTTGCTGAGCTAGTCATGCTCACTCTTGCTTGAACCATATGAATGCAGCTAAGACTGAACGTCCTGAAGGATCAAATAAGAATAAAGGAAAAGCTAAGGCAGATTGTTAAGCTGTCATGTAATAGTATAGGTCTATTGTTGTAATGTAATGAATATTATGACAAGAGAACCTTTGTAATCGGTTTAGAACCTGGGAAATGTAAATATTGAATTTAATATATATAAATTATGTTCATTCTTTGAGACTTTCAATTGAATGAATGTGTGAATGTTTGTACAGTATAGCACCATCTGTCGGGTTGTAAGATACCCGGATTTGGGGGCAATATTATTCCATGAGAAGATGTGCTAATTTTTCAGACCGCTGGTTGAAATTATAATAGTAAATCAATATGGATCATTGATTTAAAGTCTTAATAGTAACTTGTCCCTTCAATATTACCAAGAGTTAATTGCCCCTTCGTAAATAGTAGTTGTCTCTTCAATATTACCAAGAGTTATTTGCCTCTTCGATGTTCTAAGAGTTAATTACCCCTTCGCAAATAGTAGTTGTCTCTTCAATATTACCAAGAGTCATTTTAACCCTTCATTAAGACCAG